>CM032335.1:50986775-51372185 GCA_019022515.1 Quercus aquifolioides
CTATTTTATTTATTTATTTTTACTCCAATGGATTTAAATAACAGCAATACTAAATTTTAGTGAGATCAACAACAATAATATATATATATATATTTTTTTTTTTTTTTATATATTATATTTCTTAAAGAAGCAAATCAAGAATCCAATTACAAAGCCCACATGACTTGAGCCGAGCACCCAAGTCTTTGCCAAAGGGTCTCTCTTGTCACATGACACCCAAAACTCCTTTCCACGTTTTTTCTCAAAACCCAAACACACACTTCTTTTCTATAATCTATTGCTTCAGTTTTTGAAACCCAATTCTCAATTCTCAATTCTCCTTAGTCCATGAAAGCCAAACCTCACTTCTCCCACTCCGTACCATCGCACACACATACAGTAAGTCTTTTTCTTTTTCTTTTTAGTTCTTTTTTTATATCTCTGGAATTATGAGCTAATTCTTTCTGCTCTGTTTGGTTGATGAGAAAATGTGTGGGAATTTGATATATGCATTTCTTTTTAATTTGTTGAAACTTTGTTCAGACTTTCCGAAAAATCAACATGTTGAAAACTGTACTATTTGATTATTGTTTATGTTTATGTTTTTTTTTTTTGAAAAAACAATACAAAGTATATGAATGGGCCCATTTTGTCTTATTCTATTTGTATTAATTTTTGTGGGTTTTTAATTCTGCTAAGGTAGGGAAAGCTTGTTATGATCACTTCAGTGAACTCTTTTTTGCTAATTATTTTTCTTTACACCTTGAATTATTATTAATATTTTCATACCCAATAAAAATTTTTGATTTTTTTTAATAAGTACAGTAATTTTTTAGGGAAAAAACTTAGGTTCAGTTGCTGAGATGCTATTCAACATATGGTTTGTACTGACCAAGGTAGTAAAAGTAATGTTTAAATTTTTTAAAGTCAATAAAGTTAAACCATGTGACTCGTTGGTCAATGCAACAAGCGGGGGGTAATGTTAAAGACACAACAGTTGGGTTGGCAAGTTTTTACTGGTTCTCGTTTGAACTCACCACATACATTACTTTTTTACCGACCAATAATAACTTGCCACCTTGACAATTGTGAAAATTTTTGTGGCTCTAGACTTATTGGCAACCATATGGTTGAATTTAATTGGAGAACCTAAAGGTATGGTAAGTAGGATTTGAACGGCCACAACTTCACTTTCTACCTATTCTCGTAGGAGGAAGAAGTGCAGTTTGAGCTGGTTTTCAGTGGAGAAGGGGGGATTAAGTATAAAAGATGTGACAGGACATTCTTTGAAGGGAAATTATATCTTTAGAATTTTAGCTACTGGGCAATAGAATTACGTAAATAAAGAGTCACAAGGAACATTGCCAGCAGCATGGAACTTAGTCAGAAAATAGAGCATAGGAAGACTGGATTGAGAGAGTCTACCATTAGTTATAGGCGTAATTAAAAGTGTGATGATTTCTTCCTGCCAAATCATCAGCATAGTTCAAATGAGAACTGCCCCTCCAAATCATGCCACTCTTGTGACGAACAAAATCCCTTTCCACCCCGAGTGTTAAGGATAAAAAAAAATCTCCTTAGCAATGTAACAAAAGGAATTTAAACTAATCTCTAAAAACAATTAATCATGACCCCAATTTATCTTAGAAATACATTGTAATGATAAACCAGAAAGACTCAATTACCTGTAGATAACTTGAGCTGTGGTACCTATATGCTTAGCCTATTACTTTAGTTTATGTCTTGTCA
The DNA here is from genome assembly GCA_019022515.1 of Quercus aquifolioides. Taxonomy (NCBI): domain Eukaryota; kingdom Viridiplantae; phylum Streptophyta; class Magnoliopsida; order Fagales; family Fagaceae; genus Quercus; species Quercus aquifolioides. Next base: position 50,988,504 of record CM032335.1, read on the forward strand.
ATTGAATCTAGAGTCAAACTGTGTTTATACCACAAGAGTTTCCTTTAGAAAAAAATTTACATTCTAATACACAATGACTCGGATTACTCGTGAAATTACTAAAATGGTGGGGGGGGGGGGGGGGGAATTTATAAATGCCTAAGTTATCACCAAGGCATTCATGGTCCTTGAATTGTGAACTCAGGTGGGTCCAAGTAGGGTGGTAATTTTTTTGGTAAGTTTACACACGCACCTAGTGGACTCTGAGCCCAAAGCCTTGCCCTCCACCCTTGAGCTATAGCTCATTGGCAATACATTGTAACTATCCTTGGTAAAGGTTGTAGACAAAGCCTTTTTCTAATCAAAGGCCATAGTATGCATCATCTGACCAAATTGGACAATCAATACCACTTGTTTTAACATCAGTAGATTTTGCTTTGGGTGCCTTTGCCTAAAGTAGGGCCAACCATAGGTCTAGAAAGTGAATGTACCCTAAGGAGACTTGAATCTATTCTATTGCTTCAATTTCATAAACATTTTAAAATGAAAATTTCCTGGGGCACACAGTATGTTGAAATAAGTCAAAATGACCACTTGTTATGAACCTGAAGTTTAGAGGAGTGGCGAAAAATTCAATAAAATGGAAGTTTTTAAACTAAGAAGATAGCATTCTTACTTTTTATTATTACTTATTATTTTTATTAATTATAAATAAGAAGATAAAATTCTTATATGCATACTGTCAGGGTTTAGTGGGCAGCTAGCCAACCTGTGCAGCCAATTTAATCCCAACAAGGGTTGCAAGCAAACTAATGGGTATTTTATTGGTAACAATGCACCCATGTGACTTACTCAAAGCTTATTGGTGCAAAACACACACTTGGTAGAAATATGGCTACTTTTTGTATTAATAGTATGAACAATTTATAATACAGCTAAACCCAAAGTATTGGGACTCAAGCTTTTTTGTTGTCGTAAACAGTTATAATACAATGAGGTGGGAAGAGAACTTCAAACTAGCTGGCACTACTTAGCTAGTTCAACATTGTGCTAATTAGTCACCATCCCACAAAATAGCATTCTAACTAGAATCCTAACTGATAAGATGATATATCAATATGCTTGGGTGACAGTAATCCCATAAGTTCAAAAACAGCCTTAATCCTAGAACTATTTATAAAAATGTTACATAAGCCAAGGAATATTGCAAGACAAATGGCCTAGGCCAAAGTCACATGCCCTGGACAAGCTTGTTTGTGACATCCTTCACATTGTATTAGGTGACTCTCTTGTCATGACCTTCATCACTTCTTTCAACGTAGTGATTTTTGTTCTAGCCATCTTGAACTCTAGAGCCTGGACAAGGGTAGGTAGGTGATATTAACAAGTTTCTCCTACTTGCTTATGTCCTCATGAGCTGAAGGGTCCCCAGAGTCCAAGTTTCAAATTCCCCAGGTTGCTGCAAGACCCACAAAACTTAGATTGACACTCCTTGGATAATGTATTAGGGTGTTCAAATATAGCATTGGAACAGCATCATCTGCCTCATGAAGGTTTAGTGACTTTAGTCCCATTACCAAGTGATGGTTGTCTATCTCAGTGACTGAATCTCCACTCTCCCTTCCATCTTCAAAGTTAAGTGGACATCCTTATTCTCCAAAGTGCAACTCAAGTGAACTTCCTTAATGATACTTTGGAATGGCTTAGCTTTAGAGTTTAGAGTCTATGGTCTGAATCTAAATCTCATCAATTGAGATCCGCAGACCCAAGCGCTCTGATTCCCTTAGACTAGAGATTCTTTAAGTTGCACCTGTGTCCAGAAGGGGTAGAAATTCAACTTCTCTTCCTCTAGGAAAGACTTCCAAGTTCCTTGGCCCTTCATGACTCTGGCTTGTCACCTTTGGCCTTCTTGAACTTCTTTACTGGAATCGACCATCTCAATACCCTTAACTTGATAGTCTCTCACTGTTTGACAATTCACTTTCCTTTCATTTGATCACCTTGTTCACTCTTACACAAGTTGGATTCACAGATAGGTGATCACCATTTTTAAATGTGTAGTTAAGTAGACATTACTAGCTTAACAGGTGGTTTGATCATTACTTTGCTTCTAGATATATATTTGATTTGTACCTTAAAAATGAGGTCCTATCTCAAAGGAGGTCAAAGGTGGTTTGATGAGTTGGTATATTTATGTACTAAAAACTATGTTATCAAGCTTGAAACACTTCTCAAGTTCCTTTATTATTGTGCACTAATTCTTTGCAACTGTGGTAAAGCTTGAAAGATGACCTGAGATACACATACCATGTGGTTGAGAAAGCTTGGCATCATAATTGCCTGTTTGACTGCAGTGCCATTCTAATAATTTTCTTAGTAAGTTTGAATGTAAAAGTAAAACTCTTGATTGATAAGCCTTAATTTAAGACTTTTTGAAAGCAAAAGATTCAAACCGAATTTGATTGGACATACTTATAAAGAAAAACCAGAATTTTGATTGGCCAATAAAGAAAATGGCTCTACTCTTTTTATTATCATTATAATTTTCCAAATTCTGGCTGGATAATGCCATTACTCAAAAATATGAAATGAGATGTATTATCTTCAGTTGATGTATCTCACCAACATAAACATGAATTTTTGTGGCAGTGGATTTGGAGAAAGAAGTTGAGGTAATAAACAGCTCTCTTGAAGTGAACACAGGTTCATTCGAAGAAGGTGCAGTTCTTGAACCTTATGTGGGTATGGAATTTGATTCTGAAGATGCTGCAAGGAAATTCTATGTTGAGTATGCTAGACGGGTAGGATTTATTGTGAGAATAATGCAACGCCGCCGTTCTGGGATTGATGGGAGAACACTCGCCCGTCGACTTGGATGTAATAAACAAGGTTTCTCTCCTAATCATAGGGGGACAATTGGACCAGAGAAAAAACCACGACCTAGTGCACGAGAAGGATGCAAGGCTACTATTTTGGTGAAGATGGAAAAGTCTGGGAAATGGGTTGTTTCAAGATTTGAAAAAGAGCATAACCATCCTCTGGTTGTTACTGCCAATGGATTTAGCACATCAGTAAGTTTACTTGACTTAAGTAATTGTTAAGGTTGATTAACTTCACACTTGTTCATTATTTCTTAGCTTAATTCTTTTAATTGTTGAGTTTCTCGCTTGAGCTTTTCCACATTTTGCGAGTTCATTCAAAGTCTTTGTTCCATATCATTCATTTGTGTGACTGTTACTGAGTTGTTTCTGAACTTGAAAAATTGATGACAACTTCTGTTGTTATAAGTAGACCAGTTATTGGCATATTCCGTCCCAAATTCCTCACTTCCCACTGGTGAAATCCATGAGCTAGCTCATGGCACTTCCTCATCCTATAATAATGAACTGGAGAGTGAGATCATGTGTCAGACTCAATGGGCGTTCATGGATTCCAGTTGATAAACATATAATTTGTTTAAGATTCATTTTTATACTAGAGATTCAAGTGATAGCCCAACAGTAATGACATCTTTTGCAATGCCCCATGTCTGTTGTTCAAACTCCACCTTCCCCTCTCCCCCCACCCATCATCTACCTATCCAAAAAAAAGAAAAAAAGAAAAAAAAATACTATGTTGTGGATCAGTCTTATCTTTTTGGTTTCTTTCCTGTATAGTTTTTGATTCATTTATGATTCAGCTAAGAAATGAATATTTATCCATTCTGTCAGGGTGATAAGGATAAGAAAATTGAAGAACTTACAATGGAGTTGGAGCGTCAGGAGCAGCTGTGTGCTGCTTATCGAGAAAAACTACTCAGTTTTATGAATAATGTTGAAGATGAAACAGAAGAACTGTCCTCTAAAATCCAAGTTATAGTTGACAATGTGAGGAAAGTTGAATCGGAAGTGCAAAAACATTCCCGCCATAGATAGCCTTGGCATCTTAGTATATATTTGCTAGATTTGAGATTGTGTATAATCCATATTGAGTTTCATGAATCCTTCTGGTGATCTCTAGGGCTTACTAGAATTAGTTTCTATTAAGTCCAGATTGTATTCAACATTGTGCCGGCTTTAAATTGTTTTGTTAGTATAAATGGAAGTTCAATAATTGTTCTCTCTCTCTCTCAACATAATTTCAGGATATCTCTCGTTCTTGTTTGTTCTTCTCTGGGGACATTGCTAACTGTAGTAATAAAATTTCCAGAGAGTATAGACCCTAAAGAGCCAGAATTGATTCTTGCTTTTGAAACAGTTTCTATTTTAAATTCAAAATTAGGGGAAGATAGTACATACCTCACTACCATATGACATGTTGAAATTATTTACAGAAATCTGTTATTGAAAACAATTATAATTTCATAGAATATGAAAATGATATATGTGTGTGTGTGTATATATATATATATATTGTTTCTAACTTTGATTCTCAGTTTAGAAATATAAAACCATTGTTTTTCAATGGTTCTGAGTATTTATTTTACTTGGGTTCTTTGAAAGGTGAAAATTTTTCAAACCTCCAAGGATAGCACAATTGGATGGGGAATGCATTTCCTGAAGTAGAGTTTATTTTGACAAATTGAGTAATATTACTGACACAATATTTTGCACAACAAATATCACAATTATTGAATTGATAGATTATTTTTGATTTCATATACGCTTACTATTGACATCTTTTTATTATCTGCTATTAACAAGTTGTCACCTTGGCACTTGTGAAATTTGTTATGAAATATGTTTGTTGTGATTTTAGACTTATGTGGCTAGAAATTATATTTTCTCCAAAAAAAACTTAATTATAAAAGAAATATATTTTTTAATTAAAAAAAAAAACCACCAAACAAGCCCATATGTACACAACCAAACAAGCCTCAAGGACAGATGAACCCGATTCCTTTTATTCTTTGGGGGTGAAATAAAACGAATTATTTCTGCTTTAAATGATACACTTTGGCCTTACAAATAATGTTTGTTCAAAAGGCTTTCAATAATATCTGAAGTTTTACTAAGTTAATACCAACCTTAAAGCTTTCTCATTAGCTTTAGTAAAAAAAGTTATTTTTTTTAATCTCAAAAAGTCGTTTTATTTACTTTACAACCAATTTAACAATACACATTAACATTCCACCTTCTTTTTTTCTTAAGGCAAAATTAACATTCCACTTTTCATTGTGCAATACAACATAATATAGAAATCTAAAATAATAATTTTCTATATATTTTTTTTTTACACTAACAAAGTATCAACTCAAATTTAGGACACCCACCTAGCCACTACAGATTTGAGACACCCACCTAACCTCATCTCAATCTTGTCATCCAAACCCAAACTATCCAATCCAAAAACCACCGAAATACTCTAATTTAAAACAATGAATGAAAATGCTCTTCCAAGCTTAGAATTGGTAGTAATAGAAGGTTGAACCAAAATTAGGCTTGCTTATTAAAATCAATTCATTTCTCTCCTAAAGTTTCTAATTATGGAGGGAAATAGAATTTAACATTTGAGTAAAACGTAATAGAAATAAATAACAATGTTATTTTAATCACATTATTCTTTTTATATTAAAGTTCTAAACAAAAGATATAACATTTTAAATTTTTAAGGTTTTTTTTTTTTTTTTTTTTTAGAATCAGCAAGGTTTTATTTTATTTTAACTTTAACCTCCAATTTTTACTGTTTTACACCAAGTATTAACTGCTATAAAAAAAAATAAAAAAAAATAAAAAATTCAAATTTTCACTGCTTTCTTAAATATAAGTAGTACATTTTTAATTTTTTATCAGGTGTTAAATTACCATTTTTTTTGTGTCTCATCAAAAACACAATTTTTGTTCTCTTCTTTCTATCTAAAGTCTAAACCCGCTCCGTTTGGTTTCCATGAAAACGTGGGAAAATAAAAAAGATTGAAAATTTGAAACTTTGAGTCTTGGGGCTGAAACCATTTTGAATTAAAGTAAGATAAAAACTATAACCGGAGCAATCCAAAATTGCTTTGTTAAGAGTTTGGGTGAGAGGAGGGTTCTGATTTCTAGTGATTTTACCTTGATTTTCTCAGCTACATTGACTCAAACACCATGCTCTGAGAAAACCCGTGTCAGGTATGGACCCAAGTTCTTATCATTAAAGTTTCAATATGTATGGTTGTTGGGTTTTGCTAATTACTGTGTAAATTTGAGATTTTTTTGGCTTTGTAAAAGCTATAGGCTGATAGTTTGTGTTGCAAAATTTGATTTTGCTACACCCATCTGTATTGTAATTGTAAAAGCTGTTGTTCAATCCCTCAAATTAACAATTTTGATATATAAATGTTTCCCACCCTGCAGTTCTTCAGTAATTGTTTCAGTTTTAAGAGGATTTTTACCATCTTACTAACAACTAATAATGGATTAGGAAGTTCAATTTCATTTTTTGTTTTTTTTTTTTATTCGTTTCTTGTTGCTACTCAACTAATGACTTGTTTGATTTGTCTGTTCTCTTTATAAGTGAAGAATTGTTGCATTATGTTAGGTTGTAGGTGTAATTTAAGTTGGCTTGCTTCTATATAATATTTGTTTCTTGATTTATTTATTTTTATTGGAAAGTCACACTTGCACCTCCTGGGTGATCTTACCTTCCACCCATTATTAGGGAGGAGGAAATGTCATTTGAACTAGAGCTCCTTGGCTTAATTAGGTTATACTCATGCTCTTAAATCTGGATTGCTTGTTTTACTTAAAACCTTGTCATCGCTTGTGATTTCTTTTGAAAGAACTCAAGTCTGTCATGTCAGAACCATGGAGTCTTGCAGAAACTTGGGCTGAGTTCTACCTATAAAAAAAGTAATAGTTCTATTAATAAGAAAAATATAAAAAGGTTTCTTACATTTAAATAACGAAATTTTTATGCAATTAATACTATTTTTGTTGCTTGATTTTTTATTTAAAGAAAAGAGCTGTTCGCATAAATTAACTGTTCTCTTTCTGATTAGTTTTGACTACTTATGGTAGAAATTGAATTAATATTCATAATATTAACATTAATTAATACAATATGAATATTCGTATTTGCAGAAGCATACATGCATATGCATGTGTGTTTGGGCAATCAAGCTCTCATGTATACACCATCATCCACCTTGCATGCACAAAACATGCATTCAGGGTTACACTTACACCCTTACTTCTGTAACTACCAAAAGGTTGAACGAAGGCACGCGCAGTTTCTAGAAGTGAAAGTAAAACTTTAATGAACGTGACACAGGACATATTTAGAGAGTTTATCTACATTTGCTTGTGGTGGGCTTTTGGTTTGGAAAAGTTATGATCTCATGGTTAGTTATGGCAAGGGAAAGGCTCTAAGGTTTGAAAAGATTCAATTTTTGGTGGCTGACGGAGCTGGGAATTGAGGAATTAAAAAAAAAAAAGATTAGGATTTTAGTTTTAGGGTTCTCTCAAGGGGTTATTTGATGGCTATTTGATTGAGAATGTATGTAAGTCTTTAGGCATGTAAGGAGAAGGGCTTGATTTGGGTTTGTAAAGAATGAAAGATAGGAAGTTTTTTGTTGTTTAAGGGCTGTATAAACAGTAATTGTGTGCCAAATAATAACAAGAGAAAAGAAAACACTCATAATTCCATGGTCTCTGAATTCGAGTACATTGAGCACATATATATAAGGACTTTTTCTTGTACTTGTAGCATTGGAAATCCTAATTGGACTTGTAAACTAATGACTCAATAAAATCTAAATGAACACTAACTTGGACTTGAAGAAAATAAACCAAGACACTTCAAATCTCGTAAAAAATTACAAATTTGACTCAGTTACCTAATATCCTTATGATTAATTTGGATAGGAATATTTAAAGAGAAGGATTTTGTTTTCAATTTTTAGTTTAAATTAAAGTTGTAATTTTTAACCATTAATGACTTTTAATGTTTAGTCAAGAAAGGTGCATGCACAAGAATTATTGTTGCCAGGAATGTATTGTTCACCTATGGGCTGAAGTTGTGTTTGGCTATATGACAATTTAGTTCCACAAAACTTTGCAATTGCTACAATTTGATTGCCTAAAAATGCCAAATCTTAAAACCAGCATTCTTAAGACCAAAGAGTCAGGAGGAAAGAGGGGGTGTGGGAGGGGGGGATGTAGCAGTTGATGTTTGTGTACTAATTGTGATAGTGCCACCACTGGGAAAATTGTGATTTCCTCTAATAATCATTTTCTCATCTGCCTTGAGAATGATGCCTTTATTCTGTTTCACTATGGTTTGCCAAATGCAGAATGCCTCATTTTTTGTTTTTCTGTTCTCATTAACTATGTTCTTGTGGCAACTTTGGTTTTTAATTTTATGCTAAGTTGTCCAATCTTTGTGAAGATATTAGAAATAGAGTTTCTCAGCAAAAAAAGATATTAGAAATAGTGTTGATTTAATATTACCTTCTGCCTGCAGCTTCATGATGGATTGGAAGCCTGTCTAAATCTGTTCTGGGAGGATAATGGAAAGCCCATCTAATCAAGCTTTTGATTCAGATGAGAGTGAAAAATGTTTGCAAATTGAAAGCTTTGTTGAGCATGAATTTGCTGATTATGATCTTTCAAAGGATGTTGATGCTTGTATAGGTGAAATTGATAAGATAGTAGAACAACCAAATGAAAGTTTTCCGTTAATAGGCAATGTGTTAGAACCATACATAGGCATGGAGTTCAAGTCAAGAGATGATGCTCGAGAATTTTATATTGCTTATGGTAGGCGTATTGGGTTTACGGTACGAATTCATCATAATAGGCGCTCACGAATGAATAACATGGTTATTGGTCAAGATTTTGTTTGTTCAAAAGAAGGTTTTCGTGAAAAGAAGTATGTGTACAGGAAAGATAGAGTTCTTCCTTCTCCTCCTCTCACCAGAGAAGGTTGTCCTGCAATGCTGAGGCTAGCTTTAAGGGATGGAGAAAAGTGGGTTGTTACCAAATTTATACAAGAACACAATCATACATTATTATCTCCAAGTAAAGTTCCATGGAGAGGATCTGGGAAAAGTATGATAAGTGAGGTATGCTTTTTTTGAAATTCTCTATGATATGACAGGTATTGTTGCTTATTGTGATGTCAATTTGAATTTTTCAGTTGTACGGAGTTAATTGGTTATGACAATTTTTTTGTTATGGTGGCAACCTGCTTGGCTCAAGCCAGATTGCTTTAGCCTGTTAAGAACAGGACAATTCAGTTGCAAACTTGTCTCAAGACCTCATGCACTGGTCTTGGTTTTCAAGTTAAAGCCACAGCTCTATGGAGCTATTCAACATACTTTATACTGGGCTTCGGTTTTGTTTGCCATTTTGGGCTTTGAAAGCGTTGGCTGATGTGATATTTGTCAACTTATATGCTTTCTTTATATTATTTCTATTGATCCCACTTGCTCAAAATGCACCATGAACCATAGCATGTAGTCATGTACTGCACAATACAATTTCATATTTTTGCATATATATATATATATAATATATATATGAACCCATTGACTTACCCGTCACCTATTATTATCAATAATGTGATTAGCAGGAATTCTCACACAAAACTTACAAGAAAAGATTCTAACACATACAATAGGAAGGTAAAAAAAAAACCATAGTGATGAAAATCGTGAACAACTTATGCTTTCTATGTCTTATTTTTCATAGCATCTTGATTACATATTTTTTTTGGAATTGTGAATCCCCTTGTCTTTTATCTATCTATGTTATGTTTTGTTATGATTGTGTCTTTAGTATTTTAAAGGATGTGACTAGTATTTTAAAAGGTCATGTGACTAGCACGTGAATTTTAACAAATTGAATGTTAGGATTTCATTGTTCTATGTGAGATGGAGGATTAGGCTTCTAGGGTTACTAAAGATTATTATAAATAGCATATATTTTGATTCATTGTAGGAGCGTTTGAAGTTGATATTTGATTGTTCCAACATCAATCCTATTATCTTTTCTATGCTAAATCTTGTTTTTTTGTTGGACTTTCGTCTTAAACCCTTCTATACTAGATCTAAGTTATCTTGACTCCAGTTATGGCATATTTCTAATACAAAAGGTCCAAAATGCACATGTTTGTAATATAATATGCAGTCTAGTTATTTTAATTACCCTGTCACTTAAATTTAAATATATTTGACATCATTCTACAGTGTCTCTAGCTAACATTAATAAGATTTTATCTTCTTCACCTTAAGAACATTAGGCATATTTTCAACCAAGCCATTTGATCTGTAATTGAGAGAACTATTTTTTTAATTTCTTTAGTGAAAGGTTCTAACTTCTTTCAGGAATGGGTTATAACTATTTGTTTTCTACCATGTTAGATTTTAGCAATAGATTCCATGATAAATCAAGGTGGTTTCTGATATTTGGGACAATTTGGACAAGGCATCATTTGATTCGGTGAGCATACTTTTAATTTTGGATACATTTTTTAAATATAAAGATTTTTGGACAATATGTCTTCTTGGCCATTGTATACTATTCCACCTGTTGAACCATTTAGAAGAGGGTGAAGTAACAAAAGATTTGGTAGTGGGAACAAGATTAAATCAATTTGTAGCTCTCAACTCACTGAGGAGACATGTAGCACTTGCAATGTTTTACCTTTTCCAACCTTTGATTAGATTTTTCTAGTACATGACTTGGGACAATTGATACAAAGAGATACAAAAATAAGGAGGTTATTAAGTAGTGCAATGCATGGATTAAAACCATTTCTGAAAAGGTAGTCGAGGCAACATGCAAGCTCAGATGAAATAGATCAGATTGCAAGTTTGAAGGTTTTAATTCCATGCTTGTAAAAAAACTGTTTATTGCTAACAAATTGATGGATGCCTTCCCAAAATATCAGAATTGGCTGGATGGAAGAAAATGTATATATCAAAGGGTAGGAGATTTACTCTTCTTAAGAGTACGTTGTCTATAATTCCAACAAATCTCCTGTTCTTGTTTACTATTCCTACTAATGTGGCTAATAGGATAGAAAAGAGCAAATGGAATTTCTTGTGGGATGGGAGAGAAGGGGAATTTAAGTTCCAGTTGGTCAATTGGAACCTTGTGTGTTCTCCAGTAAATTTTGGTGGATTGGAAGTGAGGAAATTGAGCACCTTAATCATGCCTTATTGGATAAGTGGTTATGGAGGTCTCGCAAGGAGCACAATATGAGTAGGAGTGGGGTGAATGAATGTCAGAGCTGTTACAAGCCTCATGGGTGTAGTTTATGGAAGGGTATTAGAGCTAACTGGGTGTTGTTCTCTGTTTTTGTTTTTCATACTGGGGGATGGTACGAGGATCAGATTTTGGCATGATGTATGGTTTGATGATTGTTTCCACTAAAAGACATAATTTGGCACGGTTTGACAACACCAAAACATATGAACCTTACAGTTCCTGTAAAAATTTATATCCAGATTTACATTTGATTGTGGACAATGGGGATTCACCTATTGTTCCCAATTTGTGATTTATATCCAGTTGAGGTGTGCTCTTATTATGAGTGTTTAAGAGGGACCATTAGTACTCAATTCCTTTGTGTTTGGATAGGTAATGTGCCTAAGAAGGTGGATTTCTTTGTATGGGACATGAGCCTTGGGTAAAATTTGACAGTGGATAATCCAATTAAGCAGAACATTGTACTGGTTAATTGGTATTCCATGTGTAAAGGTAGTCTTGAATCAGTGGATCATTTATTAATATATTGCCCATTTGCCTGTGACTTGTGATCATTTGTGTTTTTGACTATTGGGATTTATTGGATGATGTCAAAGGATGTCATAGATGTTTACTTATGCTTATGCTGGAGGGGATTGTATAGTTGGCATAAGAATAGTGTAGTTTGGGATGAAATGCCTCATTTTCTTATGTGCACTATTTGGAGAAAGTTGGATAATTTTACTTTCAAAGGCATGGAGCTATTTGTTGTTAAGATTGTCTATTTCTTGCACTTTTTGATTCAATGTTGTACTACGATTAGGAGTACTACTACTTTAGTTTATTTCACGGATCTCTTTAATCTTCATTTTTTTTTGCTGAGTCATTTGTTATTCTTTAGGAGCCTATAATAGTATAATGTGAGCTTTCCTCATTGAATAAAATTATTTTTTAGTTTTATTTATATATTTAAAAAAAGGTGTTAAAGGTAGGATGGCTAATATTGCTTGCTTATGGGAAATACATTAGAAAGGTCAAATGCTTCCTATTCTAATGTAGTTCTCCTTAATCTAGTCCATATGTTTTTACCTTGCAGTTGTTACATGCAGGATGAGAAGGATCAAAGAATTCGAGAGCTGACCCTTGAACTTAGCAATGAGAGACAACGATGTAAACGTCGCTGTGCGGCTTACCAGGAACAGTTACATATGTTGTTGAAATATATTGAGGAGCACACTGACCACATGTCAAGAAGAGTTCAAGATATAGTTCAGAATGTAAGGGAACTTGAGGAGGAGGAGCAGTGGGACTCTGATTTATAATAGGATTTAGAACTTGAACATTTTTCTCTTCTTTGACTTCATTGGGCCCTTGATATCACTAATTTAACAGGAATTACTTTAGGCCATTCTGTGTAGGTTTGATGGACACTTCTGAAGGATGAATGATGTCCATTTGTTGATGGTTCCTCTCTACTAACAGGAATCACGCTGCAAATTGCATGGAGAAATAATATATTGTGATATATAACATTACTACAGTTTGCTATTGATTGTATTTATGGAAAAGAATCTCGACTCTCAACTCTCTGAGTGCAATTTCCATGGTAGCCACTAAGTTACTCTTACCTTTTTTCCCCTTACCTGATAAAAGTAGACAAGTCTGATTGAATCAAATCGGCTGCATCTTTCAATAGAGTACTTCCACAAAACAAGGACTGTCTTACAACCAAACACTGGCTAAAGTTAGCAGCCTGTATTGCCTTGCTATCCAACATGGGATGCCTTCCAATTCCTAAAGCACTAATAAGATATATATCTTACGTAGTTATCATATATGTATTGTGCGGCCTGCTACACACACCAGAAGGGAGGATGCATATATCATGCATGAGATACCTTCTTAACACCAATGTCTTTTACTATAATGCTGGAATACCCACATTTCATGTGGAACAAATTGCTTTGACTGTTGTCTTTGTTTCTATTTCCTCTGCTTCTTTCACCATCTTTTCTCTCATAGAGAGAGCTACAATAGACTGGCCATTTATGTTGTATGATTGCTTCTACTCCTGTTCCATGAAGATCATGCAAAAAAATGCCCCACCCACATTGAGCTTATACTTTCCGTTTGGTGGTGTTCACGTGCTCCCCAACTTATTGGCCTTTTCTTATGCGTTGTGTTATCCATATATTCTTCCAAGTAATCGTGCACTTTTTAGTTTTTTCTATCTTTTCTGGCTCTACTTCTACCTTCACTTTAGAACCTATTCCCCCACCACCCCCCCCCCCACATATACTTAAGGGAAAAGTTCTTTCCTCCTATTCCATGCCTTCCCAAGAGATGTCCAAATAAGGCACAACTGAAGTGTAGGATATCTGGGTTTAAAGTTACAATGCTATAGAGTACATGGGGGAGAACGCTGCTATTAGGTAGGATGTCTATTTGGAAAGAGAAACTGAAGCACACCTTTCACTTAGTTGAAGGCACTACAAAAAAGGTAGCTAAGATTTGAAGCTTCAAGGCTCTGCCTAGATAGAAGCACATGCTAAAGAAATGAAGAACATGCTTTAAAAAATCATTGCTAAGCAAAGATGTTCTTTTAGTTTTCTAAAAGCCAATTACAGGCCCCTAAGAAATTTAACAAGTGTGTGAAGGTTGCAATGCTTCTCAGAGATCTAAGCACATTTTAAAATGCCTGAGTTCTAATTCAAGTTGCACCATTTTGCCTTGTAGAAATAAGATAATGTGTGAAGTCATGACTTGAAGATCTACTGGATGAGCGTATAACTTAGAGATAAAGAGAAAGACATTGGCTGTGTTCACCCATCCAAAGCAACAAAGAAAATTTCCATTGCAACCAAACACTAATTCTAAAGGAAAGAAAAAGAAGATTAAATTAACATCTAATTAACCAAATCAATACCAATCAGGCAATCATATATAATTTAAAACCCTCTATCGTCTCTTTTTCTTTAAGAGTGAAGCAGCATGCAGAAATATACGATCAACCTCATCAAAATTTGGTGAGTCAGAATCTCTCTCCCATGATTTGGCAGTTTTTGAGTCTGCAGATATTTGACGCAGGTGCTCCTCAAAATCTTCACATTCTCCATCACTTTCAACTGGGAATTTTTCAAACTTATCCAAATAAAGAGGTCGTTCCACCTTATTCTCACTCTCTGAATCAGATTCAGTCTCAAAAATATCTGATAGATCTTCAGAATCTGATGCCATACCTATATCCGTCATAGGGTCATCCTCAGAGCATTCCTTGTTTCTATTCAATATTTCTTTCAGCTTATCAGAATTGTTCAACTGGAAGTTTGAACTGCTCTCGGGATCAATTCTTCCAATTTCAGCTCCTTCAATCTCTTGAATTTCAGTTTTATTCTCAGCCACACTTTTAGCTTGTGCTTGGAGCAACTCAAGGTCCTGTTCAAGTTTTGGAATATATTTTCTTACAGCTCGGAGGCCATCTCTATATTTGGATTTATCCAAAGCCTGCAGGTGAGTGAAGAGCGAAGAAAATGGTGTATGAGAACAAGCAATGATGTATGAAAGTATGAAAGCCATTCATAGCAAAAAAATGTTGAAAGGCTTTATACTTAAGATATATGACAATACTAGATTAGTAAGGTGCAGGCATGAGATTATACCTCAGGATCCAGCCAAATAGAAGGCTTATGTGACAATGGAACATGCTCTGAATTATTCCTGAACTTTAAAGGGCTTGATTATTAACCTTTCAGAAGAGTTCATGCAATTTATTTTACAAGAGCATTTGGCAGCAAGAAATTGATCCAGACAATTTAAGAATACTGTTAGGGAATGATGACTTCAAAGACACAGATGGTTAGATGTTAGAATTAAGTTATTACAGTGGTTGTCATTTCCTATTCCTCTTCTTTAATATTGCATAGAATTAAACACCTACCTTTTCTTCCCCCCCCCCCCCCCCCCTTTTTCTTTTGGGAAAGAAAGCTACCACAGCAACCCACCCAGAACTATGTCAAAAAATAAAAAAAGAAAAGATGTCCCAAACCCCAGAAAAGAGAGTCGATACAAGATTGGACAAGGAGGATGCTTTGACATCTGAACTGATTTTACATCTCTAACAGTTGATGCATTTACCAACTAAAAGAAATTATAGGTAAACAAAGAGACATTGAGATACAACAGCTGAGTAAATGATTGTATTGTCTCTTCTTCAGAAATTTTCCATATCTATTTACTTGAAATTGTATATATATAAAAGAAGATCTGAGAAGAGCATAAAGAAAAATGCTGTATACATGCCCCTAAGATAAACAGAATGATATAAAAGTGGGAAAACTTAACTCCAATTCTCATATGTAATATAAAAGAAAGAGATCAGAACCTTCTTCCTGGAGAGAGTGATCCTGGGTGACATAATCTCTGTTGGCGGCTGAGAATAGTTCTTCCCCCTGTACATAATAATTGTGTTCTCTTCATGAATGTCAAGCACAATTCCTCCAGTCAATCTTGCCAGCTCAGCAGCAATCTCTCGGACCTCCTCTGGTGAAAATGTCTTGACCACCACCTGCAGAGTCTGGTGCTTTTTCCAATGCAGATGCATGTTCAAAATTACACCCTGGTAGATTCCCCGTCTTCCAACAGGCACGTAATTCTTGCATTTGAGACCCATCTTTAAAAAGAAAAAGTGTTCCTCTGGGGTCAATATCTCTGGATCATGAGTTGTTTCTGATGTCTCTTTAGGCTCAATCTTCTTAAGGCCATCAACAAATCTTTCCTCTTTCTTTCGAGCCTGGAAAAAGACCAAGCAAGCAATATAAATACATTTATAAAAAGAAGATAGAGAAAGACATAGAGTAATTAGTTTTAAGATCAGTACGTCATTTATGATTGATGCAGCCTCAATAAGTGAAGATCAATACTGAATTTTCATTATATGTTACTTGCAAATGTAGACAGAAGATCCCAAAAATCATGGAAAGACTATCTATTTAAACTAAAAAATTTAGTTTGTAAATTAGTGCGAGCTATTAATGTAAAGATACAAAAAACTAAAGAATCTATGTACTTTGAAAATCAGATAAGTGTTTTAAATGTTCCAGGGTCGTTCCAAGTAAGCTAACTGGGTTAATAGTTCATTTTGCTACAAAAATATAAATAATATTTTATCCTATAGCTCTGGCCTTGACTTGTTAATGAGTAAATTTGTGTAAAAAATATTCTAGAATTACTGTCTAACAAAAGTATAGACCGCTTTGTGCTTACAACATTAACTCCATTGCTAGAATTGTCTTATGCAACACTCACTAATAAGAACTGAGACAAGTCATAGGCACAAAGCAGATGGATACCTTCGACCAAAATATCAAGCTACCCATCCAAAAAAAATATCAAGGGAGATCCATAAGTAGACAGCTGGTATACTCCATGCTGCCCGTTGATCTTAATTATTAATAAAAATTATCAAAGAATCTTTCTTACTTATCAAAAAATATTTATCAAAGAATACTCTGAAAGAGCAAATATAACATTATGAAGTCTAAACCTCTACAATCTCCATCATTCAAAATTGAAATCTTGTATAGATTCTACACAACAGCAGTAAAGAACTACAACATGCCACTCAAACGAATGTAAGTCAGCCAAATAATGGACTCCACTGTCTATAAATCGGAGACATTTCCACCAAAAGCAAGATACCCTTTAGGTATCTCCCCATCCATCTGAATATCATATAATATAGAATAGCACAACTCATCCAAGCATAGCAACCTTCATTAATGTAATAATTTAACCCCAAAAAAAGAAGGCATACACAATGGCCAATTAGCTCCGCTAGAACTCCTCCAGCCTCTAAGTTTAAAGTTATGACATGTTAATACAACTCTAGCCACAAATATGTGCATATCAGGCTAGGGAAAAGTAAGATGACATGCAAGAGACCAACAGCTAGAAAGCAGTTAAGTAAGTGTTGGAGCATACATCCCAAAAGTTTAAGCTGTCAATGGTAAGAAAATAAAGAAGTATCATCCTGTTAAGAGCATTTATCACCTGTTGAAAAAATTTTGGGAATTTGATAGGTTTTGTTGTCTATCATATTGGGTAACTTAAATCATTCTAATCCATGATATATTTACATAATAATAAAAAGAATAGGAAGCTTTTCTTTTGGACTATAAAAATGGGGGGACAAGCAAAAAAATGGACTTACCTTACTCAATTTGTAAAGAATTTTTTCTTCCGCAGTCATTCTTTCATACTCTTTCTTCTTCTTCCAACTAAAAAACTTCAGCCACCTTACAACTGCTCTTTTACCCTTTAGCTTTTTTCTCTTCACTTTAGTATCAACAGTACTACCAACAATTGCGCTCTTCTCGGGCTGCTTCAGTGGTTCCAAAACTTTGTCAGCCGAACTTAAAAATGGGTCTGAATGAATCCATTGACGCCCCTCAATGGGAAAACTTTTAACATCGCAGAGGATCCGAGAAGCAGATTGCTCCTGACCCAGGACCTTGCATATAAAATCACCCATGCTATTGCAGTGTGAGGTAATCTTTAAGCACATTGTTTTCCAGTAAGAGCTAAGTAATATATGAATTACAAAACTCACCAAAAATGAGAAAACATAACTTCAACCTCTAATTAAATTCTCACACGCACACAGACACACGCATATATATATATATATATATATATTAGTTCAAAAGTCTCGATATGAAATATTTATCTAAATTCTTTAACTCAAACATTCACTTTCAGTAACTGAAATGCTCTGAGTCCTGAGTCTACAAAGAGACAGTAGCATACAAAGTCAAAATCTTTTTGAAATTGAAAGCCTCCCTTCTATTCATCCACTGAGTGGAGTAGAAGAAGAAGATGATGCAAACCCATTACAAAATTTGAGTTGTAAATGTAAAGATTGAATCTTTGATGATTTGGGAGCTACCAAACAGAGCCAAAAAACAGTTATTGAATGCAAAAACTCTATGTTACAGTAGAGGAGAGATACCTTGTTTTGCGAGGTGGGTATTTGGAGAAGAAGAAGAAGGGAGTGAAGAAGAAAGCATTGGAGAATAGATTCTTGATAGGATGAAACTTGGAAAGCGTCCCAGAAGCTAAAACCCTCACAAACATTTTCTCTTCTATTTTCTTCAATACTGTAGTATTTTCTTCACCAACCCACAACGCCAACAACTATCAACCCACACCACGAACCTAGCAACCCAGCCACGAACCCAGACCAAACTTCGATCCAAAAGCAATGTGACTCCTAAGCCATGTGCGTTGTTGCTTGAGATGCAAGGTGTGACTTGTCTCTTCCCCTATGATAGGCTGCCATCAGGAGCGGCCCAACATAATGCGGACCTTTAATATGTAAATATTAACTAAATAAAATTATTTAATACTAATTAAATTAAGGTTAATTTAATACATTAAATACATAAATAATACCAACTAGATTAATGTTAATTTTATATAGAGAATTAAATATCATAGTTGAACCTATAAATATTAATAAAAAGAAATAAAAATATATTGCGATTGAAAAAGATACTTTATTTTGAATATAAGATGATGCATAGTTAAATAAAATTGTAATCTAATTTTTAATTTTATATTTTGATTTTAAGAGAGAGAGATAGATATTATTTGATGTATAGTTTTGTAGGATATTATTTTATAAAAATCAAAGTCTCAAACTATTAGGAGAGATTAATCTATAATTGATGATTTAACACATTTGCAACATCTTTTTGAAATATTTTAGGGTTTCAATTGAGTTAAAGTTCTATTAGTCTCGTACTTTGAGAGTCTTAATAGAAATGAAAAAGAAAAATGCGCTAATTAAAAGCACTATAAAATGTTCAAAATATAATGTGATATTGTTTCTCATTGATGAACTTCATCAATTTAACTAATGAATGTTTATATCACTTTTTTGTGATTAATAACATGACAATTTTTAAGCCAATAGTAAAATTTGTAGTATCTTTAACATCACTAATAAAAAAAATGTACAACCTTTAGAAAATATATATATATATATATAATTTTATAAAAATTTGGGCCTTTAATTATGGAAAGTGGGGCTTTTTTTCCTAAGGAAAAATTTGTTTTTTGGTGGGGCCTTAGGCCTAGGCCCAACTTGCCTATGCCTTGAGCCGGCACTGGCTGCCATTGATGATGTTCAGATGAAGGCCTGTTCTTACGCCCACGAACCCACACCCAAAAAAAATAAAAAAGGACCGGAGAGATAGAGAGAGAAAAGAAAGAGAAAATATTTTTGTAACGAGAGAAGAGAGAGAAGAATATATATATATATATATATATACACATATATTTACCGTAGCAAGGTTGTTAAAATTTTTGACTATGGCACTATTGATGTAGCATGTATTTTGTTGTTTGTGGGGCTAGAGTAACCGCATCATCTCTTCTAAAAGATTTCATCTATTTTACATTAAAAAAAAAATCTATTTTTTCTATTTTACACAATTATTTTTACAAAAAACTCACATCAGTCCATCTATTATACACTATATTTTATATAAATAATATTTTTATATTCTTTTTTTAATATTATTTTATCTCCTATTTCTTTTTCCTATTCTTCCTCTTCTTTCTTCTTCTTTCTCCCACGGTCAGATCAACACTCCATCACAAGCACCACTGATCTCCGTCAACACTTCATTACAAGCACCACAACCATCAAAACCTAGAAGCACCGATCCACATCATTAATCCACATGCAGTGGCAGCGATGGCGACGGTGATGAAATCGCCTCTCCAATCCATCGATTTCCATCAACACTCCATCACAAGCACCACAACCATCAAAACCTAGAAGCACTGATCCACATGCAGCGGCGGCAATGACGATGGTGATGAAATCGCCTCTCCAATCCACGATCCACTGATCCATGATCACCGATCAAAGATCCACAAGCAATGATCCACAATCTGTTAGAAAAATAACATGGAGTGAATAAGAAATTGATGTTTTCTATGTTCACTAGAGGATGTTATTATAAGTTATGAAAATTCTTGAGTTCCACATTAAAAATGATAGAGAATATGAGTTTGGGCTGGATATTGGCTTGGGCTATAGGCATGTGTGGACTAGGCCCACTTATCCAATTTATAATAATATTTTATTATTTTATTTTGAGAGAGTAAGTCTGTATACAATAGTTATCTCTAAAATAATGTTTTTAGTTTTAAGTTGCATATAATTTCATTGTCCCTTATTCATTAAAAATATTTTTTTTGAGAAAAAAACTCTTTCAGTGAAAATATTTTGTGCATTCATTTTTTGTGTCAAAGAGAGAAAAAGAGACATTAAGTAGTTCGCAGAGCACGACCTTCTGTGCTTCGTTTTCGTGCTGTAGAGCATTTTATCCTGGGAAGTAGACGTCCGTGAGTCTTAAAGCACCACAATGATTGTGTGAGAAGCAAAATCTGCTTTAAGGAGATTGTGTCAAACATAAGACTTGAACTGGATCGTTCATTTTTCACGTATTTGGTCTGAGTTTTTAATTATTTGCAAATTTCTTCTTATATATATTCAATATTTGTTTATTATTTTTGCCTATCACATCTATTTATGTTATTGCTTATTCTTATATCTGTGTATTGTTTTTTTTGCCTTATCACAAAAATAAATTGTTAAAATATATCCAACACAGTCAACACTCGATCACAAGCACTGTTCCAGTCGATCCACAAGCAACGATCCATAATCAAAGCACTATTCCAGTGGTTAATTTTGTTTTTGATTTTGTGGTTGATTTTTGTGGTTTTTGTAGTTGATTTATGATTTTTTTTGTATGTGGGAGTGTGTGTATCAGAGGAAGAAAGAAGATGATGAGGGAGATAATGTGTTAGTTTTGCAAATGGAGAAGAGAGAGAAAAAAAAAGGAGCGTAATTAGAAATTATTAAAATATTAAATACAAGAGCTACAGTAACCATGCATATATGCACGGTTACTGTAGCAATTGTGCATTTATGCACAATTTTACACCCATTGACGTGGGTGTTTTTTTGCTCAAAATGTGTAAAATGGGTAACTTTTTGTACTTTGCAGGAGCTGATGTGGTTGCTCTAAAAATGGTAATTTAACTTTTTAATACCATCAATGATAATGCTTATTAAACTGAAATGAGTTTTGACTTTTTTTTTTTTTTTTGGTTGAGAAAAGAGTATTGACTAATTTGGTTTTAGCCCTTTCTATGACATATTTTATATGAAAAGCAAGCGGTAACCAGTAACTTGTGGAAATTAACTCAAATAAAAAGTATGAGGTATTTTTGGCATGCAATATAATTATAAAAAAATGAGGTATTTGGCATGCAACATAATAAAAATAAACAAAATCCACCATACAGTTTAACATGGAAGTATGGAACCCATTTAAAGTATTGAATGTACCCCTTTCGTGTGTGTCTATATATATATATATATATATATATATATATTTTTTATAAAAAATTTAACACCCATTAAATTTATTAGTGAATTGTTCATATGATAACATGTGGGCTGCTTTTTGCAACACTCGATTGTAATCCAATAAGCATTTTACACATAAAACAGCAGTGCAAGAGTTAAGTGTTGCGCAATGTTACCTCAAATTGGTTCAAATAAAAAGAAAATCAAGTACATACCAATAATCGATGTTTAAATTCCTACATGATATTAAAAAGATATATCTATAAAAAGACAAATACTAATAATTACAACCCAAGTTTCTCAAAAAAAAAAAAAAAAACCCAAAAATGAATTTAGAAATATTTTCACCAAAAACAATCATCTAGGGGCAGAGATAGGAGTTTATGGGTTTTGTTTTGGAGAGAAGAGATGAGACCAGTTTGGTCTGTAACGACTCAAGGAAAAGTGCTAGCCACACTAACGAGGATGTTAGGGATTTAAGTGGGGGAGATTGTGATGCCCCAATTTGATTGATTGTGTGATATGTGTGGATGCCTGATGAATCTCACATCGGACATATACTGGATTATTAACAACTACAAGGAGCCTCAATTGTGACTAGTCTTTTTGAGGTACAGCACAGATATGACTAGGATTTTTTTTTTTTGGTCGTTACATATGGTATCAGAGCTTACCCGATAACCTTGTATGGGCTCGGAAACACTACCCCACAAAGTGGGCCCTAATAAGGACGCTAGGGATTTAAGTGGGGGAGATTGTGATGCCCTAATTTGATTGATTATGTGATGTGTGTGGGTGTGTGATGAGTCCCACATCGGGCATATACTGGGTTATTAACAACTACAAGGAGCCTCATATATGTAATGACCCAAGGAAAAACACTAGTCACATTTGTGCTATACCTCACAATTGGTTGTATCAATAGTTCATAGATGCGTAATATTGGTGGGCAAATGTGTAAATCTTAAATTGAGATTAGTGTAAAATTATGACACTAAAAAAAAAGCATCATCTCACATACAAAGTGCATATGATCAGGCTAGTTTTTTTTTATTTTATTTTTTATGAATGGGCTAATCACTAAATTATATATATATATATATATATATATATATTAGAAAAATTATAAGTGGGAAGGGGAATTATAATAGCCAATCAATAAATTTTAAATATTTTGTGTATTTTCCTAATTAATTTTATTAGAATTAATATATTTATATTTTTTTATTTGGTGATTTTATTGTAATTATGCCTCTCTAAACGATTTTCTATAATCTTAATTTTTTTTTCCATTTATGCCAGCTTTATTATAATTTGTTTTTCTTATATAAGTTGTAGAAGTGTGTTTGAAAATTATTGAAATCTTTGTAAATTTTTTGAAAAAAAGATCACTAATTCACTAAATTTATTTGGAATTTAGTTGATAAATAGATATTAAATTAATCTATATATACTATAAAGCTAAAACCTCAGACCTATGTTTGACTTTCTTTTTTTTCTTTTTTTTTTTACTAGAGCTTGCCATGTAAGATTTTGAGTTCTCTCATTTTTTCACGTCAGCATTATTTTTTTTAAAAAAATTATCACTATTTCTCCACTCGATACATCTTCTAAAAACGAAAACTAGAACTTGATAATAAAAAAACTCTCTCCTACCTATATCCTTCTCCTTCTCCCAAAAAAGAACTTTTGTTTAATTGATATTTTTCATTTGGTAATTGAATATTTAGCATCGACTATCGAGGATAGGAATTTATGAGATTGGAATGCTAATGTGCAATATTCATTTTTTGTGATGAGAGTTAGATATTTATTACGTTAGATATTTATTTGCTTCTGAAATATATCAAATATAACTCTCACTTTCACAAAACGTGGGGTATCACATTCACAAAACTTTACGTAAGGCTTTCTTTCTTTGTGAAAAAAATTTCAAATCCATTCCATAGGTTTGTCTCAGGTTGTTAAAACTATTTAGCATTGTCAACAACATTGCATATGTGATAGCTTAAATTCTTCATTTATTATTGAATTTTTTTATAGTCAATATTTTATCTGTGCATCAAACGGTTTAGCAACTAGTTATGACATATTATGGTCCAATCTCCATAAAAGCCTTTTTTTTTTTTTTTTGATAATCTCCTCAAACCTTATACATCTTCATTTTTTTTATTCTTAAATTGGCTCAGTTATTAAAACCTTGTGTTTTCTAAAAGGGCCCCAGCATCTCGAAAAATTATTGGGTGTACAAGAGGATCACCACATCACCCTTGTATATTGATACTCATGCCCAGTAAATGATGACAAAGATGACAATTAATCAAATGGGAATCACCACGCACCCTTGGTGCGGTGGTCACTCCACAAGTATAAATGCTTGTGAGGTGTGGGGGGCAAGAGCCGGAGTTTAAGTCTCCAAGAGGAAACTTCACACACATATACATTTAGATTAGGCTAGAGCAGAAATTCTATCTTATATTAAAAAAAAAAAAATCAAATGGGAATTACTGTCCACAAGTTCTCTATAACATTAACATACAGTCCACATGCTATTCTTTTCTCTCTCTTTTTTCTCGAATTGAGCACACACATAGAAAGTAATTATGCGTGTCACATCACGGTGGCATTTAGATTCTGAATGGATCACACCTGCGTGTCCAGGGGTTGCCGAATTGCGTGCTTTGTAAAAATGCTATGCGATGACGAGGATAGTCCTAACACACCCAAGGATGCCCCACACCATGAATGTTGCGAGTTCAAGTAGGCCTAGTTAATGACCATACTCGTAAGACTTTTTTTGTTCATAAAAGAAAGCAATATAATTTATAGCTTGCCTAAAAAAAAAAAAGTTTCCATCAAATTTGAATAAGCTCACGCAAAAATGTGTGTTTATTTTAAAATATCCTTTATCTTTATACCAAATTTTATTAAAATATTAAAATATTTTAATTTTTAAAATCTTTTTTTGACACACAAACTATTCGCTCTTTTTTTTTTTTTTTATTATAGAAACACACTGAAATATTATTAAACATTAAGAAACAAGTACATCATGGATAAGAGCTTGCTGAATACAACAAAGAATCTCTTCAATTCAAATTACATCATTGACAAAGTTTTGAACTTGTCGTGCTAGAATGTGGGCTGGTTTATTACCGGTCTTTCGCACATGAGAATAACCAACTATCCTAACATCCGGACTCAAACCATGAATTCCTTCCACAATGGCTGCAACTGAAGTAGGAGGCTGTACAACTTGCTTGAGTGCATTAGAAACAAACAGAGAATCTCCTTCCAACACTCCATTTCTCAGCCCCAAATGTCTTGCCAACAAAACACCAGCTTCATATGCCTTTGCTAACTTCAAGCGTCCCCATTTGAGCTCTAATTTTTCTGCATAATGCAGCCAACAATCTCCCTTGCTGATCTCTAATGACCACACCAATGCCAGCCAACTTCTTTGTGGGAAAAAGAGCACCATCAACATTAATCTTGCATTGACCCGAGTGAGAAGGGACCCAAACAGAATTTTGAAGAATTTCTTGTTTGTCACCAAGAGGCCGAACCAGATCAGAGGTAGAGGATTCATGTGTCTCTGTTGCCAACCAAAATTCTTGCAAATAATTTGCTGCTGAACGAGCCACTTCCAGTCCAGTTTTGGCTTCACCTTGATGGTAAATTTCATTCCTATTGCACCATAATTTCCAAGCAACCATCACCAGTTTTGCACATTTGATATTCCCAGCATCATTGGTCATCATTTCAAGCCATAACAAATCCTGGAATGAGTCAATATTAGCATTAGGAGGCATCAGATTCAGCTTTGAGGCAGACCAAGCCTCCTATGCGGTCGGACAACCCCAGAAAATATGGCCATTCATTTTAGCATTCTCCAAACAGCAAACACACAGAGATTCAGCAATAACATTACGCTTCATCAATTTGACTTTTGTTGGTAAAGTGTCACGACAAGCACGCCAACAAAAATGACGCACCTTATGAGGAATAGGCAATGACCACACTTTCTTCCAAAATCTTCTTAGTGGAGTACCGTCATAAGTAGTACCATGGCACTTAGATTTGAACATAGACACCGCCAATTTATACGCACTCCCAACAAAGAACATTCCATTGTTAGTTACAGCCCAAACCAATTTGTCCTTCGGCAAAGTGACACTCAAAGGAATACTTTTAATTAAATCAACTTCAAAAGGTAGAAAAAGAAAATCAAGGACATCATTCTTCCATTTTGCTGTGTGTGAATCAATTAAATCAGCAACCCTTGTATCAAGACTCATGAATAATCTTGGAGAAGTGACCCTATAAGTCAAACCCCATGGCAGCCACTTATCTTGCCAAACCTTTATATTTGCTCCATTGCCAACCCTCCATCGTAAACCTTCATTAACTAGGCTTTGGGCAGATATTAAACTCCTCCACGTATAGGAAGGATTATTTCCAATCGAGGCATGGATAAAATCACAAGTTGGGAAGTATTTAGCCTTAAGAACCCTATAAACAAGAGAGTTGCTGCCCATTTGAAGATTCCAACCCTGTTTTGCAAGCAAAGCCTTATTGAATAATTTTAAATCCTTGAATCCCATTCCTCCATCACACTTAGGTTCACACATTTTCTCCCAACTAAGCCAAGCTATTTTTCTGTCCTCCTTCTTTTGTCCCCACCAAAAATTTCTAATCATCCCCATTAATTCATCACAAAGCGAGTCTGGAAGTTTGAAGCAACTCATAGTATAAGTCGGTATTGCTTGGGCCACTACTTTAATTAGAACCTTTTCCCTGCCTTTGAAAGTAACTTCTCTTTCCAACCCGCCAACACTTTTCCCAATTTCTCCTTGATAGCATTAAAGGTAGTTCTTTTATTTCTCCCAACCAAAGAAGGTAAACCAAGATACTTCTCATGTTGCTTGATTATTTGGGCACCAAATCGATTCTTTATCTCCTCTTGGACATCTCTTGAGGTATTACTACTGAAAAACAAAGATGTTTTTGCACGGTTAATTGTTGACCAGAAGCTTTCTCATACACCCCAAGTAATCTTTGTAATTCATCACATTCCTCAAGTGTCGCCTTGCAAAAAATTAAACTATCATCTGCAAAAAACAAATGAGACAATCTTGGACCTCCTCTACAAATTTTCACCCCCTCCATTTGACCCCTATCCACCGCTGATTGGATCAAAGTAGACAAACCTTCTGCACATAAAAGAAAAAGATAAGGTGATAAGGGGTCTCCTTGACGGATCCCCCTAGATGGAATAATGTGCCCCCTCGGTACCCCATTAATTTTTACTGAATAAGTGACCGAAGATACACATCTCATGATCAAATCCCTTATCCTATCAGCAAAACCCAATTTCTCCATAACCTTATTCAACCAAACCCATTCCACCCTATCATAAGCTTTACTCATATCTAATTTAAGAGTCATTTCCCCTATCTTACCCCCCTTTTTCTGACTAATATGGTGCATTGTTTCAAAAGCCACCAATACATTATCTGTAATCAACCTTCCATGAACAAAAGCACTTTGAGTGTCAATAATAATCGAGGGTAAAAACCGTTTTAGCCTATTTGCAATAGCTTTTGATGCAATCTTATACACAACATTACACAAACTAATAGGCCTATATTCAGTTATCTTTTTTGGCTCTTTAATTTTTGGAACAAGAGTTATGTGGGTGTCATTAAAATTTGGTGGAGAAATACCAAAGTTAAGGAAATCAAGTACCGTTTTGGTGACCACCATGCCACTAGTGCTCCAAAAATGTTGGAAGAAAAGAGGAGGCATCCCATCCGGTCCCAGTGCCTTCAGTGTGTACATTTGTTTCAAAGCTCCTTTGACTTCATTCTCAACAAAAGGGTGAACCAGCCAATCATTCATGCCTTGAGTCACTTTAGGTTTCACGGCTAAGAGTAATTTAGAAAATTCCACCGGATTACTAGTAGAGAAAAGATCTTCAAAATACCCAATTGCTATCTCCGCCATTTTATCCTCATCAACCTGCCAAACCCCATCATCATCTAATAACCCATTCATGAAGTTCTTCCTTTGTCTTGCGGATGCCTTTGCATGAAAGAAGCTTGTGTTTTTATCACCATTTTGGAACCAATTAATCCTAGATCGTTGTCGCCACATATTATCCTCTCTATCCAACCAACAATTCAACTCAATTCGAGTATGTCTTAATGCTTCCACTATTTCCTTAGAAACTGGTTGCAATTCTAACCACTCTAATTTTGATTGAAGTTCCACAATAGTCCGTCCCACATGACCAAAATGTCCAAGGAGAACTACGAAAGATGGCCTTCACATGCTTGCGTATGGGGCCTATTTGCTTCAGGCTCATCAACATGTCGGACCACAACCGGGCAGGAACCCTCCATTCTGCCTGAAACTCGTCCTCAAAATGGATCTAATTTCACTTCACGCTCTACGTTCTTTACGTCTTTTGGCCTGCCACCAGAATTTGGCTGAACTATCAAGATACATGGCAACCATATTCACCGATGCCTCCTCGGACGTAGTCCGACAAGCCACTCCATATCCTAAAAGTCTTCAATCCTTAGCATCTCCTCCGCCAACCCGGATTCATGTAGCGCTTGACTTTCCTAATTTGGATAAGTGCCTGGTCTTCCCTAAAACTCTTAGTTGACGCCGTTCTCTATCTTTATCTTTGGTCAAGTCTTTGATCGTTGAGTCTTGCTGATCGAGGAATCAAGACCTTCCCGAATGGGGTACAGTCGAGATCTTAAGAGGTGGTTCATAGCAGGAGGGACTAAATAGAAAGATCTCTAGCAAACCAAGTCGTGAACTGCTTGTATTGCGTCTATCGGGTATTTTGAAGCAAAAAATCCTCCTTAAGTATGATCATTTTTTAAGCAACTCTCCGGTTGGAAAAGGTCTTTAGGAGAAAAAGACACAATTTCTTAGCTAGATGCGGTAGTTTCTGGACTCCAATACCTGATAGCTACTCGAATATTGCTTCTAGTCGCCGAGCTGAGGCTATCTCTTTCCTAGGTTTGGCTAAGGCAAATGACTAAATAGAAAGATCTCTTTCCTAGGTTTGGCTAAGGCAAATGACTGAACCTATAAAATAGGAAATGAAATGTTATCCGCCAACTCCCCTCTTTCTTCTTCTACTGATCTAAGTATGCTTTCCCTCCAGGGATAGGACTGATGCCCTCTCGAAGTAGCCTTCATTAATATTGATCACTCTTACTATAGGGTAAGAATATTCCTAACTAAGAAACTGAAAGGAAAGAACACCTGACTAGGATAGCTTCCTGGCCTAGGTAGTTTTTATGTGGTAGTTAGCTTTCTTTTCCCTAGATTGCTTAGTGCTGAGCTAAGTTTTGCCCTTTCCTATTAGCTATAGTAGGAGGTTGACTATGTCCTCTAGGACGAAAAGGGATAAGATCAACAATGCCATCATTGACTTCTTCCTCTGACCAGGCTTTTTGTTGATTGACTGAACCCAGACTTCTTTTCCAATCCAAGCAACCTACGTGATCAAGTCATCACGTAGTTACTTCTCTCACGCGATTTTCCACTATTCGCCTGCGGTAAAGCAACTGTCTAATATCTTTATTGCTCGAGTGAGGTTTCAACTATGCTAGAAGGGGCTAAAAGGTAGAAGGCTGGGGGTCTAGGTCACAGTACGAGAACCTATTATCCTACCTCTTATTTCTGGGGTTCTATACCCCTTTTCTCAACATTGAAATAGGACAGGGTTCATCTATTTTGATACAAAAACCACGACTTTGAGAGACCAGACCAAACCCACTTTGGGAACTCAAAGACCAGGAAACAGAAGCACGCTTTTGGCCATATTTCTAAGGTCTTTCTTTTGGACGGACACCCATTGGTTAGAAGATGTTCGAAAGCAAGGGTTCCGAATACCTTATCCATTGCACTGTCGAAGTCAACTCTTTGGTGAAAATACTGACATTGAGGTAACCCTACCAGTTTCTATTTTGAGTCTTTGCTCTTTCCTTATCAGACGTTCAGACGCAGATGATAGCTGCAGCTTCTTCCTCTTGCTTCTTCTGCGTCTTTGTCTTATCATCTGCTACCTTGGATTATACATATTTTCATATTACGTATATAATGAAAAGAGATGCTACCATGAGAATCAATGAGAATCAATCCTATGCTTCTCTTCTCCTAGCGCAGAAAGCTCGGGAACCCACTCTATCGTCCTATGCAGGGATGAGCCCTACCTCATTCAATCTTCCTATTAATCTATCTATTCCAATGGCATAGGGAAGAGTGACCACCAAGATATGCGACAAGACCGGGCTCTGGCTGCCTAAGCTGCGCTACGAACCCTATAGCAGGAACTACCTCACCTGGTACTTAAGGTGTGACGAACCCTACGTACACAGGACTTGGCAATTACCAAGTGCCCCCCTAGGCTCCACCAAGAGATGGTGCCTATGGGTGAGATCATGTGTGGTCTCAGATTGATTGAACTCAGTGTCCTTGTGGCCTAAGGTACATATCCAACGGTTTCCTGGATTTTGGATTAATACCCACAATTCAGGGGTGCGTGGAACCTCACCCAATCCAGCGATGGAGAAAGGAAGGAATCCTTCCTTTGACTCACTCAATGACCTTCTTTGGTTAAGTTAGTAGGATTCTGACTCGACAAATGCAATGTGCACAGCTTCACGGCAATCACTGCTGGTTCCTAGAGAAACTAACAATGAAACTGTTGTTTAATGTATTAATTAATTTGAGACCACTCTGGTGGCAGAAGATCATAAATATCCTTCGATTGTTATCTCCTCATCTTACTATTTCTAAACTCACTCCAATTGCCCGTAGATATATGTATTTGTTTCTCTTACTAACGAATCTTGTTATTTTTATGTATTTTCTTTGTCTAAAAATAGGCTTTCTTGCCTATTTCATTTCTGTGTTTTGGAAGATAGGGTTCCTGTTGGCAAGGAGAACCCTTTCTTTTTTGTTGCCACGATGCCAGTGGGTCGGAATCTTAGTCTTCGGGCTTTCATTGGTAGCGAGGCCCCCTCTTAGGAATATGATGTTGCCTGCAGGGGCTTCTGGCTCCTTAAGCTCAAACCCCCAGTGGAACCTTGATCTCAATTTGCATTCACAGGAAGAAGTAGAAGTTCTCGCTGAAGAGGTCCCCCAGCTCGATATGGATGTGTACGGGGAAAAGGATCAAGACCGAATTAAGGAAATTTTAGATTTCCAACTTCGAGACAAGATCTCGAAGAAGGAGAATGAAATAAGAAGGGTCCTTGAAGGGCTGATCAAGGGCGAGATTCTCAAAAGGAAATTATCTAGCTCGAATTTCAATTATCCGCAACCTGGACAAGTTTGTGGGGGAGGTCACCGGCAAGCATGCGCCAAACTTTGCTTCAAATGATCCACTTCAAAAGAAACATAAATCTATTTCCTGGTTGTTAATGTAGCTTAGGAAAGATGATAGCTCCATAAAATTTCAGGTGAAACGTGATATTGAACGCAATCTTCTCGATTTCATTGTCCAAGAATGAAAAAGAAGCTTCTATCAATATTGTGTCGCCCCCGGGGGATCCTTATCCGTATCGGTCTTTCCGGGCTAACTATTTCAAAGATGAACTTTTTCCCCTGCTGGGCTTTGGTTTTCTTCTTTCTTAATGGCAGTCCAAGCAGCCAAGTCTCGTGTTTTCAGAATCCTTTCTTTTAGGAATTTCCACGTGCAAGAACTTCTACTCTCATTGATTGAGGTGCCCTTGCTAACTCCGAGACAGGCAACCGCGTCTATCTCGCCATTACATCGAGGTGAGCCCACCAATTGCTAGTCTGAGTCTCTGCTCATTTCTCTAGTACCAGAATCAAACGATTCTATGGATTTTTTCGATGTTCACGAATCGTCTGCCTGTGTGGAACGCCCTTCAACACAAATCTTTCAAGTCTGAATCCCAAGATGGGGAATTGCTTATATAGATAGATCCGCCCTTTAGTGAGGACACCGCCTCTCTTCTCTTATCTTGATCTGTCTTTCCTGCTATGTTTTGCGATGGTTATGTGGACTCGCAACAGCTTATGTATCACTCATAGTTGAGTCATCACAGAGTATGAGGTTTTTTAGAGGGAAAGTTTTACAAATAGGTAGTGTTAAGCATCAAAGTCATAGACATAAAAGAGGTTCTATATAAGGTAGATAATAGGTTCTATGAACGAACTACATAACTACAAGAGTAGACTGAAAGAAACCTGAATAATCTATTTAATAGATAGAGAAGCTTTCCCTGTGGTTTCTTTCTCATGAGCTAGGTTTAATAGATCAGTGTAGATCTGGAGCCTCCCTCCTCTAGCTTCTTTCTCCTGCCGCTCTTGATAAAGGCGGGGGGTAGGGTTGTTAGGATATAAATAGATCGCCCTTTCTTGTACTGAAAGAGGTGCCAACCCTAAGGGGGAGTTCCCTAACTGAAGGATTAAGTTATTGCTACTTCTTCCTACGGTTCTTTTTCTCATCCGAGCTTCGTCTTATCGTAGAGAACTACGGAATGTGAGTCCTGCCTTTTTGTATGTCACTAAGCGTGCCCCATTCCTTGTGATGAGACAAGAGATTCATCACAGGGAAGGAAGTCTCACACACAGTGAAAAGAGTCGGCTTGGAGAAAGGAAATTTACCGCACTTCTTAGGATCCAATTCCAGTGAAATCCGCAACAAAGTCAGCATGGGAACCCGTTGCTTTCATGGGGTCAACTACTTTCGACATAGAACTGGAGAATCAAATAGTGCTTTTAATTCTATCTCTACTTCTGGAGGGGGCTCGCGATCTCTAAATGGATTTGCTATAGCTACTCTCAATATGCTTGGGACTCTGCCTCTTATGGATTTGGGTCGAGCGAGATGATATGCTGAAACGGGTGCTAGCTTAAATTGCCATAGAACGAAGCTTAGACATCGCCCATATGCTAGAGATTATGTTGGGTTCGTCCCCTCACTACGACCTGGCTTCAGGGCCTTTCCTTCTCATTAGCTTAACTTGGCTTTAGGTAGATAAATCCCATGTGACTCCTAGTATTTATTGTTTGTTGTGATTTGGTCAAGTAACAAGTGTTCGCAATCCGTATAGTGTACTTTGACTTGAGTCACCATGGCTACATAGCCCTTCTCATTCTCACTATGGCACTTTCTCTTCTTTCAGTTATTCTCATTCCCTATACTACATCATAGTAAGGACTGCTCTGGAACAGAGCAACTATAAAGATAAGGAAGCAGATGCACGAATGGAAGATGCAAGAGTAGGCTTTGAATTTCATTCGAATATAGTGAATGAATAGAATAAACGAGCTTTTAGCTCGAGAAGGCATCTTTTGATCGTTGAACTTTCACGCTCATATAGCGAGAAACTATTCCAATTTCTAAAAATAGCTCAGTAAATGAATGGTTGAGCAAGTGGCTGATGACAAAATACATACCGGCGCGATTTCTATCCAGTGTTTGTGCCAGCCCACTAACCCCAGGAGGGGGTACACCAAAGACAAAGACAATCCAACCAAAGAACAAGGGCACGCCTTCGCAGCTTTATCTGCCGTTACACGAGTACTTATTCATATTCGAGGAAGGCATGCCACATTAGGAACAGTTTGTGGATAAGAAGTATTGTCAACTAGAGGGAAAGCTCTATCAACTCCTTATACCCTATCTCTAAAGGGGCCCGTCACTTCGTTCGTACCTTCTTTTCTTGGCTTAGGCTTCCAACTGAACTTACTTTATGGCCTTGCCGCCTGCCGCTAGCAGAAGCTAAGCGCTTGAAAAGCACGCTAAGAAAGGTTGCTTCTGTTGGCCTTTCTGTGCAACAGTCCACCAATAGCGGAAGAGAGGGTTACCGTACATACAAGAGTCTTCCAGTTTTTACGTAAGCTTTTTCTTACCAGTCAAGTAGTACAACAGCTGTCTCTTATCTTATAGCCCGGCGCGGCGGGTCGCCTTTTGAATTCAGTAGATAGAAGAAACTATTAGATAGATAAGGAGTAGGTGAGTGAGTGAGTCCTCACTGACCTGAGCGGTTTCGATCACCTAGCAGGCCTTTTATTTGGTAGGTAAGATCGCCAAAGCGTATCATCAGATTTGACTACAAAGGAAGGAACTCGAAGTGAGACGGCACCGTCTTGGGCAACGCAACGATAGTTGGCCCTCTATCATCTTCTATCCGGTAGACTTGGTAAAAGGGCCCCGACTTATTTCCAGAATTAGAGTTCGACCGCAGCTGCCCTTTTTTTTGTGGGGAAAAAGTTCCTTGCCAATTTTCCAACATTCTCTTCTTTCATTCTCCTAATAAAGAATAAAAAATTAAATAAAAAATAAATAGTGCTAGTATAAATGTTAAAAATCATGTGTTTTAAAGTAATTTTACATAATTTGGGTGTATTTTGAGCTTAATAGGCTAAAATGTGCTTTATTTATTTATTATACAATCACAGTGCTCAAATAAAGCTAGCGAAGAAGTTGTTAAAAAAGCAAAATGAAGAGTAAACAAAACTTTATAGTTTTTCCCTTCAATTATTTATTTCTTCTCAAACTGATGAGAACTCGGAAAGGTTTTTGTTAACCACCAATCGTTCAAGTTCGAGCCTACTCGTCTCCTCGACCTTGACAACGTGATCCGCATCCTCAAAGTCCTCTCGCTTCTCTTATATATGCAATGCAATGCAATGCAATGCTTTGTGTGAATTCTTTGTTTTATTTTTATTATTTTTTGAAATTGATATTTTGTTTGCGTTTCAAATTTATACTTGGATGATGAGAAAGCAGAGGGACAGTTTATCCTGGGTTTTGTGTTTCACTTTTGTTTTTGTAGTAGCTGAAATTTATCCTCTTATACCAACTTTGATTGTTAAATTACCAACGTTTTTTGTGTTTCACTATTATGTGAAAAATTTAACTTTAAGCATGTTCAGGAATAGTTGTGAATCTGATATAATTTGTATTCTTTTGACAAAACTAAAAATGGATACATAATTTTAGTTGACAAGGGGAAGGGTTTTTTTTCCTGTATATAGGATCAGATGTGATTTAAATAATTTTCAGTTTGCAACTCGCTTGCACACCCACTTTGTTTTGTTTGTTTTTTTTTTTTTTTTAAGATTTCACTGAAAAGAGAGGATGTGAATGCCCAGCAATGCTAGGATCACCACAAAATTCACAAGAATTTACAATGCCCAATTTCCCTACTACCCCTGACTTGGGCCTATCACTAATTCAGTAATTCACTACCCACTAGCTTTTATTATTATTATTATTATTATTAAAATTTTGGTAATGGCTCATGTGCAAGGTACTCGGCAAATTGAGTGTAGCTGTGAGATTAATGTGACCTTAATTTTATTAATGCCTCCCACCTCTCTTTCACATACTCACAATCAAAAGAAAAAATAATGGTCGTTCCTTTATTAATAAAGCAATTATATAACAGGAATTTAATGTGTTGTTTCTAAGATATTTTTGAGCTTTACAATCACTACCGCTATAAGTTTTCACTTTTCATACACGTTCATCTCTTTTATCCTATCCATTCACTCCCTCCTTAAAATGAAAAATCCACAACAAATCATTCCTTTCTTCTCTAATTTTTTTTCCTTTTAATTTTAATAGAAACTACTTTTTTTATTTTATTATTTTTATTTTTTTATATCTTTATTGTAGTTCAATACTTGCCAACATATTTCCAATGTCTGCTATTAGCACTTTGAAGGCCTCCTCTTCATCATCATTTTCATCTTCAACACAACAGTGGAAATATGATGTCTTTCTTAGTTTTAGAGGTGAGGATACCCACACTAGTTTTATGAACCATCTATATATTGTTTTGAAACAAAAAGGCATATTCACCTTTAGAGATGAGGAAAATCTTGAGAGAGGAAAATTTATTTCACCGGAGGTCTTGAAAGCAATAGAAGAATCAAGATTTGCAATTGTCATTCTCTCAAGGAACTATGCATCTTCAATATGATGCTTAAAAGAACTTGCAAAGATCATTGAATGCAAAAAAGAGATGACCACAATAGTTTGGCCAATTTTTTATGATGTGGATCCATCTACAGTACGAAAACAAACAGGCACCTTTGCCCAAGCCTTTTCTAGACATAAAGAATGTTTCAAGGACGACATAGAGAAAGTGCAAACATGGAGAGCTACTTTAATAGAAGTGGCAAATATCAAAGGGTGGCACCTACAGAATAGGTAATCCAATTTGACATATTACTTGCTTTTAAATGTTCAGACTTCAAATAAATACTCTTCTTATCTTAAGCCTTGTTTTGAACTTTAAGTAAAGCGACATAGATGTTCACGCTTCTTTTCTATTTTGACATGATATAATTAATTTACATTTTTGTATTTCTTTCAAGTTTTCCTTGCACCTAGTTATTGACTTTTTCTTGTTTTAGTCAACAAAATAGAACATTGGATGCCTACTTTCTTTTTTGGTCCTATTTATGGGTGGTACTCACTAAATATCATTCTCTCTTCATTGCAGTTTTGAAGCACAACTTATCCAAAATATTGTGGGAGAAGTATGGCATAAATTAAGTTATGCATTCTTAGATGATATTGAAGACCTTGTAGGAATAGAATCTAGAGTGAAGGAATTAGAGTCATGTTTGGCTATAGGGTCTAATGATGTTCGCATTATAGGGGTTTGGGCGATGGGGGGAATGGTAAAACAACTCTTGCTAGAGTTTTTTTTTGAAATGGTTTCGAAGGAGTTTGAAGGTTGTTGCTTTCTCCCTAATGTTAGGGTGGTTTGTGAAAAAGATAGATTAATTCCATTGCAACAACAACTTGTTAGAAAAATATTAAATGAAAGTATGAGTATGCAAGATGTTGGTGAGGGAGTTTTCATGATCAAGAATAAATTACGTCATAAAAGAATTCTTATCATTTTCGATGATGTAGGTCAATTAGACTAGTTGAAAAAGTTAGTTGGGAAGCAAAACTGGTTTGGTTCTGGTAGTAGAGTTATCATAAAAACAAGGGACAAACATTTACTACGTGTACTTGGAGTTGATGAAATATACAAAGCTAAAGGATTGAATGATGATGAAGCTCTTCATCTTTTGAGTTTGAAAGATTTTAATAAAGACCATCCTCCCAAAAATTATCTAGATCTATCCAAAGACATTGTACAATATACTAAAGGCCTTCCTTTAGCTATTGAGATTTTGGGTTCCTTTTTGTTCAGTAGAAGCATCAATCAATGGAAAAGTACACTAATGAGACTTAAAGAATTTCCTAAACATGCAATTCTACAAGAACTTAAAATAAGTTATGATGGACTACATGAAACAGAGAAAAAAAATATTCCTATATATTGCCTGTTTCTTTATCATGGGTACAAAAGTAGTGTAGTAAAAAAACTAGATTATCTTGGCCTGTACCCTGATGTTGGATTAGAGGTTCTAGTTGATAAATCACTTATAAAAATGAATGGTTTTGGAGCGTGGATGCATGATTTACTACAAGAAATGGGCAGGAAAATAGTTCATGAAGAGTGCCTTGAAGAGCCTGGAAAGCGTAGCATTCTATGGTCATTTGAAGACATTACTAACAAAAAACACGGTAAAAGGTTATTTAGAAAACTTGAGCACATACCCCATTATATTATTCAAAAAAGTTTAACTTAGAGTAGTTTTGGTAATCATACATTTTGCTATTCACTAATCTCTTTTGTTTATGAATATTAGGGAATAGACGCAATTCAAAGCATAGTCCTAAATTTGCCTAAATCAAAAGATGCATATTGAAATCCTGAATCTTTTTCAAAGATCCATCATCTTAAATTGCTCATTATTAATAATGTTCAACTTCTACATGAACCCAAGCATCTTCCTATTGGCTTAAGATTTCTTGAGTGGAGTGGGTTCCCTTCAAAATCTTTGCCATTAAATTTCCAATCAAATGAGCTTGTTGAACTTTACATGTGTGGTAGCTACATTGAGCAACTTTGGAAAGGAGAAAAGGTAATTTAAGTATACTTGTACAACTTTATATTTAAGTTAATTAAACTATAAGGTTTTGTTGAAGCTAATATATATATATATATATTGTTAATGGTTGCTTATAATAGTCTTTTCAAAGGTTGGAAGTCATCCAATTGAACAAGTCTTCAAATCTTATAGAAACCCTTGATTTCACCAAAGTCTCAAATCTTGAGAGATTGGATCTTGAAGATTGTTTAAATATACGTGCGATTCACCCTTCAATTAGAGTTCTTAAAAAGCTTACTCTTCTTGATCTAAAAGGATGCAAAAACTTGAAAACTCTTCTGACCAAGTTTGAAATGGAGTCTCTTGATATTCTTATTCTTTCCGGTTGCTCAAAACTTTAAAAAAAAAAAAAAAAAAAAAAAATCCAAAATTTGGAGAAAACATGCAACGTGTATTAATGCTTTACTTAGATGGCACTGCTATTACTAAACTACCCACATCAATTAGGCATTTGACTGGCCTTGTTTTATTGAATATAAGAGATTGCAAAAGTCTTACTTGTCTACCAATAATCCTTTTTAATTTGAAGTTGCTAAAAGATGTGGATATTTCCGGATGCTTTAAACTTGAGAGACTGCCTGAGAATCTGGGGAATGCTGAACATGTAGAAGAGTTAGATGTGAGTGGAACTGCTATAAGAGAAGTGCCTTCTTCCATTGGTCTATTAAAAAAATCTTAAAGTGCTATCTTTAAGTGGATGTAAGGGGTTATCATCATTTATATCTAGATCTTGGTATGAGCTCCTCCTTTTTTATTTGATCCCAAGAAGTCCAGATACTATGAGATTGTCCTTTTTATTAGGTTTGTGTTCTTTGAACAATTTGAATCTAAGTGATAGCAATCTCAGTGCAATACCTAATGATATTGGTTCCTTCTTCTCTTTAAAAGAAATAAATCTAAGTGGAAATAGTTTTGTTTGCCTTCCTGATAGCATTCATCAACTATCTAATTTGCAGTGGATGGAGTTGGATAATTGCAGGAGTCCTCGATCATTGCCAAAGCTTCCATTAAGTACAATAGAAAATTAGGGATATGGTTGTACCTCACTGGAAACAGTACCAGATCTACTGAAACCGAATTATTTATGTGAGGTAGAGCTTGTTCTTTCAAATTGCAGTAGACTGGCTAACAATCAAGATGTTATTGACATGTTTTTTGCAGTGATAAGAAAGAACCTTCAGGTCTCTCTCTCTCTCTCTTCTCTCTCTCTCTCTCTCTCTCTATTTATAAACAACCTTCTTTGTTTGTTTCAGGGACTTTCTCTTGACAATAGATATGACTTTCAAGATTTTGATAGGACATAGGCCAAAATGGGGATATATCCCTTTCAGCCAAACTTTTCTAGCAAAATGCCTCTTGGCTGAAACTATTTAGGGATATGCCCCTGTTTTAAACTTGATTTTCTAAAAATCAGTTTCAATAAAAAATTCGATTTGACGAAAATCAAGTTATAGGCAATCAAACTTAAAAAAAAAAAAAAAAAAAAAAAAAATTGCATGGAACTTGAGTTCCATGCAGGTTTTTTCAAGCAACTCGATTTTGGCCAAATCGAGTTTCAAAACAGGGGCATATCCCTAAATAGTTTCAGACATGGGGCATTTTGCTGAAAAATTTGGCTGAAAGGGGTAAAACCCAATTTTGGCCATAGGACATATGACATCATTAATCCTGGAAGTGTAATTCCAAAGTGGTTTATCCATCAAAGTATTGTGGCTGAAGTGAATATAAAAGTGGAACCTTCTTCTCATTTGTGTGATGAGTGGATGGGGACCGTTGTTTGTGTTGTATTCTGTTCACTTCCACATCACCAAGTCTCTGACTATTGTTCACTAGCCTATCAATCTGTAGTGAATGGAAACGTAATATTTGTTACACCAAACATTGGGAGAATTTTTGTTTTATCAGATCATATTTGGTTACTTTATTTGCTTCCTCAATCCTTCATGGATGATGAGGACATAGATTTATTGAAGGAATGTGAAACAAATGAATTCACTTAGATTGGCATTAAAATAAAAAGTTGTAGTTCAATCATGGAGGTGAAGAAATGCGGGTTCCGTATGGTATACAAGAAAGACATAGAAGATCTCAATTGAACTATGGCTCAGAGTAGCAACACCGGCATCATTCCTTATGAGGTCTTGGATGGGAAGTGTACCCATGGTGATTATGATGGGGCTAGACCTAATGGAGAAGGAAACTCTAATGAACTTCCACACCCACAAAGGGATGAAAGGTTCATAAAATTTATGGCAAATAGTGACTTTGATTGTGAGGAGTACTTATTGGAATGCAGTGAGGAGCTCGGTGATTGGCAAAAATCTAGTGAAAGTGACTTGGAAGGTTGATGGAATTTGGAAAACCGGTTCAAATACTCTGTAAGTAATTGGATTTCTTGATTATTGTTTATGGAATTTGGAAAACGGGTTCAAATACTTTGAGATTCAATGTATCCACATTAATTCCTATTTTTTATATTGATTACTTGTAAGTCATTGCCCTTCTTCTTGCTCTTAGTTTTGTTGGTTGCTGCATCATCTTTTTTTCCCTTTCCTTTGGCATATACTTGTACTTTTGCTTGATTTAATTTTAAATTCTAAATAGTATATTGCTAGCTGCAGCTTATCTTTGTTATTGGTACATATTTCAACAACAGCATCATTGAAAGATTGTTGAATATCAATTTTTTCTCTTGATTACCCTTAAGTCACAGTTAAAAGTTTTGTTGATTGCTGCTTTATTTTTTTTTTCCTTTCCTTTGGATAGTTTTACTTAAATAATTTTAACTTCAAAGTATAATTTTGCTAGCTGGGATTTATCTTCATTATTGGCACTTATTCCAACTCTCATCTGGTCTGTTTCCTTGATCAAATAACACATAGTAGCACACCTAGTTAATTTAATATGCGTATTATTAAATCTTATGGATTGGTACAATTTGTAAGAGAATCATCCCCATTCTTGAAGCTACTCTTTTAATCAAAAAAAAAAGTTTTATAAAATAAATAATGATTAGGCCAATTTTTGTTCAATGATATATGTTGGTTGGCCCCTCGACGTAGGATTGTTGGACTTGTTCATTAGGAAACAGTCACACGGCCAAGCGAGAAGAAGACAAGTGCAGCCATGTATGCTTCTGATTTTCGCTATTTAATAGATTGCAGGGTAAAATCTACACTTGTATTGCCTATATGCATGCCACTGCAAACCTTATAATTCTTATGTCGTTACATATTATATATGTGAACTCATGTATAGGTCACAATTAGAATGATTTGTCTGGCAAGACATAGCATGTAGCCTCCTCATAGAAGGTTTTCTATGGTTGGGAAATAACCTTCAACCAAAGAAAATGCTCTTTATCTGTTTAAGTGGAAATAATTTTGGTTGTCTTCCGGAAAGCATTGCTCAATTATCTAATTTGAGATTTTTAGGCGTGGAGAATTGCAAGAATCTTCGATTATTGCCAAAGCCTCCATTAAATATTTGTAATATTTGGGGATATGGTTGTACCTCACTGGAAACAGTACCAGATCTATTGAAACTAAATTCTTTAGGTTGGTCAGCACTACTCCTTTCAAATTGCAGTAAATTGGCTGACAAAAAAGGCTTCATCGACATGTTTTTTGCAGTGATTAGAAAGCACCTTCAGGTCTCTCTCTCTCTCTCTCTCTCTCTCTCTCTCTCTCTCTGTGACAGTTCTAAACAACATGCATGGTATGTTTCAGGGACACTTTCTTCTTGAGAACAGATTTGACATTGTTATTCCTGGAAGTGAAATTCCGAAGTGGTTTAGGCATCAAAGTATTGGGGCTGAAGTTAGTATACAAGAACCTTATTCTCTTTTGTGTAATGAGTGGATGGGGATTGCTGTTTGCGTTGTATTTTGTTCTCATCCACATCACCAATTCCACGAAGACTATTTTCTTGAATGTTAGTTGATAGCCAAAGGAAAAAAAAATGCCTTTAGCAACACACATTGGTGGAGTTATTGCTTTATTAGATCATATTTGGCTACTTTATTTGCTTCCTCAATACTACAAGAAGAAAGACATAAAATCATTGTGGGAATGTGATGCAAATGGATTCAATCAGTTTGGGGTTAGAATTAAAACCTATAAAATAAATTTTGACAATTTGGGGTCGAAATTAATCCCAGGTTGGTAGATGACTAGATGTGGGTTGCAAATGGTATACAAGAAAGACATAGAAGATCTTAACCGAACAATGGTTGAGAGAAGCAATAACAACATCACTCCTTACAAGGGCTTGGATGTTCCCCATCATAATTTTGACAATTCAATGGCAACACAAGAAGGTTATAAAGCCAAGTGAATCTGAGATGACTATGATGGGGGCTTGAAGCTCTAATTACAAACTTCACCCAAAAAGGATTGAAAGACTCACTGAATTTATGGCCCATAGTTACTTGACTATGAGGAGTCAAGTGAATACAAAGAATGTAGTGAAGAGCTAAGTGAAAGTAAACTTGAAGGTTAATCAACTTTTTTCCCCTATAAGTCATTCTTTTTTTTTTCTTAATTCAAGCTATTGGTTGCTACAATATCTTTTTCTCGTGTACATTTATTAATGGATTGCCCACCATATGTTTGATTAGAGTTTTCAATGAGACTCCTTGCAATTTGTCTAGGATGAACAAAGAATTGCAACAAAAAGCTTTTTGTTGTTCTTTCAAAAGCAGAAGAAATTATCTGCTTGAAAGCAAGTAAACATTAAACGTTCTGGTTTATTGTTCTATCTCATGTTGTTTTCTTCCATTTAAATTGTACTTCTCACTCCCTCAAATTTTCATTAAGCATAGAAACTCCACAAAGTGAAACACATTCACACTGAATCAGAGCTTGGAATCAGAATCAGATTGAATGGAGAGGAGAGAGAGCAAAGAGGAGAGAGAGGTAAAGAAATTTGAGAGGAAAGTCTTGCAGAGTTCCCTCTCCTCTACTCGACCAAGTGCCTCTCGTTTCTACCAACCCAAGGTGCTGTCTCCGCTAGTGTGCTATCAAGTGAGTGGAATTAGGTGGTGTACATTACACCACTAAGGCATGGGAGAATGCATATGTGGTTGGATCTGGACCCTACACGTGAAATGGCTGTGAGCAAAGGAAGAGGAAGCGTCAGCTAAAATGTCCTATTCTTGGTTTGTGCCAAAGGCGTAACTGCCTTGGGAAGGAAGTAAGATAAGCACTTGACATGGTACTCAAGCACTCACAAAAATGGAGATAGTGACTTTCTAAGGTCAGCAACTATGAGGACACCCCTTATTAGTTGAGTGCATGTTGGACCACTTCAGAGACACCTGTATCATTCACAGTACCCCTGATATCCTTCTTAATGTCCAAGGGCTACTCTCTGAGCAGTGGCGAAGTCACCTACCCATGGGCCCTAGTGTCACGTTGGCGCAATTCCTATCCTCTAGTCAGCAGATAACATCATAGCTATGAAAAAGTCCAAAATAAGAAAATGATGGCTTGACACTTGTCCTTGTACTCAGCCATATTCCTCAGATTATAAAAGGAATATATAGCTGTATTTTAGGGCAAGAACCTAAGGAGATGTTTGGGAGAAGAGAGTAGAAAGTTGATAAGATAGGAAGGTAGAAAACAAAGTCTCTCTTTAAGGAAGAACACCCTTATTGTACAAGAGTTGCTTCTTTTTCCTCACCTAATACAAATTTGAATAGAGCAAGAACATTCCATTTTTGCTCAAACCGTGGTTTTTCATCCCTTTTTAGGGTTTTCCACGTACATCTTGTGTCCTTTTTACGTTTTTGCTATCACTTTCTTCTTCTCTAACGTGTGTCAAGTCAAAGCCAGCATCTTTGTCATTTAGAAGCTTTTTCATGTAGATGTACTGTTAGATAACTTATTTTATTCCTCCATATAAGCTTAAATATAACTTGCACGTACATTTTTGGCGACTCCACTAGGGAATCTCTAATTATTTCCTTTTTAAGTGTGTTTTTGTTGGGTTGTATACCTCTGTTTTTGCTGTTACTTTCTCCATGCCTCCAAGGAAGAAAGTTATGGGGATACTAACTAGTGTGGGTGAAAACCATCGGTCAGAACCAAGTGCAGATCACATATCCATGCACTCTAAAAGTACAGAGTCCTTTGGTGAGGCTGGTCAGCCCGAAAATAGGAAAATCATGGCTGTCATTGAAGACCTTTAGCGTTCTCAAGCTACTATGTGGGTAGAGTTCCAGTCTTTGCGTCAGGAGACAGCTATACCTCAAGCCCCTGAAGATGGTCAAAGTCCTCAGGGATTTCCTTACCTAACCAAGGAAAGATATATCTGCTATTTTGTTCGAAACCAAGAAGATGGAGAGTAATATTTATGTTAACACTAGACCTCCTTATCCTGAAG
This sequence comes from Quercus aquifolioides, assembly GCA_019022515.1. Lineage (NCBI taxonomy): Eukaryota > Viridiplantae > Streptophyta > Magnoliopsida > Fagales > Fagaceae > Quercus > Quercus aquifolioides. Next base: position 51,032,490 of record CM032335.1, read on the forward strand.
AGATAGCTGGGAAGCATTACCCTCCTAATTACGCTCCTCTTATCTTTCCTAAGTATGATGGCATGACTAGAAATGGTAGAGAGCACATTAAACGGTATGTAGACGTGCTAACGGCTCACTCCCATGACCACAAGTTGAGGCTCAAGGAATTCTCTAAGTCCTTAAAAGGCTGAGCTTTTACTTGGTATACTAGTCTTGCACCAGGGTCAATCTTGAGTTGGAGCGACTTAGCAACGCAATTCATGAAAAAATTCTTTGCTTTGGAAGAAAAGCTCACGTTGTCAGATCTGTAGCACGAGAAGCAAAGGGTGTTTGAAGGGTTGTTGGAATATATTTGCAAGTTCAGAAACCTTTCTTTGCTGTGTTATAACCCTATGGAGGAAGAAAGGCTAGTGGATGTTTGTATTGCAAGTATGTTGTATGAATACCGGCCTTATCTAGAGAATCTTCAGATTTCTAGTTTTACAAGACTTTTAGAGGTTGCAAGGAGAACAAGTATTTCTATGAGGAAGCCTTCAAAGGGTTCGACTTCACAAGTTGTGAGTATGCCTAGACAGCCTTGGAAGAGACCACAACTTAGAACGAGATAAAGGTGTATTTGAGACCACAACTTCAACTGAACTTATTCCCTCAATAATTCAAGTTTTGAAATCATAGGATTATCGGCCAGGAACGAGTGTGGTGGATTTAAACAGTTCTAGGCACCAACTTTCTGATAAGCTGATCCTATTTCTAAGGAGTGTAGTTTCAATACGACTCTTCTAGCAACTAAGAATTTAGGTAGGAGCCAATCTCTGAATACAAATCAACAAATGGTGAGAGTGCAAAGGAGAAGGCAACAGAAAATACAAATTTAAATGGGTAAAATTTAAATGGAGATATGGAGATGGATTTTATTCCAAACGAATGTGAGGATTTACGAGCCAGAAAAAATCTTCTCTTCGGTCTTGGAAACACATTTCCGGAGTTCCAATAATCAAACTTCAATTGATGACTCACCTAATCTTCCATGCTTGGTAAAACGTACATCTTTAGAGTATTCTTCTCTGGATTCCCATGTTCACAAGAAGCAAATTCTTAGTATAGATAGCCTGAGTATACCTCATTCTATTGTTGGGGACACTCCTTCAGCCTCTCCTCCACCATGATAATTTTAAGTCTTAACTGCCGAGGGTTTGGGATCCCAGAAGCAGTTTAAGAACTTTGTTGTTTGGCAAATAAAGAAGGGCCCAAGGTTTCTTTTTCTGTTTGAAACTCGCTTGGACATGGACGAGTTTCACAAACTAAAGAGGAAATTGGATGTGAGGAATGGTTTTTGCAGTGTCAAGGATTGGTTTAGGCAGTGGTTTGGCTCTTATCTGACGAGATAATGTGGAGGTAGATGTTCAAACATCTATACCACATCATATTGATGCTCTGGTAAAGCAGAATGGTGTTGTTTGGCACCCTACTAGATTTTACGGACATTCAGAAACTTCAAGAAGAGGGGAATCCTGGGATTTAATGAGATAACTTCCATGTCTCTTTCTCTCTTCCCTGGTGCAACAGATGGGTTGAAGGGAACTTGGTTTATGCAAGGTTGGTTCGTGGATTTTATAATCAAGAGTGGCTTGAGCTTTTTCCATATTCTAGATTATCTCATATCCCGTTTGGGTTTTCTGATCACATGGCATTAATAGTGAAAGTTCAAGTTGGTCCCGAAATAAAAACTGTCAAAAAACGCAGATTTAAACGTTTTGTATAAACCATGGATTTGTGGATTTGGGCTGATGCTTATGGACTAAAGTTTGTGGAAGTGCAACAAAGGGATATTCAGGTAACTAAATTCCAGACAGCAAGGTGGCAGCTCCAAATTTTTAATTCAATTCACAAACTTGACTTGGCAACTTCTCAGTCAAAAAAGAGCAATACTATGGGCTTTGGTTTTCTAATAAGGAACAATAAAGGTTGAAGTCTTAGCAGCATCATGTCATTGTGTTTAGAAAAATTTACTCTCTTTGATACGATACTAAGACAAGAGGAGGAGCTTTGGGCGATGAAATCTCGAGTGAATTGGATGATTCAAGGGGAGCGGAAATACAGCTTTTTATCATGCCTCAACGCTAATTCTTAGGAAGCGAAATTAGATCTTGACTATCAAAGATGTAATGGGGGAGTGAATTTATGAGGAGACGGAAGTCAAAGCATTTATTAGGAACGACTTTAATGATATCTATACAACCTCCTTCTCTAGTGTCTCTCGGCCAATACCCTACATCACCCAATGGCAAGCTAGCCTAACAGAAGAGGAAAAGAATAGTATTAGTGAAGGGGGGGGGGGGGTGTCGGATGAGGAGGTTAAAACAGCCTTGTGGTCTTTGAAGGCATATAAAGTTTCGGGGCCTAATGGTCTTCATGCGGGCTTCTTTTAGAGGTTTTGGTTGACAGTGGGTAGGTCGGTGATGGATGAGGTAAAGAGAATATTTGCAGAAAGGAGAATACTTGAATAGAACACATATTGCTCTCATTCCCAAGATCTAGGGTCCAGAAATTTTGGGTAATTATAGACCCATAAGCCTCTGCAACTCTATGTACAAGATAGTGACAAAAATCATAGTTACTAGATTGAGACCTTACTTAGAGAAGCTGATTTCCCCTCTTTAAGCAGCCTTTGTGCTGGGGAGGAAGCGTATTGACAATGCAATTATAGCACAGGAAGTCATACACCCCATTAGTAGAAAGAAAGGAAGAGTGGGGTACATGGCTTTGAAGATTGACTTAGAGAAGGCCTATGACAAGCTTGAATGGAATTTTATAAGAGATATGTTAATCAGAGTTAATCTTTCGGAGGATCTCATTGATATTATCATGAGTTGTGTATTGACCGTGTCAACATCCATAATGGTTAATGGAGAAGCTTTAGACCCAATTTATCCATCGAGAGGGATAAGGCAAGGGGACCCTTTATCCCCATACCTTTTTATCCTTCGTATGGACTTCCTTGGCCAACTAATAGCAGAGAAATGTAGTATAAAAGAGTGGCAGCTAGTTAAAGCTTTGCAAAGTGGCCCGGCCTTCACCCATTTACTTTTTGCCGATGATTTGGTGTTCTTTGCTAAAGCGGACCATGCCATAGAGAGGTTCTTGATGTTTTCTGTGGTGTTTCGGGGCAAACCTCTAGTGAAGCCAAATCTAGAGTGTATTTTTCGCCTAATGTGGATGATGATACCAAGGAGTCCCTTTGTGATGTTTTGGGTTTTGCCTCAACTCCAAACCTTGGCAAATATTTGGGAATTCCTATTAAGCATTTCGGATCATCTTCCAAAGACTATAACTTTGTCCTGGATGGAGTAAAGCAAAAGCTAGCTAGTTGGAAGGCTAATTTACTCTCTATGGCTGGTCGAAATGTTCTCATTCAAGCTTCTTTAGCAACAATCCCAGCCTATGTTATGCAGTGTGCTCATCTTCCGGGGAAGATTCTTGATGGGTTGGATAGGGTTAACAGAAACTTCTTGTGGGGCACATTGGAGGCAGCAAGAAAGATCCACTTGGTTTGGTGGCATAAAGTGACCAAACTGAAAGATAGAGGTGGCCTTAGCCTGCGAACAGCCAAGGGGAGGAACATTGCCCTTCTTGCTAAATTGAATTGGAGATTGTACACTGAAAAAGATGCTCTATGGGCTAAAGTTCTTGGTGCAAAATACTGTACTAGCAGAAGGTGCAGCTCTAGTAATGCTAATAGACTTCCTTGCTCTCGGATTTGGACAACTATCAAAAAAGGAAGGGAGGTTTTTATGAAGGGTAGCAGGTGGACGATTGGTAAGGACAACAAGATCAATTTTGGTACGGGAATTGGACTAAACAAGGTCCTATTCGGCAGTTGATTCAAGGACCTTTAACTCAAGAAGCATCCATGCTAGAAATCAAGGATGTGATACAAGACTCGGGGTGGAATTGGAACATGCTACCTTTTGAGTTTCCATTGGATTGCAAGTTAATGCTCCAAGCTATTCCAGTTTCTCTTAAAGGTAGAGGCAGTGACAGATTAGCATGGGTGGAAAATTCTAGGGACATTTTTGACTTAAAGAGTGCTTATGGGATTGCAATGGGAGACGACACCAATCTACCCTTCACTACAAATTGGATATGGAAGTTAGTGATGCTACCTCGCATCAAGTTTTTTCTGTGGAAGTGTGCCCATAATAGCATTGGAGTGAAGGATTGCCTTGTATGGCGAGGAGTAGGCAATGATAATCAGTGCTCTATATGCTAAGGGGATGCAGAAACTATACTTCATGCTTTAAGGGATTGTCCTCAGGTTCAGCTAATTTTGAGACAACTAGGAGTGCAAGATACTAATCATGGGTTTTAGCGGTCAGATTTACAGGATTGGTTGGGTTTAAATGGGAAGTTGAGCAAAAGTGTCTTTGATGGTCACCCTCCCTACAAATTGTTGTTTTCTTTTGCTGTCTGGCATATCTGGAAGAGTATGAATAATTCTGTCTTCAATGGGAAACCACAAAATCCAAGATTGGATGCTGAGATAACCAACCAAACCATGGAGTTCATGTATTGCTATTCCTCTCCAAAAATTCCTAATGGCAGTGCAACCAAGATGGTGCGATGGGAGAAGCCACCAAGAGGCTAGACAAAACTGAACACGGATGGGGCTTCATTGGGCAATCCGGGTGTAGTAGGTTGTGGAGGTGTTGTTCGGGATGAAAGTGGCAACTAGGTGGCTGGGTTCTCTAGGAGGATCGGGATTGCTAGCAGCTTCGAGGCAGAGCTATGGGGGTTGAGGGATGGGCTTACTCTTTGCAGCAACTTAAATATTTATGCTCTTATAGTGGAATTAGATGCTAAAGTGATTGTTGATATTTTTCACAATGCTAATTATGAGAATAATATTGTATCTCCCATTTTGGACGACTGCAGGCAGCTCATTTCTAGGCTTGGTCAGGTCCAAGTTAAGCACATTTATCGCCAAGCAAATTGCTGTGCAAATGCTCTTGCTAGGATGGGTGCTGAGTAGGAAACTAGTTTTTTATCTTTTGCTTGTTCGCCTGTGGACATTAGAAATAGTTTGGATTTTGATTTATTTGGCTTGTATTCGATCAGACATGGTCCTGAGCTGAACCATGTTCTCTAGTTTTAATGAATTTGTCATTTTAACCAAAAAAAAAGAAAAAAGAAAAAAAAAGAAGGGTGATGAGATTGGCGTTGTTGTTTTGTCAAAGTACCAGCTTCTCAAAGGTGATCATGGAATGCAATTTTGCTGAACCGATGGATCTCTTGAATTCAGACAAAGTTTGCTCTTTAGAAGCTGATAGGATCATTGAGGACATTAGCTTAATTAGAGATAGTTATTCTTTTCTTTTCTTTTTTTCCTTTTGATAGTATAGCATTACAATGTAATTGTGCTACCTTAACTTTGGCTAGTGCTGCAAAAGAGGATGAGGAGACCATTGTTTCGATTAGAAGAATATCCCTCTTTCCTCTTTTCCATTGTACAACATGATTTCCTTGAATAAAGTCTACAATCGTTTCCTCTTTTTTTTTTTAAAAAAAATTGTAGCTAAACCTTGTTCATTATTTAATATGAATATTATTATCATTAAGGGCCCGTTTGGATTGAGAGAGGAAAGAGAAAGAGTGGAGGGGAGTAGAGTAGAATTAACTGAAAATAAGGGCCTGATTGGTAAGAGGATTTTTGTTTGTTTTCAAAACAGTGTAAAAACAAATTTCAAAAAATTGAACTTCAAACTAGTTTTTATTTATTTATTTATTTTTTTGAGCAAAACGTAAGCGAGATATTATTAAAAAAATAAAGAAAGTCAAGGTACATTCGATTGGAATACAACATTCAAATCACTAGGTAAATCCTTTACCCAAACATAAGTATCTGCAGCTAAAACCGCTCGTCTAGCAAGGCCATGAGCCAATCTATTCCCATCCTGTTTAACATGCTGAATTGACAACGCCACAATAGACTTCCCAACCGTTTTGTCTCATCTATAATAATAATTTTTATATTTTATGTGTTTGGCTCCCATTTTTAAGATCAATTTTCAAAATACTAAAAACAAAAAATAATTGTTTGGAAGACCATTTCTATATTTGAGATTTTTAAAAAAATATTTACAAAAAGTAATGTGTAGAATTTATAAATGACTTTTTTTTTTGGATAATGATAAGGGAATAGAGCTCATCATGTTTTATTTATTTATTTATTTTTTTATATGATGATAATTTCAAATTTGAAGTGTATAAATTCTTTTTGTGATAAAGATAAGCTCATTAATTTAAGAGATAAAAGGGTTTGGACAAATATGTAGAATCTATTGTTTTCAATTTATTTATAATTATGTCATTAAAAACATTTTTTGTATCTTGAAAGCACCCCCTTAGCCGTTTTCAAAATCTATTCTAGATCAGGAAAATATGATACAATTTTTTGCAAATTGTATTTAGAAAATATTAGTCAAACAATAAATTCAAGAGTGAGACCTACCATTTTATAGATTGCAAATATATATATATATATATATATATATATGTCCCTCATTAAGGCCTAGTTCTTCAACCCGCTTTCTATAAATTCATTGTACTAGGCTAGCTGGGCTCGAGTCCACTCTCTCAATAGTAGAAGTGCTCAAACCCGGTCCCTACAATATATATTTAAATACTCTTACTAAACAGACCTTAAGTCAATTTTATACTAAATTTATTTTACTCTACTCTACTCTCTCTTTCTCCTTTAGTCCAAATAGACTTAAAAAAAACTAATAAGCTCTTGTATGCGTAGTGTCAAAAAATTTGAACCTAGATAGTAGATAGTTTTTTGAAACTTGGTTTTCTTATCAAGTCTTTGCAGTGCCTAATTTCTTCCTACAAATCTACGGACATTGAAAAAATCACCCAAAATTTCCATTACTCTCTAGTGGGTGTTTATTATTATTTTTTTTCAATGTATAGTCTTTTCAGGAAAGTCCAGCAAACTACGTCTACTGAGTCTACTGCAAGTCAATATTCAATAATCACATCTATTGAATTTGGAGTGGTACTACTGCTGATTCTACTGAAAGTCTATTGATTTTCTAGACTCTAGTAACTAATAAATTCCATTTCAAAAAAAAAAAAAAAAGGTTACTAATAAATTGATGCAGCAGGTAAGATATTAATATATCAGTTTAACTAACGTAACGTATGCGCTCAGACATAAGTTAATGAATTATTTTAATTTTTTTAACAGAAAAAAAAAGTGTCTAACATTTCTTTTTTAACTTTTTAATATTTTATATAAAAATTTCTTAAAATGGATAATTAGTATATGCCTCTAATGACATATATTAATGTGACCCTTAATATATATGAGTGACAATGTTATTTTTATTCAATATTTTTAATTAAATACAAGTTTTGATAAATCCATATTTTAATTATAACATTTTTGTATATTCTCTGTGATTACAAAATTTTAAAGTGATAAGAAATTAATAACTATGTTATCAACTAATTTTTTAAATTTAAGTTTTTGTAATTTAAAATAATGCATAAAAATCAGCTTATGGATCTAATGGTAAGTAACATATGATTAACATGAAAATTGGCATGTGTTAAGAATATTTATCTCCTCCTTAGTAAACTCTTGGCCAATCATTGAGTTCATATCATCAATAACAATTCGATAAACTGGTTGTAAGACTGTGTCAATCTCACAGGGATTAGACGAAGTGAAAAGTTCTTGTAATAATCGACCAACAGCACTGCTACATTCTCATCCCCAATGCACATGTCTCTCCTTGAATTTCGAAGCCCTCGAATATTGTTTCTACAAAATCTATGGAGGCTCTGATATGGAAATAACTTGTGTTTCTGTCTCCTTATTTGATTCAGTGTGATTGAGATCTTTGATGCCAAAGCTTTGCCTCCATTACTAGTAAACCGTTGATCTCATGCTTTAACTGCTGTACATGATCAAAATTTCCTCGCAAAGCCATAGTTTTTGCATGCTTCAATAACTCCTTTTCCACCAACTGTTTTGTAGTATTCCCAAAATTCTTTCTACTCCACCACCAAAGGCTAGATTGGCTTAAAAAAAAGAGAGTATAAATGCTCTTTAATTTATTTTTGTCTCCTTTATTTTCCTTTTCATATTGACTCTTTTGATATATATAAGTCATTAATTTTAGAAGCATTTAAAGTATAAGTTAATACAAATATATAAGTAAATCTCTTTGGCAAAAGATTTTTGTTGTTTTCCTTAAATACAGTCATACACATTTATATAGAGATTAAAGTTACCAGAATACAATGATACATTTGGCTTGGTCCCTCTTGAAAAATTTTTCTAGCTCCACCATTGGCTTTTGGCTATGAACACGATTACAGAATCTTATGCCCGAACTATTTTTTTTTTTTTTTTTTTCATTTGGATCTAATTGAGAAAAAAATTTGTTAGTTTGATATATTAGTTTATACTTAAGAAAAATAACGATAGAGGTATTTATATATCACAATTGGGAGAAGTCTTCAAAACACGTGTGCGATACCCAATAATAAGTAATTATAATAATTAAAGTTCTTTAAATATAGTTAAGCTCAAACTAATACCTGTCCACAATTAGACTCAACAAACACCCACATAATCTCACATGCTCTAAAATCATATAATTTTTTATATTACACTATTGGTATGTGCTCAAATATGTTTTAATAAGAGTTATTAAAAAATCATTGTGCTAAATTGGCACTTGAAATTGACCCAATTTTAAAGTTTCGAATGGTTTTTCACCCGGTCATTTGATAGCTCACTCAAATAATTGGTCTTAATTTCCTCTATTAACTTTTCCTTGTAAGTAATAGAAATAAAGGCGGATTTCAGTTGGCTTAATTGGTAAAATTACTTGTTATCAAACAAGCGATTTATGATTTGAATCCTATTACACAAAAGGACAAAACTTAGATACAGTACCTTAGGTGCTGTTCCTTAGGTTCCCCTCTTAAGATTCTGCCATGTGGCTACTTAACTTAAAAATACACAAGTTCCCATGAGAAAAAATCCACATGGCAGAATCTTAAAAGGGGAACCTAAAGAATAGCACCTAAGTACTGTACCTAAGTCTTGCTCTACACAAAAAACTAATTGATAATTAGCTTGATGATAAAAAGCAATCATTATGTAGTGAATGATTGGTCTTAATTTCCTCTATCAACTTTTCCTTGTAAGTAATAGAAATAAAGGCGGATTTCAGTTGGCTTAATTGGTAAAATAACTTGTCATCAAACAAGCAATTTATGGTTTGAACTCCGTTTACACGAAAAACTGATTGATAATTAGCCTAATGATAAAGAGCAATCATTATGAAGAGAATGACATAAATTGAAATTCTACCCTATTTATTATATTTAAAAAAAAATGGTAATAGAAACAAAGACATTACGGCATTTCAAGGTACAATATACTACTTGTAACAAATCTTTTTTTGTTTTTGTTTTGAGAAACTACTTGTAACAAATTAAATGCTTGTATGAACTAAAATTTTGAGTTTACAACATCAATCTATGTTAACTTCGATGTTCATAGGGAGAAACACCATATTTATTTGTGAATATAACAATAATAAGCAGCACAAAGACTATAATTTTGATTTACAAGAGCAGATGAAATTTGCACTAAATATTAAGAATCTGATAGAATTCAGTTACAACGAAACAATTTTCCTAAGCATGTCCCACTCTCCAATTTCTGTTCAACAATAAAGAACCACATATGCCCCAAAACCCAACCATGACTCCTAGTGCCATGCTTGCATAAAACCAATCCACTTCAAGTTGATCAGAATTTGTGCCTTTATGGTTTTCATTCTTGGGTTTCACACCATCTGCAGTACAAGTAAGTACAAGTATCAATAAGTGGTGGTCCACAAAGTTTGAGAGTGTTTGGTACTGCATTTTAAACAACATTTTTAGTGTTTAAACAATATTATATGTATTTTCACACTTTTTCATCTACACATATTTCAAAAAAATACAAACAACGTTACAAGAACAACATTACCAAATGGGCTTATTTCCCATAAAACTGGATGCACTGAAGCTTTGCAATTGAGTGCCTGAAGGAATTTTCTCAATCAAATTGTTGTGTGACAAGTTTAAATGATTCAAAAATGTCAAACTTGACATACTTGAGGGAATTTGACCCTAGAGGTGGTTTATAGAGAAATCCATAGATTCCATTTTGCCTATGTTCTCATGAATACTTCCAATTAAGAGATTATATGACAAATTCAATCATTGTAATCCTTGAAGATTGGTTACTTCCTCAGGGATCTCCCTTGATAAATTATTATGAGAAAAGTCTGCACTTTTTACCAACTGGAGAATTGTGCTATATTCAAGAATTCTCCCCTTTATCACAAGCAATGCACTTTCAGGGGGGGAGTGATGCACCATAAAAATATTCTGAGGGTTCAACTTTCATGTGGTGGTGTGAATTATTATTTGTGGACGTGACTCTGAAATTCTTAACACATCTGGGTATTCTTCTAGATAGTTTATTATGTGAAAGGTCTAAGATTTGGAGTGAAGTTAGAGCACAAAGTTCTTCCAATATGTGACCATGAAAATTATTTGAATGAAGGCTAAGAATCATCAAGCTTGAACATCTACGTCCTATCCATGAAGGTATACTTCCAACAAACTCATTTTCACCAACATCAAGAATCACCAACTCTTCCCAATTTTTCAAAGATGGCAATTTTCCAGAGAATTTGTTGTTGTATAAATGCAAAAATTCAAGAAAGAGTCAAAGATCCAATGGATTCAAGAAGGCTACCAATGAAATTGTTGTTTACCAAATTCAAGACCACCAAGCCGTGCCACTTCATCCAACAATTAGGTTTTTTTCCCAACAAAATATTTTTTCCAAGATTGAGAGATTCCATTTTTTTGGGCTCATTCATCTTGTAACACAAGAAACAAGAAATGGATCCTGAGAATAAATTGTTAGAAAGATCTAGCACAATCATGTCTGAGGAGGCATAAGGTAATGAACCTTGGAAAAGGTTTGAACTCAAATCAATCTCTAAACAAGTAGACAAAATCATGGAAATGTTTGGAATCTCTCCATAGATTTGATTGTGGGAGAGATTTAGGTATCCAGGAAATTGATATGGAATAGATTGAAAAGACAAGTTCCAAAATGAAGGAGAAAGCACATTTGAAATCCCTGTGTTGGATATGTATAGATACGTAAGACACCTTTGTGAACAAAGCCATGAGGGAAATTTTGACCCTAATTTTCATGATTTCGAGTTTAAAAACTCAAGTTGAAAAGGAGGAATCCATTCATGACTTACTTGTAAAGTTAGTTGGTTTCCAAGGGCAAAAACTCGACTCAATCTCGTTAAATTGGAAAAATGAACTTCAGACACAACACCTTCCAAAATATTTGATTCAATATATAACTTCTCTAATTTGGAAAGTTGCCCAAAATTTTGAGGGAAAGTTCCTTTTAATTGATTATCTAAAAGACGCAATAATCTTAAAGATGAAAGATTTCCTAAAGACTTTGGAATTGAACCCGAAATGAAATTACTCCTAAAGGAAAGGTAGACTAGATTTTTAAATTGTGCAAGTTCATCCCCCAAATGACCAAAAAGTTGAGCATTATCCAAATATATGGAGTCCATTAGAAACACACTGTCATAAACTTTGTAAGATTTCAGATATCTCTTGGCTCCAATGATTTGAAGACAATATGATTTCCCCTAAATTACAAAGATTACCTAATGACCTTGGCACCTTTCCTCCAAATTCGTTGTTTGACAAATCTATGCTAATGATAGATGATAGGTTTCCAATGGCATTGGAGATTGTGCCTTGCAAATTATTGGAGCCAAGGTTGAGAAACTCAAGATGACTAAAACTATACAACCAACTGGGAATTGAATAGTTGAAATAGTTATTAGACAAATCAAGGTGCCTAAGGGAAGTCATATTTTGGAGATCAATAGGGATTAGACCTTGAAAGTAATTTTTGGATAGATCCAGGGAAACCAAATGATGAAGACCAAAGACCCATGATGGGATCAAAGTGTTTTCGAAATTGTTGGATGAAAGATCAAGGGTAACGAGAGATGAAAAGTTAACATTGAGTGTTGGTGGGATGGAAAGAAGTTTGCAAGAAAACAACTGCAACTCTAACAAAGAAGGGAGTTTGTTTATCACCTGTAACCAATCAGAGACTCTGCTAAGGTCTACATGATTCATATGGAGATGTTGTAGTGAAGGAAGACCAAAAAGCCATTGAAGGTTCATGGCATATAAACCATAACCATTGAGATTGAGATAGTGCAAATTTGAGAGATTTCCAAGTTGAAAAGGTATCACACCCCCAAATCCCGCATTAGAGAGATAAGAAATCTTAAAGTCCCCAATGAACCAAAGAATTTAGGAATTTGAGTACCATTGAAATCATTGCAGCTCAAGTCCAAGTAATTCAAATGCTTCAAATATAGTAGAGAAGGACTTATCTTACCACCAAACCTTGACCGCTCATAAGCTACCTCTTGAGCATCATATTCGTAATTAGTTATAGGATCAGTCAAAGGAGGAGAGCTTCTGAGATGGAGTTCATGGACGTGAACAGTTAAGTTGTGGCAGAAAACTCCAATCCATTGACAACAATCCCCATCACCAGCCCAAGAAGCGAGCCGGTTTGAATGATCTACAAGGTGTTGTTTGAAGCTTAGAATTGGCCTGCCTCTCACTTTCAATGCAACGAACTGTTGGAGTATTTTAACATTAATCAATCAAAATGAATAAATATTACAATATAAATGTAAAAATGTGGGAGTGAATATGGAAGATAAGGAGTTAGTAAAATAATTTAATCCCACATTGAAAAGGAGAGAGAGTATTTTATTCTTTTTAATTGTGGTGATTAATGGGCTAATATAAATTGACTCAGATATTGGGCTAAATACGTGCGTAATGGGAGGTGAAGGGTGGAGGTGTCAAAAATGGAAATGAATTAGCCTCTTGGATCCTTCTACTTAACAGCCCATTCAGGATAATTACTATATCCATTAATCAGTAAATGGCCTGAATTCCAGCCCATCAGATTAATATCCAGCAATTAATCTTGTAACACCTACTACATCAGAATAATGGACCTAATTAATCAGATTAATTTGGGTAGTAATTTCGTGAGGGCTTGAACACTTTGTGTAGAGGTTGTTCTAGTCATACGACACTTATTGGCCTGTTATATCCTGGGGGAAGACAAGTCAGAGAAGGTCTGCACCGGTTACAAATTTTAGTCAACCAAAGGCTTGAATCTCCTTAAAGAGAGCGAGTGTCGTGCCTCAGTCCAAATAGTGTTGTGTAATTTTTCTCTTTAAATTAATAATATTCAAAAGTATTATTTAGTTTCTCTTTGTGTTATTTCCATTATTATTGTATTTGCACCAACAATTTTAAGGAGATTCAATACATGGAGCCTACACAAGAGAAACCAAATGAGCCTGTTGGAGATCTCAACAAGCCCTTTCGCTTTAAGGGAGCCCATTTCAAGAGGTGGAAAGGAAATGTCCTCTTCTACTTGAGTCTTCTCAAAGTCGCCTACATCCTTACTGATAAGAATCCATCAAAAGTTTCTACCGATGAGATGAGTGAGGAAAAATTTAGTCTCCATAAAAAAAAAAATAGATAAGTACACAAAAGATGAATATAATTGTTACTCTTATCTTTTGAATTGTCTTGCCAATCATTTCTATGATTATTATGATACAACTTATAATTCCACCAAGAAAATTTGGAAAGCTTTACAAAACAAGTATGATACTGAGGAAATTGGTGCAAAGAAGTAGCTGCTAGTAGATTTTTCTGTTACCAAATGGTGGATGGAAAATTGGTGGTGGATCAAGCACAAGACTTCCAAATGATTTTGGCAAAATTGAGATTCGAATGCATAAAGATTGGAGACAATTTGGTGGTAACTGGCATAGTTGATAAACTACCAAAATCTTGGAGGAAGTTCCAAAAGACTTTGCGGCACAAACAAAAGGAGACATCTATGGAGACTTTGATCACACATATCCGTGTGGAGGAGGAGGCTAGAGGACAAGAGAGCAATGGTAATTCCACCACAAAGGTAAACCTTATTTCAGCCAATAATAATATGCCCAAAAATTATTTTCCTAGAAATGGTCAATTGACGCCTAAAAAAAGAGTTTTCAAAAATAATAATAGACATCAAGAAAGGGGAAACCCAAATAAAAATTACAATAAGAACTAAGGACCCCCTTCACAAGATTAATTTAATAGATCCTGTTTTGTCTGTGGCAAGAGTGGGCATATTGTTCGATTTTGCAAATTTCGGAAACGTGAATCTGTCCCACAGGTTAATGTAACCGAAAAGCTTTTAGTGACTATGATTACAGACATCAATATGGTGCAATATGTTGAAGGGTGGTGGGCAGATTCTGGTGCTAATAGGCATGTTTGCTATGCCAAAAATTGGTTCAAGTTGTACACTTCTTCTAAAGAAGAAAAAACTGATATGCTTGGCGACTCTAGTAAAACCAAGGTTCTTGGGAGTGGTGAGGCTAATTTGAAATTCACTTTTGGACGTGTGCTAACATTGAAAAATGTACTTTACACTCCGTCCATGAGAAAGAATTTGATGTCAAGTTTTTTGCTTAACAAGGTTGGCTTCAAGCAAACTATGGAATCTGATAATTATATAATCACTAAAAAGAGATTATTTGTGGGCAAGGGTTATGCTTGTGATGGAATGTTTAAATTGAATGTTAAGAATAATAAAGCGTCTACTAGTTCAGTTTATATGCTTTCTTCTATTAATTTTTGACATGCTCATTTATGTCATATAAATAGTAAATATGTGGGAACCATAAGTAGTTTAGGATTAATTCCAAGACTGTTGAAAGATTTTGAAAAATGTGAAACTTGTAGTCAAGCTAAGATTACAAAAAGGCCTCATAAAAGTGTTGTAAGAAATACCGAATTGCTTGAGTTAATTCACTCAGATTTGTGTGAATTTGAGGAAATTTTGACTCGTGGGGGAAATAGATATAATATCACTTTTATTGATGATTTCTCAAAATATACAATTGTTTATTTGTTGAAAAATAAAAGTGATGCTTTTAAAAAATTTCAAGATTTTTTAAAAGAAGTTGAAAATCAATTCGGTAGAAAAATAAAAAGAATAAGAAGTGATAGAGGCCGTGAGTATGAATCAAATGCATTCAACTCATTTGTTCAGTCTTTGGGAATTATCCATGAAACTACTGCACCATATTCATATGCTTTTAATGGTGTGATTGAAAGAAAAAATAGAACTCTAATTGACTTAACAAATGCCATGTTAATTGAATCTGGTGCACATTTACATTTTTGGGGTGAATCTATTTTAACTACATGTCATGTTTTGAATAGGGTGCCACATAAAAAGTCACATACCACACCTTTTGAGATGTGGAAAGGACATAAGCCAAATTTGGAATATTTGAGAGTATGAGGTTGTCTTGCTTATGTAAGGCTTGCTGACCCTAAAATATCTAAATTAGGTATAAGAGGTACTACATGTGCATTTCTTGGTTATGCGATTAATAGTACAGCCTATAGATTTTTTGATCTTGAAAACAAAATAATTTTTGAATCTAGTTGTAGAGAGGGAAAATTCCCGACCTATCACAAGCTGACACGTCACACTACCAAGTCCACAAAATACAGCCAATTACAAAGCGCCACATACTGCTGCTAGGTTTTACTATCACTATTCAGAAGCCAACAGAAATTTGCCAAGTGTCATGCAAGAACCAATCATGCATCAGCTCGTGTAAGCGATGACCCAAGCAACCTCGCTCGTGTAAGCGATGACCCAAGCAACCTCGCACGTGTAAGCGATGACATAAGCGGACCAATCAGACTGTGACATGTGTCACCAATCAGACTCCGCCACGTGTCGCTCATCCACCCCAAAACTCCTATAAATAGAAGCCTTCCTGAGACATTTAGGAGGGCACCAAGCCATCTGAAGCACTCAGAAGTCCAGAAGCTCTGCCGGAATCAAGCCCCGAAGCCTCTAGCAACTTCAAGAACTTCAACTTCAAAATCGAAGAACATTCGAAGCAGAATCATCCAAATCATCTGCCTAGATCCAAAAGTTTGCGGGAATCAAGCCTAAAGTGTCCGAAAACATCAACAAATCACAAATCGGTGAAGTTCAACGGATTCAAGCCTCTAAAGCCCCGAAGAACTTCCACCACAAACCTTCAAATACGAAGAACATTCAAAGAGGAATCATCCAAATCATATTCCTACATATCAAAGTTCATTGGAATCAAGCTCAAAAGCCTCCAGAAACCTTACCAAATCACAAATCAGCGAAGCTCTACGGATTCAAGCCTCTAAAGCCCCGAAGAACTTCCACCACAAACCTTCGAAGACGAAGAACTTCCACAACACACCAAGAACACGAAGAACACGAAGAACGTGAAGAACAAAGGATTTCTAACAAGCTCATAGCCAGAGATTCATTGTAATTCTGTTTCAACAATCTTCGATCCATCCCTCAACCAAATTGAAGGATATTTTGTGTTCAAATCAAAATTACATTATTACAATTCCAATCAACAAGTCTTTCAAGGAGATCGAATCAGAGGATAACTCTTTTGTAATCAACAGAGAATTATACCACAATCATCAATACAAATTCGCACTTGTGACACTATTTTACTTGTTTGACTTTATTTCGAACCGAGAAATTTAGTCGTCCACATATTCTGGCACGCCCAGTGGGACCTCTCTGCCTCTCATCTCATTCTCCTTCAAAGAAAGAAATCTTCATCATCTTGCTACCAGCTCAAATGGCCTCTAGTAAGAATATTCAAGCTTCAACAATAGCTACTTCAACTAAACTTGGTACGACTACCACCAACAACTGCATTGGTGCAATCAATTGTAGCCAACCCAAAACAAACAATCAACTTCAATCTCAATCAACCAAGGAAGCCAAGGTCCAAACAATCATCTCCTTAGACCCTCTTACAAGAAACAAGGTCATCAACAAGGACATCTCCACCTCGGAACACCTCAAGTATGGGGGCAAATCCCCTTCTTCCTTCACAAGAAGTTGGTCGCATGATTTCTCTCCTATCAAAGGGAACCCAAAAGATGAGATTTCACGTGCCCACTTCAACTCACTTTCTTCTCCATCATCTTGGGAAGTTGTGTCAGTCATGATGACTAACACCTCTACCATGGAAGAAAAGATGGCTGAAATGGAACAAAGGGTCATCCTTCTCACCAAAGCACTTGAAGAAAAGGATGTCAAAATTGCAACCCTAATGAACAAGCTGGAGGTACAAGATTCGGGTGAATCAAGTCTTGGCCCTGAGCAACCACCTGGCTTTACCTCGAAAGGAGAAAATCCCGGGGGTGATAAAGGAAAAGGAGGTGAAGGCCCTTCTCAACACGAACATTCCACCTCAATGGCCTCGATATCTGTCCAACAATTGCAAGACATGATAACAAATACCATCCGAGCACAATATGGAGGTTCTTCTACAAGTTCTCTCACATATTCAAAACCCTACACAAAGCGCATCGATAACATGAGGATGCCAAATGGGTATCAACCCCCCAAGTTCTTACAATTTGATGGCAAAGGAAACCCTAAGCAACACGTGGCTCACTTTGTAGAAACATGTGAGAATGCAGGGACTCAAGGAGGCCTCTTTGTAAAGCAGTTCGTCCGTTCACTAAAAGGGAATGCCTTTGATTGGTATACGGACTTAGAACCCGAGTCAATCGATAGTTGGGAACAACTTGAAAGAGAGTTTCTTAACCGATTCTACAGCACACGGCGCACGGTAGGCATGATGGAGCTTACCAATACCAAACAGTGGAAAGATGAGCCCGTCGTTGATTATATCAATCGGTGGCGTTCTTTGAGCTTGGATTGCAAGGATAGACTTTCTGAAATTTCTGCTGTAGAGATGTGCATCCAAGGCATGCATTGGGGACTTCTTTACATCCTTCAAGGGATAAAACCTCGAACATTTGAAGAGTTAGCAACTCGTGCGCATGACATGGAGCTGAGCATTGCTAGCCGTGGGAATACAAAGCCTCCCATACCTGAGGAAAGCGTAAAGGAAGTAAGGAGGAATGATAGGAATGCAAAAGTCAGCCTTAAAGACCCGATGGTTGTTAACACTGCCGAAGTCAAGCTTCCAAGAAGAGGAGTAAATGCAAATGAAAAACAACTTGAAGGATGGCAAAAGAGCGAGATGCGTCGTCTGACTTTTAAGGAACGTGAGCAAAAAGTATATCCGTTCCCCGATGAAGATGTGCCAAACATCTTAGAACAACTATTGCAATTAAAGCTGATTGAATTGCCAGAATGCAAGCGGCCGGAAGACATGGAAAAAGTTGATAACCCTAACTACTGCAAATATCATCGCATCATTGGCCACCCAATCCAAAAATGCTTCGTCTTCAAAGAACAAATCATGAAGCTTGCCAAAGAAAACAAGATTGATCTAGACTTCAATGAAGTTGTCGGGTCAAACCGTGTGACCGTTGCTTGTGATGTACTTCCAATTCTCAAGCAGGGGGCAAACACCAACCAAGCTTACAAGTTGATCAACAATGATGATGCAAGGATCGGCCCCATCAATGGGAAGTTCCTCAAACGCTTCTATGCCTGAAAGTCAAGAAATTGCTCCCCGGCAAGAGCTTAAACTACCCACTGAAACGCTTCAAGAGTACATGATGTCTTTCCATTACCTCTGAAAGCGTACCAATAAGAAGGAATTAATCCCACTCTATGTCACCAATTGCTAGTGTGGTGTAGTGGTTGGATGCCCAATTCGCCCTTGAGAGGTCTCGGGTTCGATTAGTGGTGATACCCATTATTACACACTGAGCCCCCCTTTTTGCAAAAAACAACCAAAAAAAAAAAAACAAAAAAAAAAAAAAAAAAAACAAAAACAAAAAAAAAAAAAAAAAAAAAAAAATATTTTGAACTACGTGATGACTTGATCCCTCTCGAGGGTACGTAGGCAACTTAGTATCTTTTGCTAAGTTCAGTCACGCACTAAAAAAAAAAAAAAAAAAAAAAGGTTATCAAATTATGAAAAAAAAAAAAAAAAAAAAAAAAACCAAAAAAGGAAATATCAAAAAGGAAATATCAAAAAAAAAATATCAAAAAAAAATCATCAAAAAAAATAATATATATATAAAAAAAAAAAAAAAAATTATGTTGAACTACGTGATGACTTGATCCCTCTCCGGGGTACGTAGGCAGCTTTGTGCTTGTCACTAAGTTCAGTCACATGAAAAGAAGAAGGATTGTCAGTCTGGCTTGAAGAATCTTGCAACGGTTGTCAATATGCTTTTAAAGGCTCCTTTAGTTGGTAAGGCATTGCTTAAAGATAGTCGATTGCTCGATAGGATGATCGAAGACCATTGTAGTCAAAGATGAAGACTGTAAGGAGTTGACGTTGCTTAGCTTTCCTGGAAATGATGATAAGCATAAGTTGATTCTTGGTCATGGAGCAAAATAAAATCTTCGACCTCTTTTTCAAGAAATAAAGTCTGCATGGCATCGCTCATTTTCTATGGACATTCTCCTACGTTTTTGAAATATGCTTTGCATCACTTATCTCCTGGGGGCATCTTCTTGTACCTTGCAAGTCGGAGCTGCATTGTCTCTCTTCTAGGTTGTGCCACTTCATAGATCTGAAATTTGAACCACATCATCTCCCTTCTGAGTGGTGTCGTTTTACATCATGTCTCTGAAATTTGGATGACGTCAACTTCCTCCAGAATGATGATAGATTATATATCCGAAGTCGGTGTTGCATCATCTCTCCTCTATGGGCATGTTCATGCAGTGTCGAATTCTTGGTGGCATGTTCTGACATCTTCAAAGTATTGGCATCATTTTTTCCCTCATCTTCAAGGTTTTGTTGGCTTTTCCTTGCATCTTCAACGTCTTGTTGGCATCTTTGAAATCCTGATGTCTAGCTACAGTGCTATGCACCTCGATGTCTGAGCTATGTTGCCTCTGAAAATTGATGCTGTTGTAGATTTATTATAAAGGCAAATATGGGGGCAACTTCAAATGCGAGTGCAAGTGCTAGTGTGGAGTGTTGTCGTGGCTTCATGACAAAGATGAGCGTTGGCACGGCTTCGATGCGAATGAAGTATTGTCGTGGCTTCATGGCAAAGATGGATGTCGGTACAACTTTGGTGCGAATGAAGTGTTGTCGTGGCTTCATGGCTTCATGGCAAAGATGGATGTCGGCACAGCTTTGGTGCGAATGAAGTGTTGTCGTGGCTTCATGGCAAAGATGAAGGTCGGCACGGCTTTGGTGTGAATGAATTATTGACATGGCTTCATGACAAAGATGAGCGTTGGCACGGCTTCGATGCGAATGAAGTGTTGTTGTGGCTTCATGGCAAAGATGGATGTCGGTACAGCTTTGGTGTGAATGAATTGTTGACATGGCAAAGATGGATGTCGGCACGACTTCGATGCAACTGAAGTGTTGACGTGGCTGCATGGCAAAGATGAATGTTGACATGGCTTCAGTGCAAATGGTGGTGTGACTTCATGACATATGTAAGTGCAAATATTGCTTCATGGCAAAGATGAATGTTGGCATGGCTTCCGTACAAGGACAAATGCTAGCACGGCTTCATGGTAAAGACATTTGATGTGGCTACGTTGCAAGGACCGTTGAGATGGCTATATTGGAAAGACAAGTGTTGGTACAGCTTCATTGCCAAGACAAAGGCCAGTACAACTCCAAGGTCAAGTACTAGAAATAGCATCATTGAATCATGAACACCTTTGATAACATTGTTGCCTAGATGACTGTTGCTATAAGAACGTTGGTGTAAAGCTCGATGTTAAAGCCCAAAGAATAAAGGAAAGCCTGCTGCATAACAAAAATGAGCAATAACAAAGAACTTGTCAGAAGAAAATCTCATGGCACGTCTAAAAAAAAAAAAAAAAAAAAAAAAAAAAAAAAAAAAAAAAATCAGAGAAAGAGAGAACTTCAATTGTAATCTCTAGCCTGTGAAAAAAAAAAAGGAGAAGTTAGTACAAACCAAGCATGTGAAAAAAAAAAAAAAAAAAAAAAAAAAGAAAAGAAAAGAAAAGAAAAAAAAAAAAAAAAAAGCATAATTTCACTACGTATCATGCTACCCACTGAAGACTGCTTGTACAGATTAGTGCATGCCTTGGGTGGCTTTATATAGAGAACTTCTTGGATAACAAACAAAAAGAAAAAGGAGAGCTGGCAAGCCATTAAATGCTGACACCAAACAGGTAATGTTTGAAGTCAGACTTTGCAACTCAAATGCACTCAAAGTCAAGAAATACTGCACTAGACCTCAGGAAAAAAGTGCTTATAGGCCTGCAAAAGTACACGTGTTAACTAAAAAAATACTGCACTAGACCTGGGATGAAGTTCTAGCCCAGATATTGTTCAACGCAACTTGTGCTGCCGACCTTGAAAGCAGAGATATTTGCTGATTAACCAAATCTGCCTAGGATGTCAAACACTGTCAGAACCACAACGTAGACTGAAATGGCAACAAGTTTAACAATGCCTGCCGTCTCCTCTTCCGGATTTCTAAAACTTCTGAAAAGAAAGTCAATCCACCTAAATCTTCTAGGGACTTCAAGCTACAAAGACCCAGAAAAAATCAAACTCAGTAGACTATCCACGTGCTCCCATGCGCGCGGCCACGAACTCACAGTGACCAACGGAGTAGTCTTTCAAAATCTGTGCAAATCTGTTCAGGATTTCACAAAACTGAACCCACAGGGACCTTAAACGGACTTCGATCTACAAAACCCAGAAAGATCATCATCAACGGAGCTACCACGCGCCGCCACGCGCCGCCACAAGCTCGCGGTAACCAACTGTATAATTTCTCAAAACTGTGAAAATATGTTCACAATTTCAGAAAACAGACAATGCCATGGTCTTCTACGGCTTTAGATCAACAAAACCTGAAAATTTCAGGCCCAAACGACGGTCCACGCGCCGCCACTCGCCGACAGAAGTTCCGGCGCCATATCACGCGCCTCCCTCAGTCCTCACGCGCTTACACGCGCCGGCACCTCTAACACACGCGCCACGCGCTAAGTGCTGACACGCGCCTCAGCTCTGTGACGTCATGCATGACGTCATCTTATCCGGTTTGACCGACCCGGAAATCTGACCCGGTCCGAACCGCCTGCAAAAAAAAAGAAAAAAAAGAAAAGAAAATGCTTTGACCAAGTTTGACCTTTGACTTTGACCAAGAAGTCGAAATTTTCAAAAGGGGCCTGTCCCACTCAGTTTTTCGAGTACATTCCGATTCTGGGATCCGTTTCTTCATTCGAAGCTCGGAAATTGTGCAAACGTCCAATTTCCAAAAAAGTTGACTTTTGCGTAAATATTCACCAAAAGTCAAAATTTTAAGATGGACCTATCTTGCACAATTTTTCGCGTACATTCCAATTTTGGAGTCCGTTTCATCATTTGAGACTCAAAAATTGCACAAATAACTCAATTCCAAGATAGTTGTCTTTTGTGTTGAAATCAACCCAATGTCAAGATTTTCGAGCCAGACTTGTCATGCATAGTTTTTCGTGACTTGGAAATCACCAATCTAACTCAAGTACTAGCAATGTCCAAAACTTAAGCTCCCAAGATCAAAACTTGAGATTCATCCATTTAGTTTGGATCCCCTCAAGGTTATTCTCCAGACTCCATCAAGGCTTCCCTTTCAAAGTACAGATGAACTCTCACAAGTGTGTCTTGAACTTGAAATTACATCGGGTCACCCGTCCAACCTACCATCCCTCTTTCGGTGCCAAACATTCCCACCTACCATTCTGCACCTACCAGTCTCTCACCTACCATTCTCGTTCCCTACCATTCTCATCCACCGGTCTCACCAAAAATTCACATCCGCCATTCTCAACTATCCATCTACCATTCTTCGTCTCTCCACTATAAATAGAAGGGCCGGATCCATGGAAAACTCATCAAGAAAAACACACTGAGTCATGAAATGAAAATTTGCTTCTTTCAAATTTTCAAGTCCTTCTCACGGCCATTTCTCACTATGGCCTTATCATTCTCAACATTTAGCAACCAATATTGCTTCATAATCCGTTTGAAATCAACCATCTCATGGTTCGGTAGAAACCCTCTTCACAACATCATTGTAGTTTTGAGATCCAAACAAATTTTGTTTCTCCCCTTAACGACCACAGTTGTTCATAAAATTACTCATAACAAGGTCTGCACTGTGGTTCCATGCTTCCTCAGATTTGGTTGGCCAAGAAATCCAAGTCCAGCTGATACACCTGTTCCTAGGCTCAGGGCTTTTGTAATCTCTCTCCAATTGCTTGGTCTTCCAGCAGAGGTAGCGGTTCGGAACAAACAACAACTTGACCGGTTTCTAAGACCAGAATCACAAGTTAGCTCCATCTTTCATTTTTTTGTGCTTTTCCAACAAGAAGCAGTAAATGAAGATGGTAAAAAGTGTTGGGGTATCCTACAAATTGTCTTTCATCCAACACTTGAAACAACCTCCAAGGCGCCAGCTCATCAGAATTCAGCCTTTGGAGCCGGTAAATGGTTACCAGAGCCTTATTCCATGTCCCCACCACTATGGGACCCAAAGGTCATTGTTGCTGGTATCTCAAAACACACTTTCTGGAATTACTCCAACTTAAAATCAGCTTGAAGAATTTTAGAAAATACTCTTCTGAAATTACTTCAACTTAACGTCTGTCGGCATGGTCCCATCACGCATGCACATTCTACGACTTGCTGTCAGAACCCATGCAACATACAGTCAGTCCCATATTCAAAGGTGTACTTCCTAGAAACACCTGCACCAGAGAGTCCCCAACATACAGGGCCAGTACCATGGTGGCGTATGTTTCGACCAACATCTCCACCTCTTCCCCATCTTCTACACCCTGTGATCGCCGCCAACGATCCAAAATGTTCTTCTGAAATTACCTCAGCTTAACCTCTGCTGAAATGATTCGATCTTGCAAGTACATCCAACTTCTTGCAAACAACTTTCAGCCTCACCAACCCACTTTAAATACCATGGAACACCCTTTTGAAATTACTTTGACTTAACCTCTGCTGAGAAGGCTCGGTCATGCAAGTACATTCAAATACAGGCAGACCCTTTTTTGGTCTCATCAAAGCCTTTCATATGGGTGGGTCTACTCCTCGGAAATTATTTCATCCTGCTGAAAGCTCCACCACCTTCAATTACTTCATTTGAAGAACCAAGTGTAAAAATCTGTTTTCGAAACTCATTCTCACACCACACTCTGAAACTGTGTGCGTGAACGAGTCTCGAGGGGGCATTTGTAGAGAGGGAAAATTCCCGACCTATCACAAGCTGACACGTCACACTACCAAGTCCACAAAATACAGCCAATTACAAAGCGCCACATACTGCTGCTAGGTTTTACTATCACTATTCAGAAGCCAACAGAAATTTGCCAAGTGTCATGCAAGAACCAATCATGCATCAGCTCGTGTAAGCGATGACCCAAGCAACCTCGCTCGTGTAAGCGATGACCCAAGCAACCTCGCACGTGTAAGCGATGACATAAGCGGACCAATCAGACTGTGACATGTGTCACCAATCAGACTCCGCCACGTGTCGCTCATCCACCCCAAAACTCCTATAAATAGAAGCCTTCCTGAGACATTTAGGAGGGCACCAAGCCATCTGAAGCACTCAGAAGTCCAGAAGCTCTGCTGGAATCAAGCCCTGAAGCCTCCAGCAACTTCAAGAACTTCAAACTCAAAATCGAAGAACATTCGAAGCAGAATCATCCAAATCATCTGCCTAGATCCAAAAGTTTGCGGGAATCAAGCCTAAAGTGTCCGAAAACATCAACAAATCACAAATCGGTGAAGTTCAACGGATTCAAGCCTCTAAAGCCCCGAAGAACTTCCACCACAAACCTTCAAATACGAAGAACATTCAAAGAGGAATCATCCAAATCATATTCCTACATATCAAAGCTCACTGGAATCAAGCTCAAAAGCCTCCAGAAACCTCACCAAATCACAAATCAGCGAAACTCTACGGATTCAAGCCTCTAAAGCCCCGAAGAACTTCCACCACAAACCTTCGAAGACGAAGAACACACGAAGAACGCGAAGAACGTGAAGAACAAAGGATTTCTAATAAGCTCATAGCCAGAGATTCATTGTAATTCTGTTTCAACAATCTTCGATCCATCCATCAACCAAATTGAAGGATATTTTGTGTTCAAATCAAAATTACATTATTACAATTCCAATCAACAAGTCTTTTAAGGAGATCGAATCAGAGGATAACTCTTTTGTAATCAACAGAGAATTATACCACAATCATCAATACAAATTCGCACTTGTGACACTATTTTACTTGTTTGACTTATTTCGAACCGAGAAATTTAGTCGTCCACACTAGTGATGCAATTTTTCATGAAGAAAAGTTTCCTTTTAAATTGAAAAATAGTGGGGGTGAAGAAAATATTTTGTCACAACCTAGTTTTTCTACTTCACATTTACAAAATCAAGAAAATTTTGAAATGGAACCTAGAAGGAGTAAAAGAGCTAGAGTTGAAAAGGATTTTGGTCCTGATTATTATGTTTTTAACGTTGAGGAAAATCTCTAAAATTTAAAAGAGGCTTTAACATCACTTGATGCTATATTTTGGAAAGAGGCTGTAAATGATGAGATGAAATATCTAATTTCTAATAGAACTTGGAAATTAGTAGATCTTCCACCAGGTTGTTAGACTATAGGTTGTAAATGGGTCTTTAGAAAAAAGTTGAAATTGGATGGATCAATAGACAAGTTTAAAGCTAGATTTGTTGCAAAAGGCTTTAAACAAAAAGCTGATCTTGATTTCTTTGATACTTTTTCTCCGATAACAAGAATTACATTTATTAGATTGTTAATTGCTATCGCTACAATTTTTTATTTGAAAATTCATCAAATGGATGTAAAAACTACTTTTCTAAATGGGGACCTGGAGGAAGAGATTTATAAGGATCAACCCGAAGGCTTTGTAGAGCCTGGACAAGAAAGCAAGGTATGTAAGCTAACTAAATCCCTATATGGCTTAAAACAAGTACCTAAGCAGTGGCATGAAAAGTTTAATTCCTGCATGATTGAGGATGGTTATAAATCAAATGAATGTGATAAATGTATTTATTCTAAATTATGGAATAATTTACATGTTATTATTAGCCTCTATGTGGATGTTATGTTTATTTTTGGCTCAAATATGCATGTTATAAATGAGACGAAAAGTATGCTTAAAAGTCATTTTGATATGAAAGATCTTGGTGAGGCTAGTTTTATTTTGGGCATGAAAATTACAAAAACATGTGATGGAATATTTCTTGATCAATCACATTATGTTGAGAAAATATTGAGAAAATATAATTGTCTTGGTCACAAAAGTGTAGCTACTCCTTTTGATTCTAGTGATAATTTATTTCCTATGAATAATGATGATGAGATTTTTAATCAAAAAGATTATGCTAGTATCATTGATAGTTTGCGTTATGCTACTGATTGTACTAGACCTGACATTGCATATGCAGTAGGAGTGCTTAGCAGATTTACTAGCAAGCCTAGTAAAGATCATTGGCTAGCTATTGAGTGAGTCATGAGATTTTTAGTTGGTACCAAAAGCTATTGCTTATTTTATAAAAAGTACCGTGCTGTGATTGAAGCTTTTAGTGATGCTGATTGGAATACTTTGTCAGGTGATTCTCTCTCTACCACTAGTTATATTTTTATCTTAGGTGGTGGTGCTATTTGTTGGAAATCTAAAAAGCAAACAATAATTGCTAATTCAACAATGGAAGCTGAATTAATAGCATTAGCTTCAGCTAGTGAAAAGGCAAATTGTCTTAGAAATTTGTTATATGAAATTCCACTTTGGGAAAAGCCAATTCCACCTATATTAATTCATTGTGATAGCACTGCCACAATTGGTAGAGTTAAAAACCGTTACTACAACGGTAAATCTAGACCTATAAGAAGAAAGCACAGTACCATGCGATCTTATTTGAATAGTGACATCATAACTGTGAATTATATTAAATCTAATGATAATCTTGCAGATCCATTTACCAAGGCCTTGGCAAAAGATAAGGTCTGGAATACATCGAGGGGGATGAGACTAAAGTTCATTCACGAGCCATGTATGAGGATACCTAACCCAAGGATCAGAGATCCTAAGAATTGGGTTCAATGAGAAAAATGAACCATATGATGGTCGTAAGAAATGCACTATTTATTTCTTCAATTATTTATTTTGTAAATAATTTTTTAATTGTTCATCCCTATGATGCAAGTGCATTTATCCTGTAATATGGAGAGGTTGGGTAAAAAACTCTTAATGAAATTTATAGCTCGTATGAGTGGGGTGTTAGAATTACAGGAGCACCCTTGACAAAATTTCACCTATGTGAATATGGAGGTGGGGCCGCTCCCTATGAGATTTGGACTTAATCTCAAATACACTCTTGAAACTAGGATCAACACACAGTCGTAAAATGCTAGCTATAAAAGCTTATGTCAACACCTGGGTTGTTATGTGTAAGTAGTAACGCTTAATTTCCTCAAAACAGTCCTAGTTCAAGTCGGAGACCACTACGACTCTGGAGTTAAGATCGTTGTTTTACTAAGTGAAGGTTCAATGTAGAACACACCTTCACGATGCATAGTGACCCGTCTTTGCCTGGTAATCTCTCTTTAACTAAAAAATTTTAATATTAAAATGAGTGGGGGATTGTTGGAGCATTTTAATATTAATCAATTAAAATGAATAAATATTACAACATAAATGTAAAGATGTGAGAGTGAATATGGAAGATAAAGGGTTAGTGAAATTGTTTAATCTCACATTGAAAAGGAGAGAGACTATTTTATTCTTTTTAATTGTGGTGATTAATGAGCTAATATGAATTGACTCAGATATTGGGCTAGATACGTGTGCAAGGAGGAGGTGAAGGGTGGAGGTGTCAAAAATGGTAATGAATCAGCCTCTTGGATCCTCCTACTTGATAGCCCATCAAATTGTGTAACTCCAACTCATCAGATTAATATCCAGCAATTAATCTTGTAACATCCACTACATTAGAATAATGGACTTAATTAATCAAATTAATTTATGTAGTAATTTTGTGAGGCCCAAAATAGAGAGGTTCTTGTCAAGGAATAGTGTTCTTTCTGGTGGAGGTTTGGGCTTGAACACTTTGTGTAGAGGTTGTTCTAACCATATGACACTTGTTGGGCTATTGTATCCTGGGGAAGACAAGTCAGAGACTCAGAGAAGGTCTGCACCAGAGGTTCTTGTCAAGGAAGGGTGTTCTTTCTAGTGGAGGTTTGGGCTTGAACACTTTGTGCAGAGGTTATTCTAGCCCTACGATACTTGTTGGGCTGTTGTATCCTAGGGGAGACAAGTCAGAGAAGGTCTGCACCAGCTACAAAGTTTAGCCAACCAAGAGCTTGAATCTCCTTAAAGAAAGTGAGTGTCGTACCTCAATCCAAATAGTGTTGTGTAATTTTTTTCTTTAAATTAATTATATTTAGAAGTATTATTCAATTTATCTCTGTATTATTTACATTATTATTGTGTTTGCACCAATACCAACATCAGAATCTGCGCTGCAGAAGTTAGGATCAATACCTGCAACCAAGAGCAACCCAAGAAAAAGGAACGTAAAGGCTTTTAAGGAACTGTCCATGCTCATGCAAAAATAACAGAAAGGGCTTTTTTTTTTTTTTTTTTTTTTTTAATTTGTTTTTTGAGAAACCTTTTGGGTAAGTAAATAACAGAAAGTCTAACCCTCGAAAATAATACTAGTGGCATGGTAATTTATACTAGAGGAGAGGGAATCTTGTGCGGAGTTTCTTTCAGCTTTTATTTTTATTTTTTTTAAGCTTGACTAATTTCACCTGTAATGATTAACATTTCTTAGATGGAGGTTGATTCAAAGTCCAATTTATGGGTTCATATGGTCATTTGGCCAGGTATCAGTTTTCTTTACCTGCCAAAAGTCAAATTGTCATTAGATAAGAAACTTGAATTCTAAAACCCATCTACACCAAAACAAATTGATGACTTGGTAAGCTAATAACGTGCAATGATCATAGCTCATACGTTTATAGTTCAATTCTTATTTTATATACTCCCTTCATTCCAAACTGTTTGATCTAGTTAGAAAACTCAGTTATTTAGGGAAACATTATCAATGGCCTTATCTCTTTAAAAAAAGTTAAAAATTTCCTAAATTACTCTTAAAAATATTTATCAAAAAAATATTTAAGAAACAAAAACATTTCTAGTATTGGCACCAACTGCCAAGCAATTTTCAAATTTTATTAGTGCACTACTCTTACAATTTGCAAACCTATATTCAAATCCAAATTCTATAGCCACCAAGCCTAATCCAAATTCAATCTTTATCTTTAAATCAAATTTTAATATGACAGATTAGAAACTCTACTGGTGGCAAAACATTAGCTTTAGTGGATTTCAAAATTTAGGTTTTTAATTTATCTTAATTAAAAAAATGCTCCCACAAATAAATTAAGGGCATAAAGAGAATGTTTATAAATTAATGGTGTTTGACTTTTCAAATAGGACATAATTTTGGGACATCTCAAAATAGAATACAAGCCAAACAATTTGAGACAGAGGAAGCATATACTAGAATTATGTCAGTGTGATGCAATATTTAATTAAAAGTTATATATATTAAAATTATATTAATAATTTATGAGCCACATAATAAATATATTTTGCAACATGTAATACATGCATATATTGAGTCATTTTTGTGAGTACATAATGTATAGTATAGAAATTACACATAAAGTTTTGATATATAATTTTAACAAATATTAAATTTATTTTAAATTACTTGAAAATTTTGGTTATAAAATTTTAAGTGAAGTACAATTTTAAATTTCTTAAAACTTAAAAAATAAAGTTTTATTCATTGTATTTTTTTTTTTTTTGAGAAATAAGTTTTACTCATTGTAAACTATTAGTAATAGAATTTAATCTTCAGTAATAACCTTAATTAATAATAAATGAAAGAGTAAATGGTTGACAATTTTATGTACTCTCTAAAACACACCTAAAATTATTCCAAATAAAAATTCAAAGGAGTGATTACCATGTCACTGTATGTTTGGAGTATTGAATAATTACTAAAATTAACTATATTAAGAATACAAAAAAAAAAAAAAAAAACTATATTAATAAATTTTGATTCCTATCAGCAAAACACATTAATTTTTGATGATGTCAAAAAATCACCAGTGAGCCACACGGTTCTCGCACGCTCGAAACAACACCTGCATAACAAAAGAGAAGACCTTACAAAGAGCACCGGTGTGGTGCCGGCCAAATACCCTCCGAATGTTAAGTTAGAACTTTTCTCACAACTCTAGAGTGCCAGAGCTGGGGTAAATTATGCGTACCTTGGCTAGTGAAGGTTTTGGGGCTTTTATAGTAGTAGAGGGTTGACATCTCCTCCTTGATTTAGAAGTCTTTTCCTTATAGGAGTCCTCATGAGCGTATTTTGCGGAATCCTTTCCTTGTAGGGATCTTACTAAGCGTGGGGCACAAGATATTTCCTTATACACGCATACGTGGAGGCCAAGTTAAGATCATCTCAGAACCGTCAGCCTCGTGTATCCCCTTCAGCTTAGTGGCGCCAGCTCTCCATTTTCCCCGAGTTTGCCCCGTCAGCTTAAAGTTATAGACTTCCTACTGTTGTCACTTGTCAATGGACAAAAGTAAGACCGACGGGTTTGTTTGGAACGTCGCTATATGCCTTTCCATCAGTGAGTGTTTATATTTACAATTTTATCCTTATCAATTTTAAACCCAAAAAAAAAAAAAAAATGGCCATTTTGTGGAGATAAAACATAACATTTGAGCACTATTTCAACTTTCTTGATACATAGCAAACAAAGAAGGAATAAGTGTTAACCTTATGTATTGAGTAAACTTACTTGAGATGATTAAATATGAGATTTTCACATGCCTTATTAGTTTATGTAACCATACCACATCAAACAATATAGAATTATAATATGCTACTTATTTTCCACACTTAACTTCCCCAATCAATTTTGCTTTCTAAAGAATAGCTCTCATTCACACAATGCACCATTAGATTGCTAAAGAAGATACCTGGATAACATAAATTAAAAAAAGTAAAAAAAAAAACACATATAGGATTCTCATATGTTTGATGGTTATCAAAATAAAAAATACGCTTTTTTCCCCAATTTGTGATCAAAATCTTTCTTTTGAATTGTAATAAATTTACACAGATGGTGACAATTTTTTTTCCTAATTTGTGCTTTTCTGAAAAAAAAACTCTTTGCTAATCTAACAATTATATATATATATATATATATATAAAGCAGCCTCTTTGCTAATCTAAAAAAATTCTATATTCAATAAAAAGTTATCTACATAATTCTTCACCTTATATTATGAACATATTCTATCTTCCACTCTCTACAATCTTATTAGCATTTGTAATTCTAAGAATTTATTGTCAAGCCAATTGGGTCTCAACTACATATTTTACTCCTAACTTGTAATGATCAAAGAAGTAAAATTCACCAAAAAATTGGGGAAAAAAAAGACATGCAATATGACATACACAATAAAGAAAATACCTGCCATTTTATGCTCTGCATATTAATTTAGTTTCATAGAAGTATAGAGCCCTTTATAAATCTGCAAAATTAAATATTTATAAATCTCAATAAATTAAATGACTAACAAAATGAATGAACTAAATTTTTCTTTTTAAAAAAAAGTGGGCTTGGAACTAATAGCAAAGGCAAGGATGTCTTATGAGCAAATATAAGATTTGAAACTTTTGGAATATAATATATATATATATATATATATATATAAATTATTTTAGTTAAAATAGAATTTTAGTTGAAATAGAATTGTATATCTTTTTTTTTTAGAGAGTGAATTGTATATCTTTTAAAACTTAGCTAATAGAGTTTATTCTCAAGCAAATTATCTTTCATCTAAGAGTGTAATTTTGATTAAATTTTCTATCTTAAACGTACAAGTATTCTTTTTATCTCAAAAAAAAAAAAAAATTTCTCTTGGGTCTATCATAAAAGATCTCTTAGGAAATGAGTACATGTCCTGCCATTAAAAAAGTAAAATCAATTCTAATTAAACTCAAAATCTCAAATTCAAACTCTTAATACTTAAACTTTCTCACTGTGTGTCAACTTAAAATTTAATTGTTAATAAATAATCATTTAAATGTTAAAACCCTAGCTAACATTTTAAATATGGCATTTAGTTTTGCCAGAGTTGAATTTCTTTGTTTTTTTGTTCATGTTGATAAAAATCGTGAATTACAAATATGAAAAATCGTAGATTATTCATAAAGTGAAAGGAAAAAAAAAGTTGATATCAACATTATGCTTTTGTATCTATTCAAAGATAAATAGAGAAAAAGTTGATAAGAACAATTAAATTTTTGTGTTTATCCAAAAATTAGTAGAGGAAAAGTTGATAAGAACATGCAATTAAGTTTTCAACAAGGATTTGCTGCAAACTAAGTTGCAGCTGCAAAAATACACATGTATCAATGCCTTAGATAGATACTTGTCCAGGCTTATATTTAAATGAAAACTTCTTTGTCAAGATTGAATTTTTCACCAATTTACTACTTGGCACGTGTGCATTTTACAGGAGTTGCTACAACTTAGTTTGTAGCAAATCCTTGCCCTTAAGTTTTTGTTTCTATCTAAAAACTTCTAAGCCTTTATTGCAATTTGATGAAGTTGCTTGGCGTAACTACAACTTCTAAAGAATCTAAACCTAATTTTTATTTTATATATATATATATAATTTAGACGAATGTTTTTGGTCATTATTTGTATAAAAAATTGAATGATCACAAAATGGAATAGATCCAACTCAGTGGGTTGCACTTAGCTCAAATTTATAAGTTTCCTATTGTTGAATTAAAAATTTGAGTTTGAATTATGTCTACATAAAAGATATTTAAATTGTCGTCAAATAAAAAACTTGAGCTTGAGTTTTTTCATACCTCTACTGTCACATCTATTCTGTGTTCAAGTCTTTTTATTGCTGAGTAATTTTTTTTGAGGCAGTATTACTTGACTGATATTGTCTAGCGTTTTGTAGCTTGATATATATATATATATATATATATATATATATATATAATTTAGACGAATGTTTTGGGTCATTATTTGTATCAAAAATTGAATAATCATCAAAATGGAATAGATCCAACTCAGTGGGTTGCACTTAACTCAAATTTATAAGTTTCCTGTTGTTGAATAAAAAACTTGAGTTTGAATTATGTCTACATAAAAGACATTTAAATTGTCGTCAAATAAAAAACTTAAGCTTGAGTCTTTTCATACCTCTACTGTCGCATCTATTTTGTGTTCAAGATCTTTTTATTGCTGAGTAATAAATTTTGAGGCAGTATTACTTGATTGATATTGTCTAGCATCTTGTAGCTTGATATATATATATATATATATATATATAAATTTTCTAGCATCTTATAGCTTAATTTACACACTCATGTTTTTAACGGAGAAGTTTAGAACTTCAAATACCCTCATCCCTTCTCTTTTTTTTTTTTTTTTTTTTTTTTTTTCAATTTGTTTTAGAGACAGTTTTAACATATATAGCGTCCGTTTTTGTTGATTTTTTATTATTATTATTATCATTGTTATGAATATTGTTATAAATCCCGTTTCGGTTTATCTATTAGAATGAAATATTTTGGAACCGACCTATTACAGTGTAAATATATATATATATATATTATAATATGAATTTAATATAAAATAGTGTGTTATTGCTATTATATAAGATAATATATATTGTTCTTTAAAAAAAAAAAAAAAAAACTCAAATAAAGTCAAATTGTTAGTAAAAAAATATTTATTCATGTTTTTTTTTTTTTTTTTGGGTAAATACAACTAACATTTTGGGTAATTGTGAACAAGAAACTTCAGGGAATGTTCCTGTTAGCAACATTTCCCACTTCTCACAGATCTCCAAGTGAAGGCACCAATTTCTCACCACTTCATTTATCATTTCTCTGCCCTTCTTCTTTACTCATTTACTAGTTAGTATTCCCTTGCCTTGCACAGTTGCACGGGTTTATTTATCTTTTTATTTTTTTGAGAAAGTATAATCATTAATTTATTATTACATGCAGTTTTCTTTCTTACCAAACTTTGGCATTTGCATTTAGTTACCCCGCATACCCCATTAACCCATCATATGATCATAAACATAATAATAATAATAAATTTCTATCAACAATTGCCATAATTATCTAATTTCATATTTATATGAAAAATAAAATAGAGAATAAAAAATAATATTTTAACCAATTTTTCATGCAATGTGCAGGTTATTGACTAGTATAATTGTATAAATATAAAATGAAAATAGTTGACTTTGTGTTAACTTCTTCTAATGTTCCCACCAAATTTTTTGAAAGTTCACTTTTTTCACATCATTATTAAAATACATATTTTTTGTTTAGTCTTTAGGGTTACAGGTATTACTAAATTAAATTAGTTTAAACAAATTAAACACCCTCTTTGGGGCTGAAAATGTTTTACTCCTTAGAAAAATGTAAAACATTCTTAGACTAAAGAGAACAAAAACCTCCAAAATTATAGGAAGATCTCCAAAATAGTTAAAATACCCCCCAAAACCTCTAAAATGCTACTGAAACAAATTCCATCGAAACTTTAAAAGTGACAAAAATAACTTCCGATAATCTCTAAAATGAATAAAATATTCTCAAAAACTCAAAAATGTCCTTGAAACCTTAAAATATCCAAAATATTCTCAAAACCTCTAAAATGACTAATGAGTGCTTGGATTTATGTTATAACACAAGAGCTTGTCCAGACCCCCAATTAAAAACTAGATTGCTTTTACTCTAACTTAAACTAAGTGCGAAACAAGAGTAAATAAGCGCAATAAACTGATAACTCTACCCTAAGCCATGTTCATCCATTATCAACAGTAAAATGAAACCTTAAAGAGAAGGGAAAAAAGATGCAAACACAATATAACACCGAGACGTGTTATCGAAGAGAAAATCAAAGAACTCGGTGAAAAACCTCTCCGTGACCCTCCAAGTCGAAATTGATCCACTAGAAAATAAATTTGAAGTATACGAATAACAAAAGACCCTCCAAGCCTAGTTTACTCCAATACTTGAGCCCTCCAAACTCCTGCTACCAACTAACTTCTCGGAGTCTTATCTTCTCTAGCTTCTCGAATCCTGCAATTCAGCCCGATTGCATCCGCTAATGAATGGCACCTTTCAATACTTCCCAGCAGCACCAAATTCTCATTTTACACTTAGTATGAGTGTGGTAAGTGTTTGTACTACTAACCTCTCAAGGATATAGAGATGGAGAGGTAAGAGTTGAGGAAAACCACAAGGAAATGTGTAGATGATTGTGGGTATAACAATCTCTAACTCTCAAGTGTATTTTCTAGAGTTTTCTCTCTAAAAGTACTGCTTACAATTTGTGGGTAATGAGTGTATATATAGTGTGGGTAAAAACTTGGTAAAGCAAAACAAACTTTTTGCCAAACAGAAACCTTCACGGGTTGGCCTTATCCATGAGACAGTCGCGAAAAAGACAGCTTGGCACGACTCTTCATCTTCCAGTCATGTGCTCTACACGTGGCTCTTTTCACGGGTTGCTTCTTGCGAGACAGTCGCAAGCTAGTCACGGAATTCACTTATTCATCTTCTGAAGCTTAATTCTTCACCGATCTCTCACACTCATCCCTTACAATTAAACCCACATACATACAGGAAAAATGATTGAAGAAATTACAATAAAATTTGGCATGGAATTAAAGCCAACACAAAATAATTGGAAATTACAACTTTACAACTAAGATACCCCTGAAATCTCAACAATGACAAAAATACCCTTGAAAACAACAAAAATGACCAAAATATCAATGAGACCTTTAAATGGTATAAGTAACTATAAAATCTCAAAAATAGACAAAATACTCTCAAAGACAGCTTGGCACGACTCTTCATCTTCCAGTCATGTGCTCTACACGTGGCTTTTTTCACGGGTTGCTTCTTGCGAGACAGTCGCAAGCTAGTCACGAAATCCACTTATTCATCTTCTGAAGCTTAATTCTTCACCGATCTCTCACACTCATCCCGTACAATTAAACCCACATACATACAGGAAAAATGATTGAAGAAATTACAATAAAATTTGGCATGGAATTAAAGCCAACACAAAATAATTGAAAATTACAACTTTACAACTAAGATACCCCTGAAATCTCAACAATGACAAAAATACCCTTGAAAACAACAAAAATGACCAAAATATCAATGGGACCTTTAAATGGTATAAGTAACTATAAAATCTCAAAAATAGACAAAATACTCTCAAACCTCCAACATAGCTGGAAACCAACTAAATCTACAAAATTATCAAAATAATTTTGAAACCTCTATAATCACCAAAATCCCTTTTAAAACACCAATAATTAAAGTATCCCCTAAAACCATTTACACAAGAAAAATACTCCCAAAACAATTGAATTGTCGAAAATATGAAACTTCCAAAATGATCACGATCAAAATTTCAGGTTTTGCTTACAAATTCACACAAAAACAACTTTTTAAGTGTTTTTTTTTTAGGTTTCAGGTGTTTGTGATTATGCATGTGAAATTGTGAGTGTCTAAGTTTATTTGATTTTTATGTAATTGTTTAGTTGATTTTTTCACTCTCATTTTGATTATGCTTATTGTATAATTTTAATATCTTCATTTTGATTGTACTTATTTTTTAGGTCGATTTTAGTTGTTCTATACTTCTATATTAATATTTGAAAATGTTGAATTAATATTTTTATTAAATATAAGTGTGCTTGTGGAAAATTTGTGATTCTAGGTATTGCCATAGTCTTTTCAAGAACAAAACCAAACACCAAAAAACAAATAGTTTTGCCTAAAGATAAAATTTAGGTACAATACCTTAAGTGTTGTTTCTTAGCTGTCTCTCTTAAGATTCAGTCATGTGGCTATTTAATTAAAAAATACACTTTCATCTTATGAAAAAATTTCACATGACAGAATTTTAAAAGAAAAACCTAAAAAATAGTATCTAAGTACAAAATCATTTTACACTCAGACAAATGAAACGTAAGCGTAAACTATCTAATATGATATTATTATCACTGAAGAAACTCATCAGGTTTTGTCTCTATGCAAGTGTCAAAAAATTTGAACCTCTTAAAGTCGTGAAGAGAGTTTTTGAAATTTCGGTTTTCTTATCCAATCTTTTCAATTTAGAAAAATGGGTGCCTTAGTACCTAATTTCTTCCTACAAGTCTATGGACATTGAAAAATTCAGCCAAAATTTCCATTACTCTATCATATAGAAATTTTCACTTACCTCACTGGATCCTATCAGAAGTGATAGTGTGTACTATTTTTTTCAATGTATAGTCTTTTCAGGAAAAGTCCAGCAAAGCTCGTGACCCCTTAATCTTAATCTTTGACAAACAACATTTGTGTGAAGAAAATTCAATATTCACGTCTATTATCGTATACACTGGGTTTTCTTTGCTGATGGGATGACATTTTGGTGGGGGTACTGATTCTACTGAAAGTCTAGTGACTCTCTAGTTACGTTTTGTGAATGGCAAACTAATAACAAATGTTGATAGGACAGTTTTTTGTAAATTGATGCCGCAGGTGTGTGGTGAGATATTAATATATATGTGTGGCAATTTTTAATTGAATGCAAATTTTGATAAATATATATTTGGATTACATTATTTTTGTACATTCTTTATAATTGCAAAATTTTAAAGTACTCAAAGATCAATAACTATATCATCAATTAATTGTTTAAATTTAAATTTTTGTAATTTAAAATATTGCATAAAGAATGAATTTATGGATCGAACTGTAAGTAAACTCTGATTGGCATGAAAATTGATATATATGTTTAGAACATGTAATTCAATAGCAAGATTTTCAAATAGCAAGTCATTGAGGAGGTGTTTGGTAACGTTCTTTGTATTTTCTAAAAATACGCGTGAGCGAAAAAGTGTAGAAATACATGTAATGTTATTTAAATACTAAAAATTGTTGTTCTAATTATACTACCAAACAACACAGAGTTATGTAATATTATATATATATATATATGTGTGTGTGTATTTTATAATAAAAAACTATCAAAATTATAAATAAAGTCAATAATCAAAAACATTTTTATTATAAAAAACAAAGTAATATGCTTCCTCTCACTGGCAACATCGTATGCAAAAATATCTTTGTGTGTTTGACATGGACACACCGAAAATTTTGGAGCGTCCATGCTTCTTAGGTCTCTAGTGATAGACTATTGCGTTGCACAGTTTTTTTTTTTTTTTTTTTTTTTTTTAAATTATTTGTAAATTAGTATTTTATTGTTTTTTTATTTATTTGAGAAACAAACACACACACACAAGGGAGAAGGAAATGAGTTCTAACACAAAGGCACACCACAACTTCACTCAAAAGCCATGGTAACTTTTAAGGGAGGGTGGGACAAGTTATACTACACACAACACACTTTCTTAAGCAATGTGGGACAATTACCCATTCTATTTTTTTTGAGAAACAAACACACACACACACAAGGGAGAGGGAAAGGAGTTCTAACACAAAGACACACCACAACTCCACTCAAAAGCCATGGTAACTTTTAAGGGAGGGTGGGCAAGTTATACTACACACAACACACTCTCTTAAGTAAAGTGGAACAATTACCCATTCTATTTTTTTTTAGAAACAAACACACACACACACAAAGGAGAGAGAAAATTAGTATTTTATTGTGATGCATGGAAACTCATGAGAATTATTCCTTGCGTTTCAGTTTGTTTGTCCTCTATTCTATTTTGAGATGTCCCAAAATATTATTTTGTTTCTAAAAATAAAAGTTATTAATTTATTAATGTTCCTAGTATATCTCTACTTTATTTTCAAAACTATTTGAAAAGAAAACTAATAAATATTTAAAAAAACAATCTAATTGAGACACCTTTTTAGTTGTCTCATTAAGAATAACTCTTTTAAAAAAATAATAATAAATTTATTTAAGGGTAATTTTGTAAACTTATATATTTTTATAAGGAAGACAAAATAATAAATCACTACAAGAAAATGTATTTTTAGTGACGAAAAAATTCGT
Source organism: Quercus aquifolioides (assembly GCA_019022515.1). Taxonomy (NCBI): domain Eukaryota; kingdom Viridiplantae; phylum Streptophyta; class Magnoliopsida; order Fagales; family Fagaceae; genus Quercus; species Quercus aquifolioides. The sequence goes on from CM032335.1 coordinate 51,071,865, forward strand.
CACTAAAAGTCCAATTTTTCGTCACTAAGAACCTTTAGTGACGAAATTGGACTTTTAGTGACGAAATTCGTTTCGTTGCTGTAGCCCCGTCACAAAAAGTCCTGACGACTTTTAGCGACGAAAAATTTCGTCACTAAAAGTCGAATTTGGTTAAAAAAAAAAAACTTTTAGCGACGAAAATGTTTCGTCGCTAAATGTTTTCCTCGCTAAAAACAGTATTTAGTGACGAAAATATTTCGTCACTAAAACCATTTCAGTTTATTAAATCATATTTAGTGACGAAAAATTTCGTCACTAAAACTATTTTCGAGTATATATAGTGACGAAAATATTCGTCAATAAAACTATTTTTAAGAAAATCCATGCACATATAGTGACGAAAATTTTCGTCACTAAAACCATTTCTTACAAAATTCCACTGCATTTAGTGACGAAATATTTCGTCACTAAAACAATTTTTTGTTGCCATATTTGTGACAAAAATTCGTCACTAAAACATATTTTCTGTTTTTATTATTTTCATGACGTTGATATTAACCTGTAACCTGTCATTACATTATTAAAACTTCACATTTGATTAACACATTTATTTCAACAACACATTTATAAAAAATTGATCCATACATTGCACAAGTTAAAATTAAAACAAGTATCAAATTCAAACTCCTTCCATATAATAATTGTTTGCAACACATACAATAACTTAAAATGTTTTATAACAATACAAAAAATGTAACATAATATAATTAGAACCCCCTAAAGCCAAAAGATGTTCTCATATGTCTTCAAATAATGCCAAAAGTAAATCCCCAAAAGCCACCAATAAGAAATCTGCACAAATATAAAAACACTATTACATTAAAATCGTAAAGTAAAAACACAAACTATGTTATAAAAAAATTTCTAACAATTAGTTTCAAATGATACATAAAAAATGAAGTGTTACCAATAAGTGATTTAACTTAAAGATGAACCACCCCCATAGTTAAAACCGTCATCATAACCCTTGCTCCTTAAAAAATTAAGAATATTCTTTTGGATCTCATCTTGCTTAGCTCGCGCCTCTTGCTCCTTAGCTCGCGCCTCTTGCTCCTTAGCTCGCATTAAGAATAAATGTACAAGTCTATATTAATACTTAAACAAATATACATTGCACATACAAATATACACTCCCAACATATATTTAAACCACCTTATAACACCATGCAAGCCACCCGCTTGCTCCAACACAACAACCCACCACAAAACCAATCACAAACATCACAAGTATAAAGTGTTTATAAGTATTGAAATTGAATAACGTAATATTCATCACATCTAATCAACAATACTCATTCACATTTGCAAGAATTATAAAACACTCTCAATATGTATTTAAACCACCTTATAACACCATGCAAGCCACCCGCTTGCTCCAACACAACAACCCACCACAAAACCAATCACAAATATCGCAAGTATAAAGTGTTTATAAGTATTGAAATCAAATAAAGTAATATTCATCACATCTAATCAACAATACTCATTCACATTTGCAAGAATTAAAAAACACTCCCAATATGTATTTAAACCACCTTATAACACCATGCAAACCATCCGCTTGCTCCAACACAACAACCCACCACAAAACCAATCACAAACATCGCAAGTATAAAGTGTTTATAAGTATTGAAATCGAATAAAGTAATATTCATCACATCTAATCAACAATACTCATTCATATTTGCAAGAATTAAAAAACACTCCCAATATGTATTTAAATCACCTTATAACACCATGCAAGCCACCCGCTTGCTCCAACACAACAACCCACCACAAAACCAATCACAAACATCACAAGTATAAAGTGTTTATAAGTATTGAAATTGAATAACGTAATATTCATCACATCTAATCAACAATACTCATTCACATTTGCAAGAATTAAAAAACACTCCCAATATGTATTTAAACCACCTTATAACACCATGCAAGCCACCCGCTTGCTCCAATACAACATACCACCACAAATCCAATTTCCAACATCACAAGTATAGAGTTTTATAAGGTTTTCAACTAAAATTTAAAACTTACTTACTTTGCTCAAGCTAAGCTTACAACTTTCAGAAAAAAAATCCAAAGTTATTGTAAACAATATGTATTTAGCCTGCAAAAGAAAAGTAAAATTTATAAGTACTTAGGGTATATAACTATTTATTTTCATTATGTAATAATAACACTACATTGTTTTATCCTCAATGTTCAAAATAACATGAATTTCTAAACTCAAAATACTGTACATTGAAAAATGTACTCAAAAAACTAGAGTTACAGTATCCACAACATGGCATTGCAACAAAATACTATAACTATTGAGTTTCTGACATAACAGTACAATTTTGCCATTACCAAACCAATTAATAACACTGCTCAAGGACTGTAGCACACCATTCACACCACAATTACTTAAGGGGAAAAGCAAATAAGAAAGTAAATGTAAAAATTGTTTTTAATACCAATACGCCAAAGTCCGTAACAAAGCTCAGCCAAATCTCTCAGCTACAACGCTGCTTCCTATACTCATTTTATTTGTTACCTGAAAAATAAAAAGCCAAACATGGAAACTCATCTCACAGTTTACACACATGGAAATTAGTCCAAACCCAAAAAAACACAATAAGCACATGAACCCAATATCTTACATATTTGCACAACTATTATATATATTGACATATATTTCAATTGCAATAGATTGTGTCAATTCACTCAATTGTCACCTAGCATTAACCAAAAGAGAAAGATGAAAAAAAATAAAGAAAGGTCGTCATGCCAAGTGTAATTGAGTAATTCATGGTAATTACAAAAATAAGAAGCCCCAAAAATAAATTTATATCACAGATGAGAAATAAAACCTTAGAAACCATGGGGCTTTTACTTACACCTACTATCTTTTCATGCCAAGTGCCAATCTATTCATATTTTTTGCACAGAGAGGCACCCGCTAATATGATTTATCTAATATGATTCTCATCCCAAAATAAACAAATTACAGCCGATAAGTACTAACATGTTACATGACTAGCAAAAAATAATTCACATCAACAGTAACAAAACAAAACAACCCGTTAATTGAATCCAAGGACCAAATACATAAAAACAAGAAGTAGCCCAATTGCAGAAAATGGATGCAGTTATAGACAAGCTCCATCAAATGTGAGAAAGAGCACAGTTAGTCAGAGTGATCAAACACAAAGGCATCAATGCACAGTACATAAACACAAAAGTCTAACCGGCAATCCTATATCAACTAACCCATCCGAACATAAAGATATAGAGATCAATTTCAGAGTATTTCCTTATTTTCTTCTTCACCAGAATACAAAAACACTGCCCACTTTCACATAGTCTTAACACTAGCAAATATTCCAACAATGACCCATCAAAATATCAATCAAATGTCTAATACTAATTCATTGCAACAAAATCATATTAATTCATAACCAAATAAAGTAAATTATGTAGGTGTCCAGTAACAATGATCTTATTCACTCATTAAAACAGGATCCAAACACCATTAACAGTTCCAGCAAAAACATTTCCAGCAATATCAACAAATAATTTAAAACCAAAGTGGGTATTTCTATTCAAAACCATAAAGAGTAAACTTGGAGAGTTGCTTATATACAATTTGCAAACCAATATTTACAATAAATTCAACAAGTCAGTCCATAGCTCCTGTATCAAAAAGCTTCCAACTTTAGTCTATAATAATTTAGTTATTGTCTAAAACATAATAATAGCACTTTCCTAGGTTTTCCCAGGTACCAAACAAATATCAGAGGGTTTTTTCTCACAAGCATAGACAGTATTGTTATTAAAAATATAGAACAACTAGCAGATCTACAAAATAGGAAAAAACCCTTTCAGCAACAAAGATATTTAAGACACAACAGTTAGGGAAAATAAATAAAAAAAACTTCATAAACAAAGTTGGAAAGAAAATGAAAAAAGAATACCTGAGCTGAGTGAGGGAGGGGAGGCTAGAACTAGATGATTTTGTAGCTGAAAGGCGAAGCGTCGCCGATAGGAGCTGAAAGGACACTTCAAAGCGTCGCCGATGTTGAAGGACGGCGAAGCGTCGCCGATGCGAAGGACGGCGAAGCGTCGCCGGTTCGAGGAAGGCGAAGCGTCGCCGTTCGAAGAAGGCGAAGCGTCGCCGGTGATTTGGAGTGGCTTATCGGCGACGGTTCGTCTTTCTCGGCGATTCAAAGAACGGTTTACAAAGCGTCGCCGATGAAGATTTTTAGCGACGGTGGGTTGCTTATCGGCGACGGTGGGCTGCTCATCGGCGACGGTTCATCTCCATCGGCGACGGTTGGTTTCTTTTCTTTTTTTGGTTTGGGTTTCTCAGCGTTTTTTGAGCAACGGTGTGAGTTTTTTGTTCTGCTGAGTGGGTGACTTCAATTTTTGGGTTGTGTTATTTATAGTGAGTTTTAGCGACGAAACCATTTCGTCGCTAAAGATCACTTTTAGTGACGAAACTGAAATTCGTCACTAGAAGTGGGAAACAGCGACGAAATATCAGTTTCGTCACTAAAAGTGGTCTTTAGCGACGAAATGGTTTCGTCACAAGAGGATGCAGAATTTTTACACTTTTAGCGACGAATTTTATTTTCGTCACTAAAGAGACCACATTTTGTTTAGATTTTTAGCGACGAAATTCAACTTTCGTCACTGTAGCATACTTTTAGTGACGAATTATGATTTCGTCACTAAAAACATTTAAGTGCAAAAACATTGTTATTTTTAGTGACGAATAGTTTTCGTCACTAATTCTTCTTTATAGTGACGAAATGATTTTCGTCACTAATACTATCACAGCAATACCTACAGTGACGAAATATTTCGTCACTAAAAATTTCAACTTTTAGTGACGAAATATTTCGTCACTATAGCTTAATTAAAATTGCGCCAAAATTTCCCTCCACTGGCGCCTATTTTTTTGTTCACAATAGCGACGAAATTTTTTTTCGTCGCTAAATGTAATAATTTTTTCACTTTTAGTGACGAAATTCATATTTCGTCACTAAAGCTGTATTTTTAGCGACGAAAAATATTTCCTCACTAATTTTCGTCGCTAAAAATACATTTTGTTGTAGTGAATGATGTTCTCTTAAAAAATTTGACTTTTTAAATATGACAAAAAAATTGGGACTATTATTTAAAATATATTAGGTAAAAGTAACAATTTAACAAAACATAATCATAATCCTGGGAAAAAAACTTACTGTTTTTGCTTCCAATTGTTGCTAATCAATAGAAATTATCAAAGAAACAATGAATTTTTTTTATTTCTATTATTTAAATTAATAATATTACGTAAAAAGTCAACAAAAATATCTTAATATATTATTATAATAATAACATTATTTATATAACAGTATAACACTGCTTTGAATAAAAAAAGCAAACGCAAAAATCACCGTATAAAAAATGTGTGATTCACAGGCGATGTTCGAACATCGCCTGTGCATCACACATTTTTTATTGAAATTGCAACTGACAGAGAATACTCAGTCACTTGCAATTTCAATAGGCTTTTTTTGAGCTTTTCGTTATCTCTACAATATTTCGGAAATCTGTGAACTCACTTTTCTAGCACATCCATCTCTTTTTTTTTTAGTTTCTTTTTCTTGCTTTTTTCGCTTCTTGAATTTAGAATCCACATCAAATCTGCTTTCTAGCCTTTCTTCTACCGTAATTTTTTTCCTTTAGACGCCAACTCCCCCACCCACCCCACCAACTTTTTCTTCGCCAAAAAAAAAGTTTCCTTTGTGTGTTTTTAATTCTTCAAAGCTAATTGGATATTTAATTTTCCCTCAAAAAAAAGAAAGTTTGAATATTTAATTACTGCATATCCCTTTGTTGTTGTTGTTGTATATCTCTAGTATATTTCCAATGGCTTTGATGGTCACAGAAAGCGCCTCCTCCTCTTCACCTTCTTCTTCTTCTACCTCTGGATGCAATTATGAATATGAAGTCTTTCTCAGTTTCAGAGGTGCCGAGACCCGCAAAACTTTTACAGATCATCTATATACTGCTTTGAATCAAAAAAACATATATACATTTAGAGATGATGAACAGCTTGAGCGAGGAACATTCATTAATGAAGAGCTTTCTAAAGCAATAAAAAAATCGAGATTTGCTATCGTTATTCTCTCAAATGACTATGCTTCGTCGAGTTGGTGCTTGACTGAACTAGCAGAGATTGTTGAGTGTATGGAAATGAAGAAGCTGACAGTTCTACCAGTTTTTCACTATGTGGATCCTAGTGATGTGAGGAATCAAAGGGGAACTTTTGCTGAAGCATTTGCGAAACTTGAAGAGCGTTTCAAAGAGACTATTGCAGATGTGGAAAAGTGGAGAGTTGCTTTGACAAAAGTTGCTAATATTGCTGGATGGGATTTACGGGATCAGTAAGTTTTCTTGTTTTTGTATCCTGAATAATGTTTTTGTTTCTTAGTGCCAACCTTTTAATATTAATATGATTTTTTTAACAAAAATATTAGTTGTTTAAAATTGAAATTTCGATGAATATAATAATTATTAATAGATAATTATTATAATCATGTTTGTAGATATATTAAACTATATATTCTAGCATTAAATATTTATAATGATTGCATTAATAGATGAAACTATATATTATAACATTTAAAGAAAATATAGTATGTCAAAATTTTATTGGAGGGTTTATATATAGATTATAGCTTAAATATTCATGTGACACTATATATATATATATATTTAAAAGTATAAATAAAAAATTTATTGTCAAGTAGGTAATAGACGAATGCTTCAACTAAAAATTATTAGCTACTCTTGATGATTCAATGGTGGAGTCACTAAGAGGTCAAGGGAGCCGTAGCCCCACTAGGCTTGATTTTTTATTTTTTAAAATGCACTTATAAATATTTAAAAATTTTAAGTATATTGAAGTTTTGGACCCAAAACTAAATTTTTTGTACTTTTTTTTTTAATTAAATTTTTTTTATAATGGTCTACAAACTACAATGTTGTTCCAATTCCTAATTTTTGGACCAATTAACTATTAAAGTGACTTGGTTCTATATTATCACGACAGTTAGAGATATCTTTATGGACCTTATCCTTCTTTACACTACGTTTAGAAGACGATGACAATATAGATTTTTTTTTTTTTTTTTTTCTTTTTTTTTTTTTTTTTTTTTTTTTAACTTTTGCAAGTTGTCACCAATGGCAAAGTCTTGTCACGCATCTTTCACACCACAATATAACTCTTCCATATCATGCTATAAGAAAAATATATAAGTTTCTTCCCTAATTGTTTCATTTTTTTTTTTTTTTTACTTTTAATCTCCTCATCACTAAATTTTTAATGGCTAAATTGCAAACTAAACTCCTAAAATTTGAGAGTGTTTGAATTTTATACTCAGAAATTTCAAAATTTAAATTTTATTTCTTGAAGTTATATTTTGTTTGCATTAACAGCTCTTCCATCTATATTTTTTGTTAAGTGGCACATAAATTTATCAAGTGTATTTAGTTTATCCAATAAAATGAGTGTGATTAGCTTTATTTCAACAACATAATAAGTAAATATTGAGATTAACTTTTGTGATTAATGACATATCAATTAGTAATTTTTTTTAGGGTTTGGCTTACTACTGATACTTTTTTAATTGGAATATCTTTTTATTTTAATGAAAAATTGCCATATCACCCACTAATTAAATAAAATGTAGAGATTAAAACTCACAATCACTTGTTAATGTATATTTAAAATAACAGGAGATGTCTTTTTAAAAAGGTATTGGAGGTTGAAATTTGTACTCTTTCCTCCTCTCAAAAAAATATTGCTCTTTCTAAATGTCTTCTTCTCAAAAATAAATAAATAAATGTCTTCATTAATTGCAAAAATTACACATTTTTCAAATCATAAATTTCTCAAAACATTTGAAGGTTCAAAAACTTTTTTTTTTTGTCAAAATTGTCATTAAATATTTACTGCTTTTCATCTAACTTTAGTTGTATTTGGGATTAGAGTTTAAAGCGAGCTTATTTTACTATTTAACTTATTCTTGCTACTATTTATGGATCCCACTACACTTTTTAGTACTATTTATACGCCTTAATGTACTTTTTCACTTAATTTTTATTTTTATTTATTGTACTTTCAACAAAAAATTTATAATTTCAACTAAATAAATTGTTGCCAAACGGACAACCTAATTAATACTGTCTTTTTGTTTCCAAAAAAAATAGCTTTTTATTTTTTGGCAAAAATTAAATCATTTTAACCTAAAAGTTTAAAAGTTATCATTTGGATCCAATAATTTTGTAGGCTCAGTCACTTCAGTCTTTTTCATCTATTGTTGCTAAGACAACCTTGTTAATATCCCTATTTTTTTTTTTGAGAAGATAATATCCTTAATTAATACGACGTTGTTTCATCAATTTTACCATTAAAAATTTATTTAAATAATATTGTATTAATTTAACTAAACTAAAGAAAATAAAAACACGAAAATATTAAAAGACGCTGTCCCTGAACTCCTAAGAGTAATAAATTTTTTTGTAGTAAAATTGGTATCATCTAGAAATACTTGCAACAAATGAAAAAAATCATAGAAATACTAACAAAAAATAAAAGAATCGTGAAATTTGTCACTATTAAAAGCTCTTGAGTCTTGAAGGCAGATTAATTCATGCTTAAAGGTGTTTGACACTTCTCAACCATTCTCAATCAAGATCGCTAATGCACGTCCTTCTCAAAAAAAGATCGCTAATACACTTTTTTTTGGGGGGGGGGGGGGTGTGGGGTGGGGGCATGTGATTGTGACCGCTACATAGATCGTATCCACCAATGATTGCAGTTTCTCTCTTTGCCTCCAACAATAGCTTACTATTTTATACTTTTCTGGAAAACTGTATTGAAAAGCAAAGACAAAAATTGTTAAAGGCAAACACTTGGGCCAGAAGCCCAAATATGTAGCACAAGGTTATTCGGTCTATTAGTAATGTATTTTAATTATTTCAGAAAGAAAAAGAGTTCTATTTTCTTTATTGAATGAATCTAAATATTGTAGTTTATGTTGAACCTTTTATCTCTTTATGGAAAGTTCTAACTCAACGCCAACAAACTTATTGTCTTATCTTCGATGCAGATATCAATCAAAAGTTATTGAAGAGATTGTTAGAGAAATACTTGTTAAATTGAATTCAACATCCTCAATTGTTCCCAATGATCTTGTTGGAATAAACTCTCGAATGGAGGAATTGGTGAATTTATTAGACATGGGATTGAAAGATACTCTATTTATAGGAATTTGGGGAATGGGTGGAATGGGTAAAACAACTTTAGCAGAAGTTGTTCATGGAAGATTTCTTAATCATTTTGAAGGCAACAGCTTTCTTGCCAATGTTAGAGAACAAAGCAGAGGCCCTGGCCTAGTTTCTTTACAGAAAAAATTGCTTTCTGATATCTTGATTGGAAGGAGCATTGATTTTTCAAATGTTCGCTGGGGAAGCGAAGAGATAAGGAAAAGATTAGGTCATAAAAAGGTTCTTATCATTCTTGATGATGTGGATCATCCTAAGCAATTAGAAGCATTAGCCGGTGATAAAAATTGGTTTGGTCCTGAAAGTAGAATTATTATTACAACCAGAAATCAACAACTTTTAATCAATCTTGGAGTGGATAATATATACCAAACTGAGGAATTAAACAATAATGAAGCTCTCAAACTCTTTAGTCGAAAAGCCTTCAAGAATGACAGTCCTTTAGAAGGTTATGAAGAGTTGTCCCAGGAGTTTATATATTATGCTAAAGGTGTTCCTTTAGCTCTTGAAGTTTTGGGTTCCTCCATACTTCATAGAAATGTAGATCTATGGAAAAGCACCCTAGCTAGAATTAAACAATATCCTCCAAGAGATATTCTAGAGGTGCTTAAAATAAGTTTTGATGGCCTAGAGGAAAGTGAGAAAAATGTATTTCTGGATATTGCTTGTTTCTTTAATAGAGAGTACAAAACAAATATACTACAAACTCTCCATGACCAACTTGACGTGGATATAGATGTCCTTTTGAAAAAGTCTCTTATAACTATCTCAGGGGGATATCTTCAAATGCATGATTTACTACAAAAATTGGGTAGGGAAATTGTTTGTCGTGAATCCATTGAGGCTGGTCGACGTAGTAGGGTTTGGTGTATTAAGGATGTCTTTCATGTACTCAAAGAAAACACAGTAAGTTGATCATGCAAAATCTTAAACTTTGTGATGGTATATATCTATGCTAATCAAATGAGATTTTGTTAATACCTTGTACATAGTATACTTATTATTATTATTTGTTTTTTATGACTAGGGAACAGATTTAGTTACAGGCATATTCCTTAATGCACCTCCAAAAAATAAGGAACATTTGAATGCTAAAGCTTTCTCAAACATGAAAAACTTGAGATTACTTAAAATCAGCAGTGTGCACCTTCCTCAAGGTCTCAATTATCTTTCTAGTAAGTTGCGTTATATTCACTGGGTTGGATATACTTCAAAATCTCTGCCAACAATTTTTGAGCCAAGAGAACTTGTTGAACTCATTATGCCTTGCAGCCTCATGAAACAACTATGGAAAGGAATTAAGGTAAGATTTTTACTAATGCAAAAGCTTTTTTTTTTTTTTTTAAACAAAAATTATATCTATAAGGGTTTAATTTTCTCCATTTTTTGTTGTTTTATGATAGAGTTTAGGCGAGTTAAAACTCATTGACTTGAGTGACTCTAAAAACTTGATTGAGACTCCGGACTTCAGTGGAGTGCCAAATCTTGAGCAATTGATTCTTCAACGTTGTACAACATTGTTTAGGATTCATGAATCTCTTTGGAATCTCAAAAGGCTTATTCAGTTGGATTTGAATGGTTGCAAGTGCCTTGAAAGTCTTCCAGACCAGATAAACTTGGAATCTCTTGAAGTTTTTATTCTTGCTGGCTGTTCAAGATTGAAGAAGTTTCCAAAGATTGTACGTTCGCATTTATCCAAACTTGATTTGAGCGAGACTCCTATAAAACATTTGCCAATATTTGTGAAGCATTTAACTGTCCTTATTAATTTGGATCTAAGTAAATGTAGGAATCTTTCAAGTCTTCCTAATGCCAATTGTCATATGACATATTTGAAAACTCTCAATTTGTCCTACTGCTCAAAACTTGACAAATTACCAGAGAGCTTAGGAAATATTAAAGGTATGGAAGAGCTCGATGTGAGTGAAACTGCTATAAGAGAATTACCTTCCTCCATCGGTCTCTTGGAAAAGCTCAAAGTACTAAGTTTACGTGGATGTGTTGGGCTATCATCTTCTAAATCATTGAATAAGCTCCTACATACTTTATCAGGCTTATGCTCTTTGACCAAACTATCAGTAAGTTACTGCAATCTTTCGGCAATTCCCAATGTTGTTGGTTGTTTGTCATCTTTAAAAGATTTAAATCTTGGAGGAAATAATTTTGTTTGCCTTCCTGAAAGTATCATTCAACTAACTAATTTGGACAGACTTCTTTTGTGTTATTGTGCGGATCTTCAATCTTTGCCATGGCTTCCGTTAAATCTTAGAGAGATTAATTTGGACGGGTGTATATCACTGATAACAATACCATTAAGACCAGAATATGTTTTTCTGCCGATACTCAGTCTTATCAACTGCTTCAAAATAATGGAGGATCAAGACTATAATGAAATGTTGTTAACGATGCTAAGTCGTTATTTGATTAAGGTCTGTCTCTCTCTGTCTCTCTCTGTCTCTCTCATATGAAAAGTTCTAAGCATCGTGATTTGTATATTTCAGGATCCTTGTATACCAGGCAGACGGACGTATACTGTTGACGTTCCAAAACGGTTCATAGAGCAAAATATGGAGGCTTCACCTTTGCATAAGAAGTTAGATGACAAGTGGAATCAGGTGGGTTTAGTGTATCTAACAGTGGATTCAGATGAATGTAACAAAATTATGGGAATCACAGTGTGCGCCGCTTTTGGATTCAAGCACAGTGATCTACCTTACAAACGTAACAAACGCGGTCATAAAAAATGCGAACTTCGTTGGGTCATTGTGGTCAACGAAGAATGTTATGTAGTGTTAAATCTAAATCATCCTCTCTTTGATGAATACGATGTTCCTGAACCGTATCAACTTTGGGTGGAATATGTACCCAGTCCACACTTCGATGGGGACTTGAGAAAAGCATTGAGTAAAAGCGATGCAAATGGAATCAGTGAAATTAAATTTTTTTTTGATACCAATAGACCACTATTGGTGGTTCACCAATGCGCGGCCCGGTTGGTATACGAGCATGAAATTGAACAACTCAAACAAATTCAGGCTGAGTCTCAGTCTAGACCATTCATAAAAAGATACCGAAACTATGTTGGGGAAGGGTCTGGACCTAGTGGAGAAAGTACCTCTAATGACATAGACGTTGCACTAGCCCACTACACCCAAAGAAGATTCCACTTGACTCAACTCCATAATCGAATGGAAGGACTCGATCTGTCTCCATGATCTAATGGAATGACTGGATTTGGGTTTCGGAATTGAGACTGGGAATTTATGGAATACAAATCCTCTCCACTACTTTTTGTGTTCCATTTTATATTCTACCAATCACAACTTGCCATGAATTTGTTCAACTTTCATTTAAAATAGCCAAAGTTTAAAATGGAAAAATATAAACACATAACAAGTTGTAATTGGTGGAATATAAAGTAAAATACAAAAAATGGTACAGAAGATTTGTATTCGAATTTATGCATGGTAGGCTTGGTAGAATTGATTGTGAGGAAAGACAAAGAGGCTACTAAACTTTTCTCGCTCAATTATTTTGTAAGTAATCATTTTCTCCTTCTTAAACTTTTTTGTTTGTTTGGCGCTATCTTTGTACTAATATAGCCGTGTTTATTACACAAACTTTTTAAACACATCCTCAAAAGTAACTGAAATCATGACTTTAAAGGTGTGTTGAACAATTTATGTGCAACAAGTTCAACCTTACTAATATTTACTACAGTTGTTTATAGGAGAATGCAATATATGCATGCCACTCTGGTGTCATAAAATCAAAACCGAAAGAAGAAAATTTGGGCTATTTTGCCCTAGAGGTTTGCCTTCTCTCTCTCATGTACCACCAATTTTTATAGTTTTTACGAGATCAGTTGAAAATTTAGTTCCTAGTTGAACCAGCTGATTTGATTCGATTTTTAAAACCACAACCAAAATATAGATTCATTAAAATTTTAATCATAATTTTTTTAGTAATTGGTTTGTTAATTCAATAGATAGTTTTTGTTTTTGTTTTATTGTGTTGTTTTATCAAATTTCAATATATTGAAAAATGTAATGAATAGTCTTTTATTTACAGGTTAAGATTATATGAGATTTTAATGGTTAAATGACAAGATTCACTTTTCATAAGTCAAGTTCTATTATCTATGCAATGGTGAAGCAAGACCCTGTAGAACTAGAATCTGTGGTGAGGAAGTTCAACCTAAAAGACTCAAGAGTACCCATTGATTCCATGCTTGAAGACAAGGGAAAACGAGGTGTGTATAATAACCTTTCCTCTGCTTGCACTACTGCCTTCATTACTTTTGAGCTCTTCCTTACAAGTTACTGGTATGTCATCCACCCACTAGACTTCAACTCACATTAGAATTGCCTCATTTTCAAAAATTGCTGAGGATGAAAACTTCAATAGTTAGCAGAAATTTATACCAAATTTATTTATTTCCTCTATTTAACTTATCAAATTTTACAAAGTTGTGTACCTACATTATCTTGGACTTGGTTGTCCTTTTTAGGATGAATGAAAAATATGTTATTAAGAAAAACACTCAGTACAAAGCCACACCCAGCATAGCTGTAGCAACAAGACAACTGGACATGATGCAGACAAATTTAAAGCAGAACAGAAATCAAGTCAAATTTAAAGTAGCTTTTCTTAGTGACATCTTGACTCTTACTAGGGCATCAAATACAATCACACCATCACCTAGTAAAGAAATAACAGATGTAGCAAGAAACACCACAGCACTACTACAAAGGACTCCCTGGCTTCACTTGGAGAAAAGATAATGGAATACTATTCCAGCTATTACAGAGGGATATATGTGTGCTAGTCTTTGAAATTCCCTCTAGCTGACATCCTTATACCAATCTCCCATTTCTTCAACTTCTCCTCACTTAAAATATTTCCAACATAAATTCTGGAATTTCTGTCACTTCATAAATGGTATACCACTCCCCTATTGCTAACTTAGATAAGGAAGCTGTATGGCTCTTAACTTTTAAACTTTCCAGCCCCATTCAACAACTTTTTTTTTTCCAATTTGTTTCAGGAGAGTCTATGAGGCATCTCTTCATAACTTTCCTCCACATTCTTTTTGACAAACTGCATTAAAAAAATAAAAGGTCTCTACTTTCTATACAACTTCTGTAGAATTCACAGAAATATCACCTTGTACCCCCCCCTATAAGAGGTTATCCTAAGTGGATAATTTGTTTCTCATAGCAAGCCAAGTGATGAAAGCATGTCTAGGAATGCCGGTAGAAAACCGGATTAGCTTCCACCAATTAAGCTCAAACAACCTCAATGGAACTTGATTCCAGGTTTTCTTAGCTGGTATAGGCCGTCTATCTACTTCTCCAATGTCCATCAGGGAAAAGTGGCTACTAGACCTAGCTTTTTTCCTCCAATACACTAAAAACTTTTGCCCTAAGACCACTTGCGATATCGTATACTCTGTAACCATACTTGGTATAAAGAGTATTATCAGGATGCCACAAATCCAGCCATAAGAAAATACACAATTCTCATTAATTGATAAAACTATACAATTCACTGTAAAATGAAACAGTAATCAATAAAATATCTTCCAACAAAGTGAGATTACCTCTTAACAGAATGAAAACTATTTATCTAAGAGATTCTAACAACTTAAAAAACCTGCAATAACAGCCAACTTTACCACAGTTAACTAACTGATTACAGCACTAAGAAATTCCATGCTACATTTTAAGTCTAAATCAACAAGCAGTTGAAAGAATATTCTCTAAAATGGCATGTCTCACAGCCTTTAGCTTTGAAGTGGTGAACAAAAGACAGCTTGGATCAATCCCTCATAGTCATGAACAATTATCCCCAACCCCACTTTCAAGTTTGAACGACAGTTACAACAAGAAAAATTTGCTTTAAGTAGGCTTGTGATGGAGGAAACTTTGGAGAGGGAGGTATCTAATGGTGAGTCTGCTGTTGTTGAGTCTGAATAACTATCGAGTATTCCTTAAACTGCTGAACTACTTGTGGAAGTATGACAGAATGATCTCACCACAGCCCATCCACTCGGCACAGGTTTCAAAAAGTCCAGATTTTCCATAAAATTGTGCAGAACAAACACAGCTCATCAGACCATAATTGATCACATAGCTCATGAAGGAGCCACCAGTGTAATCCCTTGATACTCAGTAATCCCCTGTTACAGGGTCCAATTGTAAAGTTCTCTCCTGCCAAACCAACTGAGCATGTTTGATCATAATGCATGAATAGGTTTCTTGATGAGCCTTTCAATGTTCACAGGTATTCTCTATAAGGATCTTTCAACGTTGTGGGTTGTCTTTCACTGGTAAAGCTCCCTTGCAAACACACAAGTAGATGCCAAATCTAATTTCATAAGCTAGTGCCCAATAAGCCATTTGAGGAGGATTCAGCATTAGACAAAGATTCCTGCACCTGAACTTCTATCTTCAACTCCAAACAATACCAAAACATATGGGACTCTTGGAATATTCTAAATATCATGAGGCATAAAGGACTGCCTTAAAAGATCATGCCTCCAGAAATGAGTATCCATATCTATCAACTCAGCAACCTTAGCTTCAGGATGAAAGTAACTTCAGGTGATAGTGTCCGCTGAGATTCAGCAGCAGGAAGCCATCTATCTCTGAAAATACAGTCTCTCCATTTCCAATCCTCCAACACAATCCCTGTTTCAGTATGTTCCTTCCAGCTAATACACTTTGCCAAGTGTATGATGGAGCATGACCCAACTTGGCTTGAAGGAAAGAACAGTGAGGATATTACTTGTTCTTCCAAATTTTACTAAGATTGAGTCTGGATCATTCAAAATTTTCCACCCTTGCTTAGCCAACATAACAAGATTAAAAGATTGCAGCTCCCTAAAACCCAATCCACCATTGCATTTAGAAACACATAAGTTGTCCCATAGCCCAATGCATCTTCTGTTCTGAATGCTTCTGCCTCCACCAATAAGCAGCTGTTGTTTGAGTGAGTTCCTTGCATAACCTCACAGGTAGAGGTAGTTGGAAGAAACTCATAACATAGGAAGGGATGGCTTGTATGACTGACTTTATCAAAACTTCCTTCCCAACAATAGGCAGATTCTTCTCCTTCCAACCATATAGTCTACACCAAACGTGGGATTTTAAATCTTTAAATGCAGCACATCTTGAGCAACCAATAAAAGCTGGAACCCCAAATCACGATCAAAACTATTTGTTTCTTGACCAACCAACACAGTTGTAAATAAATCACAGTCAGATTGTTGCACATTTGAACTGAAGAAAACTTGGGTTTTTGCTCTGTTAGCAACCAGACCTGAAGGTTTCTCATAACAGCCAAAAACATGAAGAACCTCATCACAAGTCGGACTTGATGCATTCCCAAAGATGGCACAATCATCCGCAAAGAATAAATGATTCAAACAGGGACCTCCACAACTAGCAGCAGCTCCAGATAATCATTTGGCTTGCTAAGATTGTGTTAATCAGGTTGATAGTCCTGCACAAAGAAGAAAGATATATGGGGAGATAAGGTCACCTTGGCGTAATCCTCTGCTGGAACTGAAAAGTCCTTTTGGAGAACCATTGATTGAAACCAAGTATGTCGGAGTAGAGATACACTCCAGAACCAAATTGATCCAGCATTCACCATAGCCTAACTTCTGCACCATCATTCTTAGAAGAGACCACTTAACATGATCATAAAGCTTTACTCATAATTAAAAATAATAATATTATGTAACTATTATTATAAGCACTCAGCATTTGTTGACAGAGTTTTGTGCCAATTTATAGAGTTCATTTAACTTATGTACAATTTTTTGAAGTGTTATTTTTTTTTTTCAAAGTTTTGAAGGCAGTTACTCAGGCAGCATACGTGCTCTATACAATTAGCTGATTTCTTCAATTACATGCACAAATTAAACAGGTTCCCGAAGGTGGCTGAACTCACCAGTGTGTGTTGGCTGGAAATCTGTGGTAGGATTAACACTTGTATGCTGTCCCTGGCCACACTGTATACAGCTTACCTTGAGTTCAAGACAACTACAGCATCATATGGATTTGAATTCCAACCTATTGAGGCCATGCTTGGACTTGTTGGAGGCAAAATTCATAAGCAGTCTGTCTGCTTGGATGCAGAAAGAGGGCAGAGGCAGCGATTCCAGATATTACCAATGCAAGTTGGGTTTTTTAACAGCAGCCGCAGCAGCATTATGGGATTTCACGCACCACAGCCACAACCTAGAGAAAACGAGGAACTGGATGGCCTCAAGTATCCCAAGGAGAGAGCACATTGTGATGGTACCAGGTGCAAAAATGACAAAAGCATGTCTAACACCTGTCTCTCTGCTTATTGTTGTAATTGGAACATGGATTTCAGCCAATAAATTGAATGGAAGTCTATGCTTTATTCATCTATTTTAATAAATTTTTCTGCTATAATTTTTCTTTTATATATAGATATTCATTAGTAAAGTAAAATGATTAGTTGTTTGTTTGCACTGTGACTAGATTATTTTCATCGAGACAAAAATATAATTCAAATAAAATGTTATATATGCGTGTGTGTGTGTGTGTGTGTGTGTGTGTGAGAGAGAGAGAGAGAGAGAGAGAGAGAGAGTGCAATATCAGGGATACACCTGGTTGAACGGGGTATAATAATTTGCTAATAGCACATATAATAATTCACATGGGCATGTGACTAACTAGTGAGTTGTTAGTGAGCTGTCAAAAAGCTAGGAGCTTGTTACTAATCAATTGAAAGTTTTTTTTTTTTTTTTTTTGTGGATAATTCAGAAAACTTTGATTGACACAAAATTACAACTTGCAGACATATCAGCAAACCCCAACAAACAGAACAACAGTAACACGAAATTGCAAATACAGGTCAAATAGGCAAATTAACATTCAGAAAGATAGACTGACTAGTACATACAAGTAACTTATTGGCTTAGAACTTACAAGGTTTCTAAGTTAACCAAATTCTAATATTCTGGAGGGACTGTTCCAGAAAATTAATTTGCTTCAAGATTCTTACTTAAAAAAATTTTCCATTCAAATTGCTAGCAAGTTCATTTTAAAGTACACAAACTTACACATTTGCACAGACTCTTTTGTTCCATGAAAATAAATTCAACAGTGATGTGGGAATAAATATTTCCAGCTTTTGAGTTCCGACTTCCAAAGAGGAACCAATTACAGTTTAAGTGACAGAACAAAACAGGGAAAGTAGATAAGTCATAAGAAACACTGATCCAATTGCCCATACTTTCTGCTGCATTATACAACAGGTCAACTAATAGTCTAAAACCAGGCCTCAATTTCATGTACTAAAATTTCCATTACAATCCTTAAGTAACAGAGGAATCAAGCAATAACAGGTCTCTTACTTTTCTTGTTTATCTTTCTAACTCCCTGGTCTCTCTCTAAAACCATATCAATTAGTGCAAGATCCAAACACAAGATAATCAAGCTATTGTCAGCCCAATGGTTGAGCCTTTTGAGCTATTAACAGCCAAAACATGACTGTTTTTGTAGCATTCTTTCTTATTGCTACATTGTTCCAGTACTAGAATCACCAACTAGTGTTGGTTTTTTGTAATTCTCATTCTCTGTCAAAGTTGCATGCAAACCAAACCAGAAAGTACGATTACTGATGAGAAAGACTTATTATTTGTCATCAAGTTTTATTTTGAGTTTTGAACAGGGACCAAAGGGCGGTAAGACTGTAAGAGTATGTGCTCCTAGTCCTATAATAAGACATTTCCTACCTTTCTTGTCTTTCTCTGACTTTCTGATCTCTCTCTCTAAAACCATATCAGTTAGTGTAGGATCCTACAAACACAAGATATCCTTAATCAAGCTATTGTCAGCCAATGGTGGAGCTTTTTTTTTGAGCTAATCAACAGCCAAAACATGACTGTTTTTGTTGCATTCTTCCTTATTGCTACATTGTTCCAGTACTAGAATCAACCAACTAGTGTTGGGTTTTTGTAATACTCATTCTCTATCAAAGTTGCATGCAAAAAAGAAACTAGAGTAGTACTATTACTAATGAGAAAGGCTTATTATTTGTCATCAAGTTTTGATTTCTGAAAAGGGACCAGATGAGTAAAAGTCCTATATAGTGGATAGGAAGGGAAATGGAGTCCTTGATGACATGACATTGGCTTCCAGTTTTTGCTTTTGTCAATACTTACAGATAACCACCATGATCCAACCCCAACTCTTCTTCTTCTTCTTATATTTATATGGAAATAAATATATATTGAACCAAATTTAATAGAATATTTATTAACTTCTTAATAGAATACTTGGGTTCTAATTTCCAAGTCTAATAAAATATATTAGTTTATGAATATAATCTCGAAATGATATACCAATATTCAATTGTATTGAGACATTTCATTACTCTTATTAAACTAAAATGGGTATTGACTAATTTGGTTTTATCTCTTTCTATGACATCTTTTATATTAAAAGCAAGCAATAACCACTGACTTGTGGCTATTACTCAAATAAAAAGTATGAGGTATTTGGCATGCAACATAATAAAAAATACACAAAATCCACCATACGGTGTAACATGGAATCCATCTAAAGTATTGAATGTACCCCTTTCGCATGTGTGTGTGTGTATACTTTTATTTATAAAATAATTTAACACCCATTAAATTTATTAGTGAATTGTTCATATGATAACATGTGGGCTGCTTTGTGCAACACTCGTTTACACAAAACAATAGTGCAAGAGTTAAGCGTTGTGCAATGTTAGCTCAAATTGGTTCAAATAAAAAAGAAAATCAAGTACATACCAATAATCCATGTTTAAATTACTACATGATATTAAAAAATATATCTATAAAAAGACAAGTACTAAAAATTACAACCCAAAAATGAATTCAGAAATGTTTTCACGAAAAACAATCATCTAGAGAAAGATCTCATCTTTTTTGCTCATCACTACCTTTTTCTTGTAACATATCGGTAGATATAATGATAATAAGATATTTACAAAAAGAGAGCATATACTAGGAAGAACATAGTGCCTTAGAGAAAATTACAATAAAAAATCTAGTCAAACTACATTACAATCTTAATAACATCAACAAATGACCAATTGCTTTCCAAGCCAGACGTCCTGAGAGGAAGAGACGGGGGGCCACAATGGCAAAGAGCAAAGCTCTAAGTAGAGTAGTGAGAGAGGAGATTCAAACCACAAACGTGGGGCAGCACAAAAGATGCCAATATGACTAGGCTATCGCTTGAACCCTTCTATGCCTCTTGAATTTGATCCTCTAGTCCTCCGCTTCTTCATCAAATACCTGCAAGATGGTGTGTTAGCTCCCTTGTATGGCTGCAAATAGCCTTTAATTATAGGGTATCTAGAATCAACTAGATAGTATTTCCCTATAAAATAAATAAATTTATCATATAGTACTTTCACATTCACACACAAAAGATATCATTGTAACCAACAATTGACCAACCAATCCAAACAGGCCCTAAAGTCACATGCTACCATCACATTTTGGGTTGTATTGCCCTTTCTTCCATCGCATCAAACACATGTACCATCTAATGGAAGCATAAATAGCTATGGAGTGCGATACAACAACAACAACAACAAAAACCCAAAACACCGATACAACAACAAAAATCCAAAAAAACACCGATACAATAACAAAAACCCAAAAGACTGATACAACAACAAAAACCCAAAAGCGACTATCGGTGCTCGGTCGGTTTTTAGGGTTTCTTTTTAACATATTTTCTTAGCAAACAAACATTAAACATAAAGAGAAAACTATCCCAAATGCAGAGAAAAGAGTGGGTTCTTAACACTTACCAGTGGAGGGCAGAGCGGACGACGGGGCGGACGATGGAGACGGTGGCGGAGGGAAAAGGAGACGTTGGAGATTCGAGAATTTGAAATTTTGAAACGCAAAATGAAGTCTGTCTGTTTAGCGTAATAATAGGACTGTACTAAATTTAACCTCTGCTATAATAATATATACTTACATAGTATATCTTAGTTCGGTCGGTTTCGGGTATTTTAATTTAATTTAATTTTTTTTTTTGGATAGGTTTAATATATAATATGTATATATATTTCATTCTCAAAAAAAATAATAATAATATACATATACATATATATAAAATATATATATATATATTGATAGAATAATAATATACATATACATATATATAATATATATATATATATTGATAGGTTTAATATATATATATATATATATATTTTTTTTTTTTTTTTTGATTGATGGTAATATTTTAGTTCCTAAGATAAGATTTATGTTTAGATTAATCCTTTCCATTAATTATTACTTATTATTACTTGCCTTTTTTGCCCCTTTTTTTTTGGGGGGGTTTAGTGTCATTTTTTTTTTATAGAGGATTTCAACTTATGGAGTGTGCTCACCAAATTTCTTATTCATTATACCAAAACACCAATAAGTTTTTGTAATTTTTTATTTATCTTAGAAAAATGACATCAGAATTTATTATTCTTGAATAATTACTTCACTTTTTTTTTTTGAAACCACTTCATTTATTAAAATAATTAATATAACAAAATAAATGTATTTATTTTATTAATAATCTTTCTAATTACAGAGAATAATCTTTCCATTGTAAGAGCTCCATCAATTCTACCATTAATGTTAGCATCAAAAGCACTAAATTAATTTAATGGGAGGATTTTAAGGAACTGATCTAATGGGGTAATAGTACTGGGCATACAAAAGAGAAATTAATGAGGCAAACATAGTAAGTCTCAATTCACAATTGTTATGACTGTTTTAAATTATGAAATTGTAAGAGTTAAACTATAAAAAACTCACGTTCCTGAAAAATTACAAAGTAAGTTAATATATGATTTTTATTTTGTGTTGTGTTTTTTTTTTTTTATTGTTCAATATTTTTAAAGCGTGGTTTCAAAAAAAAAATATTTTTAAAGCGTGTCTATTGTCCATTTTAACTGATTTTTTTTTTGGGGGAGGGAGGGAGGGGTTTAAAAGGATAGTTCATTAGATTAACTAGCCAAAGTAGGTAGAGTTGTAGCTGAAAGCCTTAAAGAGTACAAACCAGTAGCATAGTTCAGCAAAATGAGGACTATCTAAAACAACAAAATCAGCTGATAAGGAGCAACCTTCCTTGGGAAGGTTGTCCGTGCATCTATTTGATTACCGATACACATGGTTGACCTTGATTCACTGGAAGTGGCTGAGAAGGAACTTGCAAAGTGATGTCAAATTTTTTTTTTTTTTTTTTTTTTTCCATCTTAACATGTAACTGATTTTGATAATATAATATTATTAAATCCCGTTAATTTTTTTAGGTGAATTAATAGGTATTTTTAAATAAATTAATAGATAATTACTACAATGGAATAAGAAGAAAGGTAGAGGGAAAACATAAAACTTACACCATTATTGGATTTTATACCCTAAAGTTTCAAAATTTGGATTTTACCCCCTGAAGTTTGGGGTGTTTGGATTTTACACCCTGACGTTTCAGAACTTGGATTTTACCCCCTATATTTTAGGAGTGTTTGGATTTTCCTCTTTAAAGTTTTGGGTTATTTGGATTTTATATCCTAATGTTTCAGAATTTAGGGGTGTAAATTTCAAACAACCCTAAACTTTAGGGGATAAATTCCAAGTTCTGAAATGTTAAGGTACCCAAACTTTAGGGGTGTAATGGTAATTTACCATTTTTTTTAATTATACTACAATTATATAAATAATAGTAATAATAATTGTGGGCAGATGAACTTGATTCCGGGCTGAAGCCCAAAGGCCCAGAAGTTCATACTTTAAGAGATGGGTCAAGCCCAAAAATGTGAATAGGAGTAAGGGCGTCTGAGGAAAAAGACAACTCCCTAGGATATGTCCCGTGGAAATCCGAGTTAGCCATCATTGCTGAGACTCTTATTTGAGGTAGCAGGTAAGGCTTATCTTGTGACGAATACGTAAGGGACCACAGGTATCCAATTCCCTTTTCGGTCTGAGATGCCGCCATCATTAGACTCAAAGAATAAGGACCACAGGGGCAGTCACTTCTGCATTAATGAGATGTTCTCTACCTGATCTCTTCTACATTAAATGCAAACAGATTAGCCTGAATAGTGTAGACACTCCCAAAAGTCCTATTTCATGATGAAAGGGAGGCAGAATAGAGGGGTGATGTGACAAGTATCCCCCCAAAATCCAGCTGGAAGCAAGCCAGCTAGGGAGATAATAAGGGATGGAGAGATGTCTATAAAAGGGGAGAAGGTGCACCAGGAGAAGGGGTTGAAAAATATTGAGAGAGAAAACTTAAGGAAGAACGTGAGAGAGAAAATTGTAATAGTTGAATAGGGATAAGAGTTTTTTGCTTTCTTTCTAACTCTTTGTACATTGGGAAAACAGTTTATATATCGATAAATAGTCTTATCGTTCCTCCTTTATTTCTAATCATTTGTTTAGATCTCCCATTGTGGAAGTTTTGTCTTGTATTTCTTATAAATTAATTATGCAAGTCAGCTACTTAGTCATTGTGATCCATACAATGTTTGTTTTTGACGCCCACAATAATAATAATAATAATAATAATAATAATTAATTAATTATTTATTTGGATAACATAGTGGGGGAATTATTAGCTAATTAATATTTAGGCCTTCTCCTTAACACCATCGTTTCCACAACAGACAGTATGATAAAATTATAGAATTTACTTGCTTTATAGTACTGTTACAAAACCATTCATATTGGAACCGTGGCCAATGATTGAGGCCTGACATATATAATAAAGGGAAATTTTTAATACATCAAAACCTTTCTTTCACATTTCAAAGTAGAGAAGAGTCCTTCCCATAAAAAAGTAATAATTTTTGTTCATAAATTTCTAGCCTAAAACAGGCATTCTTAACAAATCTTTTTCCTTTCTTTTATATGTTTGTGATATTTTAATTATACAATTATATGTTGTTTGAAGTAACATGGTATGCATCTTTTTTTTTTTTCATTTTATAGGATTAAACCAATTTTGATCTTATTATTGCCCTTTATAGACTTCACTGCAAAGCTTAGAAACATTAATCATCGTTCTTTATGGGTTTGGTACTTTCTTTGTTGTTATTTTGTGTCATATTTCTTTACTTTCATAATGTCATTAAAAATTGATTCTCAAAAAAAAAAAATGTCATTAAACTGAGAAATTAACAGGACATGTGCACAATTTAAACTGGAATTGGCGTGTGAGTTTAACCAAAAAAAAAAAAACAGGACATGAAAATCAACAATTTAAACTTCTCCCCCCTCCTTTCTAATTTTTTTTTTTAATATTTATCTTTGTTCTTTAAAATGAAATTTACACCAAATTTAAATGGGTCATCAACTCAATGTTTGAAGTGCTACTTATACATTATTATTTGCAAAAAAGAATATGAATCTTACTTAACTTAATTCAAAGATGAGTTTAATATTGTGCGGTTAGGGTCATGGGCTTATTGTAGGTGCATAATTAACATTGTTATATTGTTCAAAATTGGGTAAGTGTTCCTTTTTTTTCCCCTGTAAGTAAAAGATTTTAACAATAAACCACTAAACAGAGGTACAACCAAGTATCAAAAATTAAGAAATTTTATTAATTATTCAATTTCTTATTTGCATGATCTCTCCATTGGTATGTTATTAACTTATTACGTGGAGGTAGAGGTTATTTTGACATATATTTGGATATGAAATAGGAAGAAAGCACCATTATGTGCATTTGAAAACTGAAGGATACTTTTTTTTTTTAAATAACTATTTTCTGGCAAACTTTGTTCCTAATTGAAGCCTCAAAGTCTAAGAAGGGAAAATGTTTTGGTGTTTCATTTCAATGTAGGAATTGTAGAGGTTGCAATATTTCAGGATGCAGAGGAAGACTACGGCTATATTGTTATCTTTGAGGGTTCTTTCTATCCTACTTTTGGACATAAGAAGGAATTTTATTATATTGTTTTTATTTTTATTTTTTAAAGGTATCTTATTTGAACTTAGGTTCCATGTAAAGTAAGTATTTATATACTAGATGTTTGATGTATTTCCCTTGATATAAATTTTTTAATTATAAAAATGCGAGGATTTAAATTGAAATAATTATTCCTATGGTCACTTTTCACTTGCATGAGAGCAATTTGGAGTTTTGTTTCTTTCTTCTTTATGCGATTGATTAATTTTTTTTATTTGAAAAATAATTATTTTATTTAATTGCTAGAGTGATTTAATAATAAGATAAACTCAAGGATAAAATTAGATATTTAAAATTGGCTACCAATATCTACTCCTACTTCTAAACCTAGCCTCATCACACGAGATGAGGCTAATTTTTTTTTTTTTTTTTTTTGAGTTTAGTGTCATAAATTTTTATTTATCCTAATTTCAGGTTTAAATATTTTCCTACTAATATTACGCATTTGCGAACTACTAATACAATCAAAAGGGTCATGAGACATCTTTAAAAAATGAACACTAAAGTAGTATTGACATTATATATTCCTGTGTGTGGATGTGCTTATTTTTTGGAGCTAGCCTCGTGATAATTATAGCTAAAGGTTGGACTTAAATGAGGCCTAGACACATAGTTTAGTGTAGAAGAAAGAGGCTACTGAACTATTCCTTTCCCTAGCTCCTAGCACAAATGACGTCTAGAAAAATTCAAAGCAAAAAATCTGATCACGTTATTTTTTTAGTATTTCTTTTTAACTAATTTACTCTAACTTTTTATAAACTATTATACTACGTAATATAGTAGTAAATTCATGCAAATAACTTTTTTCCATCCTCCCATTATTATTCTCAACAAAATAAAAAAGTTTGCATCCTTCACCTTTACATCTTCCCAACCAAACACACACACGAAAGAAAACTAAATATTTTCTATCCCTCACTTTTTCATCTCCCAACTAATATATCTCTAGTGTAGATTACGATATATACAACAATGAAATTTAGGTATTTTTGCTAAATCCAAAAGTTTCCATATAAACATGGTACATTACGTGATAAATGAGTTTCTATTTCTGTTTTCATCCATATTGGGATTCTTTTCATCCATTTGCAAAAGATTTAAAGAGTTGAGTATCAATAGAAATACTGGCCTCTTTCTCTAAGAAAAAAAAAAAAAAATACTGGCCAATTCCTATTTCTAAATTACTTGAAATAGGGTTGCATTTGAGAACAAGGATTTAGATTTACAAAAAGGGGATTTGGAATGCATTGATTGAATCCCATGAATTTTAAATCCTTCGACTTGAATGTCTTGATCATTTATATAGTCAAAAGTATTTGAAGTCCATTTTCATTGATTTTAAAGCAATGATACCTACACAAAAAATTTCAAAACATTTTTCATAGCAATTGAGTTGCTAAAATTTCACTACATTTTTCATAGCAATTGAGTTGGCTAACATTTATTGGTTCTCATCTGTACTTACAACTAACATCACTTTTTAACCTACCATAACAATCACCCACTTTTGATTTTAAGCATCCTTACCTTAGGTTTAGTTTTGAAAACGAAAAATAAAAATGAAAACAGACAAAATTATCAAAGAACAAAGCTGACCCAACAACAAACCAAAATGCTCCAATTTATAGTTACACTTTCTAGTGAAAAACCCGAGTCATATAATCAACATAAATGTGTAAAATACGAAACGTTAAATCCTGGAAAAAGAGTTTCACAAAAAGCATTCAATCAAACAAAACATCATCCACTCAGCCCACTTTCTAACTTTAATCAGATACCCAAACTACAGTGATCAAGGTCAAATTTTACTGATGTTATAGGAAAATTTTCAGACCAGTACCGGGTGACAGTTTGATCCAATGACATCAATACAATAAGTCAGCAATAATTAGTGCAAGTTAAAGGAGAATAAATCATCTGAGAACAACAAAAGCAACAGCAACAAACTCAAGCAAATCACCATCCACACACACTAACTACGTTACCCATGTGTGTTTACTATTTTTCAAAATATATGAAGGGTGACCACACAGCAACCAATAGTAAATGATAAAATAATCAACCAAAAAGAAACAGGATACGATAACCAAACAATGTTTCATATGTAGTTACTCCCCTAGTTTAACTTACATCACTTCTACAAAATATTAATCTTAAAGAGTTCCTGTGTATCACAGACTCAAAACACTTTGGGAGACAGTGCTCAAGAAACCGCAGGCTTGCTATCATAGGCCTCTCTTGCTTCAAGTACATCTGGATGATACCGTTTGGAAAGGACTTCAACTTGTTCAGCAAATGACTTGTTTGAATGCTCACCGATGTGTTTGACCATCTGGTCCCATCGCTTTTGACATACCTCTCCCGACCTATGCTCAAGCAAATCATCCCAGTCCACATCTTCTATGCAGCAAGCATCCAAGCTGTAAAGAGCATCCAGCAGGCGGTAGTCATCAGCATCAGCCCATAAACCTTCACTGACCATAGGTGATGTTAATTGGTTATACCACTTCATGCAGCAAAGCACATTGCTTCTGGTAGATAACTTATCACTAATGGCTTCCCAAGCGATATTATCTCGCAACATACCATGCTTAGATTTCTTTTCTTCAGTGGCCTTCATTCGCAGATCCAAGTTTACTAAATCAAACAAGTTCTGATACTCCTCTTGGGACCAACGCCCTTTCTTCGTATTGGGCAATTTTATTCTACGCCATGTATCCTTTACATGAAACCTATGTTTGCCAAGCGCATCAGCCATCAATTTCCACTCTGACCCATGTTTTTTATGGAAAGATCGGATAAGTTCATACTCTTCTTGAGTCCATTTACGCTTCTCACCTCTTTCAAACAAAATATGGGCTCGATAATACACACTCTCAGTAGGTCTCCAAGGTAAGGCTGCTCCTATTTCCTTCCAACAATTTTTAGTCTTACGGTGAGATTTACAATGAAGAACCATGTTTAGGCCTTCATCACCTAACTGGTGTTCCTCTATGTAATCAAAAACAGCCTTTTTAACCATCTCATCTTCTTCTTGTGAAAACCTCTTACCTCGTACTAAGCTGTCATCTTGATCACTATTCCCTTCAATTGGAGCATCAGATGAAGAAAAAACCACCACATTATCTGAGAAACTTACTCTCTTGGGTGTTCTCTTCAGTGGAGAATTTTCGTTAAGATCACTGGTCTCAATATCTTTCCTTCCTTTCTTTTTTGTAGGCTCAACCTTTTCTGTGTTTTTCCTATCTGAGACCTCTCTTTCTTTTCCCATACTGTTCTTCACAGTAACATCACCACCCTCTGTGTCCCTCTTCCTTTTCTTCCCCTTTTTGTCTACTACTTTACCATCCTTGGTTTCATCATCGTCTCTTTTCCCAAAGCTGTTGTGCCCCTTAACTAGCTCATCCACTTTGTTATTCTCAAGGGTTTCATTAGTATAAGAAGCTGTCTCAATTCCATCTTTGCTCTTTTCCTCCTTATGCTTCTTTTTCTTTTTCTCCTTCTTTTCACCTGCTTCTTTCCCATGCTTCATTTCATCATTGTCTCTTTTCCCAAAGCTATCCTGCCCCTTAACTAGCTCATCCACTTTGTTATCCTCAAGGATTTCATTCACATAAGAAGCTGTCACAATTCCATCTTTGTTCTTTTCCTCCTTATGCTTCTTTTTCTTCTTCTCCTTCTTTTCATTTGATTCTTTCCCATCCTTTTTTCCATCATCGTCTCTTTTCTTAAAGCTATCCTGCCCCTTAACTAGCTCATCCGTTGTGTTGCCCTCAAGGATTTCATTCGCATACGAAGCAGTCTCAATTCCATCTTTGCTCTTCTCCTTCTTATGCTTCTTTTTCTTTTCTTTTCTCTCTTCATTTCTCCTCTCATCCTCACTGCTCATTTTGATACCCTCCTCCACTCTCATAAGCACATCATTTTCGCTTCCGTTCACCTCCAATATATCAGCTTCATTTCCCCTGTCTTTCTTACTTTTATAGCCTTCAAGTGTTTTCTTACCCATGTAGCTAATAATCAACCTCCAACTTTTAACCTGTTGCTGCCAAAAACCCTGCTGCAGAAGCTGAAAAATAAAATAAAATGGCAGAAAATTAAAAAATATTTCCAACATGTTTGTCATTTTTTAAAGTGAAGCAATGTTTGTCATTTTTTAAAGTGAAGCAAAGAGATTTGACAAAAAAAGGTTGTGAATGGGAAACAAATATAGATTGTGGTTGTCATTTTTTTCTTCCTACTCATTTGAACTAAATAATTGACATTGTTATGCTTATAGCCATGGTTTTGAAAACCGGACCAGACGGCCCAGCCGGCTCAACAGGGAACCAGGCACCAGTCCAGTCCCAAAAAAACCCCCCCAAAACCAGTCAAAACTGGGAACCAGAGGCAAAAACAGTTTTGCCCCGGTCCAGTTTTAAAACCATGCTTATAACGCTGCAATGTAAATGATGCTTTTTAACAGTAGAAACAAAATATACTAGCAATAACAAAACACGGAACCCAACCAGCATTATTAAATAACCCTTCAACCCTCGAAGAGATTTTACGAAGTTGCAATGACCAGTACAGTAACATACAATAACAATCAGAATTCAACTGAAACCAAAAAAACAATTAAGTGTAAGACTGTTAAACAATCAAGTGGCCACTTTGGAGACTCAAATATAGCCCAAAAATTCTTGGTTTTGTCTCTCCACAGCCCACATAAAGAAGTATAGATGGAATCCTAGAACATAAGGATACCGGCCATATAGGAGATTCAAAAATGAATCACCCAAAACAACATAATTAAGCATCCATTTGATATCAGTTCAGTGTTGAGGGCATTTTTTGCAACATACCAAGGCTGTCAGTTTTGCAAAATTTGGCACCGAGACCAAACCAGAGGGGAGGAATAGTAAACCGAGCAAATTGTAATTCAATTGGTTCAGAATGGTCAGTTTCCAATCTGCTCTAAAAACTCTTGAATCAAGTTTCTAGTTGGGTTGCTGATACATAAAGATGGCAGGGGGAAAGGAACTTATTTAAACCCCTTAAAATGGTCATTTACAGAATACAACCCAATCACAATTTGCTAAAATCTGTTTTTATAAGATAAAAAGCCCAGACAATGCAATAAGTAGTCAAAATTAAATATAAAGAACCAATCTTGAATGTTAAATATCGCATTAAGATTGAGACTGAAAGATATCCAAATCCTTACAATGGGTCTCACTTAGCACAATTGCCAATCTCCCAAATCCTCTACTTAACATAATACTAAATTTTCCACAATAACTTACATGTGGATTAAAATCTCAACCATCAAAGCTTTTTTTTTTTTTCAAAAAACAAAATTCTAATCAGCAGTGCTACATACACAAAAAATGTCACACCTTTTTTTTACTACTTACTGAGATAGCAAACTATGATTAGTGTAGCATCACTTTCACTAGAAGCACCGTTTACATCACTTTTATAGTACACCAGTCACAATCTGTCATGTCAATAGTGCTGAAAGATATTGTGAAATTCGTTATGTCTTTATACTGATTGAATTCCAATCTCCAAACTCCTAAAGCTCAAGGTAGTAGTAAATCAAAACTAGAAAATCCCAAAATGACCATAGTTTAAATAAAGAAAGAAAACCCATTAAAAAAAAAACAAGTTTCAATCAAATGGGTCGCCAAAATTTGAGTCAAATTCTATTTTTATCAGAAGCCCAAAACTTCCCTCAACAACACTGGCCTGAGATAACAATCATATTACTATTACTTAGAATATAGAGCTCTAATTCAAAAGCTTAACTAAATATATCAATTTAGCAAAGCTTTAGCTTCAGCTCAAGACTAACATTACCCAAATCAAAAAACCTCCAATCTCTCTCTCTCTCTCTCTCTCTGTGAGAAATAACTTCACAAAAAAGCTGAAATGACCATAGTTTAATTAAGGTAGCAGTAGAAAAACCCCAAAATGACCACAGTTTAAATTAAGAAAGGAAACCATTAATAAAAACAAGTTTCAGTCAAATGGGTCACCAAAATTCGAGTCAAATTCGATTTTTTATCAAAAGCCCCAAAATTTTCCCTCAACACAACACTGACCTAAGATAACAATCATATTACTATCACTATAGAATAGAACTCCAATCCAAAAACCTATAAATTTCATATTCAGATGACTAAATATATCAGTTTTTTTTTTGCATATCTTTAGCTTCAGCTCAAGACAACTTTACACCAAATCATAAAACCTTCAATGTCTCATACAATCACAAACACACACACACATATAAATTCACAAAGCATACAAACATATCCATAATCATTCATACTCCAACAAAAACACCATATTAGACCAATTTTCAGAAAAAATCCAAATAAATAAAAAATACCCACAAATCCAGCGATGACCATACCCCACCTTTCAAACCCAAATCAAAAATCAAAAATCACCAAATCTTCGTTACCTGTGGTGGTTACAGAGGTCATGGGTCTCTCTCTGCCAAACGGTTCCCTTGACGTTTGGCACACAAACCTAGATTCAAAACCAAATCCAAACAGAAGCACAAATGCAAACTCTCTTCCATGGCTGTGGAACACCAAAGCTAGTGTCGGTGGCACCCGATTGGAGCCTTCAGTGAGGAACCAGCAGCAGCGGTGGTGAGGAAAAGCTCGAAATTAGGTTCGGTCTGAAATTAGGTTTTTACTCAACTATTTAAGTTTACTATTTAACTAGTCGCTAACCCGTGCGATGCACAGGATAATTAAATAAAATTGAGTTAAAAATGGAGGAAGATAAATAATTTAGTTCAAAATAAAGATTCAACTAAAAAATTGGTAAAAAATACAATTAGTTTTTACTTTCTTTGAAATTGAACCTAAAAACAGAACCGTACGTATGTGAGGACAATGAAAATGATATCAAATATTATCATGATGAATGAATTGAAAATTCACAACTACATTAAATTTAAAGAAGAAAGACATTTGTTTCACAGCATTATATTAAATGATTAAAGCCCTTAAAATGAGTGAGGAAGACACAAACTTTTGTAGACCAAGAATTGAGAGTAATTTGGTAGAATTGTAAAGTAACACTTTCTTTCATATGCCAAAATATCATCCAAAGTATAAAGTGTCTAATGGAACCATAGAACATGAAAATATATGCTCACTAAGATACAAATAGCTTAATTAAATTTATGACTAATCAACAACAGCATGGTGTGGAAATTGTTTACCAAAAAAAAGGAGCATCTAACGATCAAACATATGTATCTAACAATTCTAACCATAAAGCAACTACAACATGAGAATTTGGTTCAAAGTATTAAAACAATAACTAAATTTACAA
This sequence comes from Quercus aquifolioides, assembly GCA_019022515.1. Classification (NCBI taxonomy): domain Eukaryota; kingdom Viridiplantae; phylum Streptophyta; class Magnoliopsida; order Fagales; family Fagaceae; genus Quercus; species Quercus aquifolioides. The sequence continues at coordinate 51,104,588 of CM032335.1, forward strand.
AATGCCCTTTATATATATTTGTAGTGATGGTGTGATGCCCCACCAACAGTGATAGAGCCTCACATATTCAACATATGCTCACTGTCCGCTGGAGGTCTTCCTGGAATTTCATATACCTTTGTAACACTAACAATTAGCCATGTCCACCTATGTTAACCCACCAAATTGTCTTCAACTTCCAAAAAGGAAAAGTGTTAGCTCTCTAGAAACTACTGTTCTTTCGGGAAAAGATGAACAGATGAAAATCAATAAACTTACTATTATGTATTGAACACTATTTTACAACTAAAATCTCATACTACTCTTAATATGATTCTTCTTTGTTTTTTTTTCCTTGAATGCTCAGGCTCTCCAAGTGCCATCAGTAATTGGAAGAATTGGAGCTTGAGCTTCATAGCTTTGGTGATATAAAAGCTTTTGCCAAACTTCACAGACAAAAGCAGAATTCCAGAATTTTATTTCCTACTTTTGCAGCCCCCAATCAGACTAACTAATAGATAATTTGAAATTGCTATCAGACATTGACCATGATACATGATAATAAAACAAAGGCAGGGAAGTAAGAGATCAACATATCTGATAACAGCAATCAACACTTACCAATTATAATTCACCACCACTGATATCACAGAACACACAAAACTAATATGAAATTCATGACAATTAAAGATAAGCCAAAGACAATAGAACAGAAACCACTACTATGAACAACAGTTTTGAACCTTCCGCACTAACCATACACTGCCACCGACAAAGCGAAGGGAAGTTATCAGAATCCTTTTGGTCTAGAAATTATTTTGGAAAAAAATCATGCTCTCAAAACCTTCAGGTACCTAGAATATTAATCTCTTCAAGGATAGGGAAATAACAATTAGGCACTCGCCTAGAGTAACTGGGTCAAGTTCAACCTCTTTATTTGTAGTGTGTTTGGGGGCAGATTTAACTATACATTTGAACCTAAAATTTAAATCTTTATCAAATTTAAATAAGTCTATAATCATTTCTATTAAAGATGAAGAATAACTGATTGATAGCTGCTATCATAGGTGGTCTACCGGCTGAGGAAATTGCTGCAGAAGCTAAAGAAGTCTGAGTTTTTTTTTTTTCCAAAAATATAACAACTCTAGAACTGTGCAAAACTTCATCGTATAAAGTTAAAAGTTATATATTCTATACAATTAAAAGTTATATATTTTACTGATAGATTGAGCAATAAAACTACAGCCAAGAAAATGAATAAACTTGACATCTGCACTACTTTAAAGAACAGAAAAGCAAGGTTGTGGCTTAATTTATTTGATACACTCATCATTTGCTGATTATAAAGGAAAAAAAAATTAAATTCCCATATCATTTGCTGATCATAAAGGAAAAAAAAATTAAATTCCCATAAAAAAAAAAAAAAAATAGCTTCAGCAATGCAATTAACTGTTGCTTTTGTTCATTTTTATTTCTAATTGAATTTGAGCTCTGCCCCGAATTCTCACCTACATGCTCTATATGCCTTTTTTTTCTTTTTCATTTTGCTTTTGCTTTTGCTTCTTTATATTTTAAAGTTTTTGAAACAAATATTCAAGTTATTTGGTTCACACATTATTTCTGCTTACTTATGCATAACTTTTAATTTCTCACGAACCAAAAAGCACAATAAGTAAATAAAGTAAGATCGATCTGTATTTTCTTCTTTACACAACATTCAAAGCAACCTTAAAATGGTTTGCAGACAACTATCTGGAAAAAATCCCCTAACATTCCTTTCACATATTCTTAGAGATTTAAATTACACAGCATAGGATCTCATCAACTGTTACGTTATTTCCAAATAAAGTAGAATAGATTCACAACAATGGAATTTCCTAGCAAAGCAATTCATTTTTATTTCTAATTGAAGAAACAAAAACACAAAGCATAATAAGAAATGAATGTGCTAAAAAAAAGCAATTGGTGACAAAACATGACACTATGGTTGTAGTTTTAAAATACAGCATGTGACAGTATTGGCAGTTTTTCTGTAGCATCTGTCAGAATTGAACCAAAAAACAGAGCTCCAATTAAAAACCACAGGAATCAAAACAATCATCCACACCACAGCAAAGCAATTCATTGTTATTTCTAATTGAACAAACAATTACAATGTCTGCACCTCTGCTAAGCCTGTCCCACCTGGATTCCAAAAGAGAAGTTGCAAAACAACAGGGCTTTGAACATTTACATTCCAAGTTATTTCCAATCGGTCAGTGGGCATGGTTGCCTAAGCCAGAAGTACAATTTCACCACAACTAATTGGGTATTAATTCCACCTATAGCTTATTTCATAAATTAAAACCTCCCTTAAGCATAAAAATAAGACACAGAAAAGAAAAACGGTAGGAAGGAAAGTATAAAAATAAAAGAACCTAGGAAAGTAGTATGGCTTAGTAAAAGACTGGCTTGTGGCAAGATACAATGTTTTGGATGAAAGTTGACCCACAATTCTCTGATTTGCCAAAGCAAACCCCATTAAACCCGTGAATTACAAGAACAGCTCAGAAGTATAGATAAGACTTAAAAGAGTCCATATCCGAATCAATTTGCTCGGTTTAATCAATTATATCTCTGTCAAAGACCCAAACTCTCAGACCAATAATAAAGATTCAATTTTGAATGTGTGTTTGTCTTCCTTATAATCTCAGAAATTGAGTTGTGTGTACAAAACAGAGCAGAAAACCATTACTACCAATCCATATAACAAAATGTAATAAGGGAAACAAAAATCATCAAGCAAAAGAATGGAGCACAAAAAGAACTGAGATTTGGAGATTACCTAAACCGAAGCAGCCACGTTCTGTCAGTATTTATACACTGTGAGGAGAGGAAGACAGGAAGGAAGGAAGGAACTCAGATACACTGTGAGAAAGAGAAAGGCTCTTCTTCGATCCAGAGAGTTTGCGGTTGTTGTGGGTGGTGGTGGTGCCGCTGCTGCCTGCTGAGTTGTGGTGGTTGTGGGTGAAACGGGAAAGGAGAAATAGGATCTGAGGAAGGAGATCTTGGTTTGTGGGTATAGTGGGTTTCTGTTGGTTTGTGGGTTTTGATTGAAGAAGCAGAAGGCGGAGAGTGGGTTTTGCGTTTATCGGATTTTTAGAAAAGTTTTATGTCGCGTGAGAAGGGTTTTTTTTTTTTTTTTTTTTTTAATATTGTGCTGAGTGAGAAATTGTGAAAATTTCACAGTTTTCGGTTTTATATATATATATATATATATATATATATATATTGGTTTATGATTATAATTTAAAAAGTTTGATCATAATATTCTAATTTAATTAAACCTAAATCTTTAAAATATTGAAATAAATCAAACTAATATAAACAAAATTTTTAAATATAAAACTATCAAATTTTAAAATACTTAGTTAAGAAAAAAAAATTAATAGCATCGATTGTAGCTGAGTTACTTGAGTTAAAAATGTTGACAACTCGAATTTAACCCTTTCCAAGCTTCAAAAAAATAAATAAAATTTACAAACGAACCGAACTCATCAATCCACAAAAAAAACCAATTTAAGGTTTAGGGTCAAGTTGAGTTGGGTTGAATTAGTCAATTTGGATGACGTGAATACAAACTCCTAATTTCTCCAATCCCAATGTTTATCTAATTGAATCATTTTAATAGATTGTGTAAAGTGTGTGTGTGTGTAACTTATTTGATTAGAAGTAAAGTATATGTGACTAGTTGTTTAATATGTCACATAGAATTTTTTTTTTAATCTCTTAGAAGGAAATTTTGTCCTACTTTTATATAATAGAATTTTTTTAAGGTGAAAATACTATTTTGAGTTCACTTTCAATTTGGTTCTCACTTTTTTCTTTTTCGATTAGATTGTTCTCACTTTTTTTAGTAATTAATTTGGTCCATATTATTTTTAACATGCTATCAAGTTTGTCCCTATTGTCACATTTATGAAAAATCTATGTGGCAAGCGATTTGCACTATTGGCATGTTTAATGGCTAATATTAAATGAGATATTGATGTTTCCAAATTTTAGTGATCACATCAATGCTTTGATTGGGAAAAAAAACCACATTAACTTTTAAAAATATTTTTCTTTTTTGTTTGGATCTAATTGAGAAAAAAAATTGTTAATTTGATATATTAGATTATAATTAAGAAAAATAATGATAGAAGTATTATATATCACAATTTGTAGATGTATTCATAACATGTGTGCTGTAGGGACTTGGTTTGAGCACCTCTACTGCTGGATAAATGAACTCAAGCCCAACGAACACAATATAATAAATTTGTAGAGAATGGGTTTAAGAACTAGGCCCTAGTGAGGATTACAATAACTAAACATGGTTACGAATGGATTGAATAACAAGGAGATAGATCTAAAGTGTGCAATTTCTGTCCTCGGCCCTCAACTGAGGGGTCTGCAGTTCTTACTCCTTTTCTCAAAGGCTGGTTACAGAAGTTTATGGGATGATACAAACTACTACCGTGTTTTCAGCTTCTAAATGCCCCCCCATTTCTAGAGGACTTCTTACATTATATACTCCCTCTTAACTGATTTTGGCCATCCATCTGTTGATCATGCAGGTTACTACCTAAGTGCTTGTCCCATCAGCCACATTCTTCAGCTTTCTGTGAGCTGTAGTAGCCTAGATAACACTGTTCAGGAGTTATTTCCTCATTAATGTGACCAGAATGTTAGTTGTGGGCATTTAATGTGGAGGTGACGGCTTCTCCTTGAATTGCTCCTCCACCATGCTTCCATGGCTGACCCATGGTACTTGTCTTTTCTTTGGGGTGCTTTAGGAGGCTGCCTTTGGTGATGTGCCACTCTTCCCTTTTATGATCTCGGTTGGCCGAGGACAGAATCGTCTTCAGTAATGTTTCCAAGCAGCTTGGGCTCTCTTCTTTCATCCTCGGCATGGGCCTTTGGGCCTAGTATAAAGTGGGCTAGGGATGCCAGATTCTTAGGCCCCATAATAGCCCCTCAAAATCCTGTTGTTCGGCTCCTCGGACGGGGAGGAGGATTTTGATGTTCTCGGGCCCTTGATATGGCTTGTCAAGTCTTGTCCTCCATTAGTGCCAAAGTCTTTTCACTTGTTTAGGGCACGTTTCTGGTGCTTCGGTATATGGAGCGCGCCCTCATTAAATTTTGGCAGCTTTATGTTTCCCCATGCGTAACGGTGCGATGATAATCCTACGGTGGGGATCTTTTTAACTTTGTGGGCGGGAAAATTCACACAGTTATTCTTAACTGGAGGTATAAATACCCATTTGAACCGATTCGCCTATTTAGTTTTGCATTCAAGAGTTCTTGCGCACGTATCCTGAGTCCAACCAAATCTCCAACCACACTCACGTCTCTTTTCAACACAAAAAGCCTGTCCGAGGAGCTTTTCTTCACTTCTGTAAGTCTTCTTTTCTCTCTTTGACTCAAGCTTTCTCTCTTCTTTTCGTCTTTCCCCAAATCCTTTAGCTGTTTCTAAAGATGGGTAGGTTCAAGAAGTTGGTCGAGCCTGAAGAGGCGATGGAGAAGTTCATCGCAAACTATAGGATACCCAGTAATGTGGGTTTAAGATACTGTGAGGAAGGGGAGGGGTATTTTAGGAGGCAGGAGGGTGAAGTGGTGATTCCCATAATCGCCTTCCTAGAAGGTGGTATGAGAATCCCCATGGGTCCAGTGATGAGGGACTACTTCAGGCACTTCCGGCTAGCCCCCACCCAGTGCGCTGTCAATGTTTTTAGGATTCTAGGGTGTGTGGACGCCTTGAACGAGAAGATAGAGTTGAGGTTGACCCACCATGATGTAAACTGGTGCTACAACCTCCAACACCTAAAGGGTAAGTCCTACTACATGAAGACGAGGAAGGACAGGGTGCGGCTTATCAAGTGCCTCCTTGGGTCCAGCAAGGGCTTAGATAAGGACTTCCTCATTGTGTCCAGAGAGTGGCACGATGGCCTTCATTATCCAACGTAGGAAGGGACACCAAGTGGGGTATTGAGAGTAGGGGAGAGTTTAATCTTGTGTTATCCCAGTTTGCACTGTTTGTTTGCTAACAAGAGTATGCTTTCTTTTTTGCAGATCCGCACGCCTTCGAACGACACTTCCATTTGGTTAACAAGGAGGATTTGCAAATCATACTAAGGGCAGAGGTCTTTGTGAACGAGGCCGACAATCAAGTTAAAGCTGCTCACAAGATCCTTGGATACGATCCAATTCAAAAATCATTCTCGGCTCCAAAGTACGTGATTAGAGCTAAAGATCCTCAGCTTCACAAAATCACTATAGCAAAGCATGGGTTCTTGCTTCCTGAGGGATCTCCTGTTCCGGAGGGCATTCCACTGGTAGGTCCTTCTTCATCCCACCAAGCTGCAAAGGCTAAGGAAGGAAGACTAGAAGAAGAAGAAGAAGTTGCTGACTTGGGCCCAACCGAGGAAGAATTTGGCACATTCGACCAAGATTTTCCGTCCGAGGATCCCTCTGGTGATTTGGGCAAACCCAACTTAACTGAAGCAGACCTTTTGTCAACAGGAAATTCTCCTCGGGCCAAGATGGGTTACAAGAGAAAACCCCAAACCAGCTTGTTTGACTTGATTGAGAGCCAACCAGGGAAGGACGCGCCGGGGAAGTCTCAATCCAAGCTTCCTCCTCCTCCCCCCAAGTCTCAGCCTACTCAGACCAGGTCATCTTCTGCCTAGTCCAAGCTTCCACCTCCTCCACCTCAGCCAAGTTTGCTGCCTAGGCCTAAGCCCACTGATCCTAGATAGAAGAAGGACAAAGGTAAACGGCCTATGGGAGCAGACAAGTCTCGTTCCTCCCGAGAGGAGAACGATGCTCAGCGGCCTTCAAAGCAACTGAAAATAGGGCACCAAGGTCAGGACAAACAGGTTGCCATTCAGTCTGAGGCTCAGGCCTAGCTCCCCACCCCGATGCTCTATGGGGAGCCTTTGATGGACGATGCCTCTCTCAAGGACTTCCAAGGGGGCAAAGGCACATATGTAGCCGACGCACTGGAGAGGTCCCTGCTACTTCCTGTCGATATGGCTGAATTGGGGGACTTGAGGAGGCAGGAAGTCGTCCTCAACCTTAAAAGGTACCTGGGCATGGTAAGGCTTCTAACACTGGTGACTCTCTTAGATTCTTATTTTTTGTTTGTCCTTTGGCTTCCTACTTATTGTGCACTTGTTTCAATTGGCAGGCTGTCCAGGCCACTTTTAGGTTGAAAGAGGTGGCCAACAACCAGAGCAGGGCCCTAGATATGGAGTGTGACAAGCGTCTGGACGCTGCTCGAACCCTTAAAGCCTCTAAGGCCGATCTCTCGAAAGCAAGGGAGGAGTTGAAGGAGATGACAAGGGCTCGAGACAGCGCTATGTTAGGCCTTGCTAGCACTCAAAGGCAGGCCCAAGACCAGACGAGGCGCCTGCTTGAAGTTGAGGATCAGTTGAGGATTGCCAAAGAGCAAATCGTTGACCTGAAGAAGAAGGTGATCGAGGTAGAGGGGGCCAGAAATGTCACAAAGTTTGCCAGGGATGAGGCCCTGAGGGCCAAGGTAGAGGCAGAGTTTGCCTAGGATCGAGGCTGAGAGCTCTAAGGAGAAGGTCGAGGAGGAGGCTTTCGAATCAGGGGTGGCCGAGACCCAGGCTCTTCTCAAGACTCAAGTGCCTGGGGTATGCAGGCTCTACTATTCCCAGGTCTGGAATGAAACCCTTAAACAAGCCGGGGTTGAGGCTTCATCGGACCTATGGAAGGTGGAGAGTGTATATTATCCCCCAGCCATCCGTGAAGCTGCTCCTGCTAGCCTTGAGGCTGAGGTTGCTCTTGAGGAGGTTGAGATTGCTCAACCAGAAGCTGCTCTAATTGCAACAGCCCCTGATGAGCCAGCCAAGGAAGCTGAGCATCCTGGGGTGAATGAAACAGATGAAGGCCCCAACCAAGAAGCACTTCAGGATGCTGCAAGGTCCACAACTGATGCCCAGGCCCCTGATGTTGAGGAGACACCTCTTCCAGCTGATCCCCCTCAAGTTGCTATCCCGAGTGAGGGTTCCAAGGATCTTGAGATCCCTTCTGCTCAGCCCCCTAAGGAAAGGATCAAGATGAAGCTTAAGAAATAGGCCTCCTTGGCACTTTTGCCTTATTTTATTTATGTTTTTTTTAAACATTGTAATGTGACTTCTACTATATAACTTTTATGAATTTTAATGAAGCACACATTTTATTTTCCCTTACTTATTCTGTTTATCTTTTCACTTGTACTATCCTGACTCTAGTTGTGCCTCGGCTGATCATAGCAATAATTATAATAACGTAAAGTTGCTTGTACGAATGGAAACCTATCCTTCTTTTATTTTTGATTTAGAACCAGAATAGATCAAAGTCCCTAGATCCTTCGTTTCTTTAACGAACATTCAAACTTATGAAGAAGAACCCTCCGGGTGCAGGGCGAACAAAAACCGTTTCCATGGCTCCCTAAACTGCTTTAAGTGATGCTCATAGGCTTAACTTTGAGATTTTTATTATAAGAAAGGTCATCGTCGTCTGCAACAGTTACAACGAGCATCAAAATAGTTAATTAAATTAGACTAGCTTGCTCATAGACCTTGTTTGATACTTAGGCAAATTCTGTGCAGTGTTAGTTTTACCACAGCAAATGACCTAAGGACCAGGAACAGCTTTGATTCCGTCTAACACTTAGATTTTTTTTTTGAAGTGGTTAGTTTCCCCGTAGGTTTGAGTCCGAGGACCATACAAGACCTTGGTTCTGTCTAGTATTTAGATTTTTCTTGAAGTAACTAGTTTTCCCATAGGTTTGAGTTCGAGGACCATGCAAGACCTTGGTTCTGTCTAGTACTTAGATTTTTCTTGAAGTAACTAGTTTCCCCATAGGTTTAAGTCCGAGGACTATGCAAGACCTTGGTTCTATCTAGTACTTAGATTTTTCTTGAAGTAACTAGTTTTCCCATAGGTTTGAGTCCGAGAACCATGCAAGACCTTGGTTCTGTCTAGTACTTAAATTTTTCTTAAAGTAACTAGTTTAGGACCATGCAAGACCTTGATTCTGTCTAGTACTTAGATTTTTTTTAAAGTAACTAGTTTCCCCATAGGTTTGAGTCCAAGGACCATGCAAGACCTTGGTTCTGTCTAGTACTTAGATTTTTCTTGAAATAACTAGTTTCCCCATAGGTTTAAGTCCGAGGACTATGCAAGACCTTAGTTCTGTCTAGTACTTAGGTGGTTGTCAAAGCACAAGGCATACAAGCATAATAGACTTAGAATTTGAGTTAGAGAAATGCTTTCATTAATAATAATACATTCTTAGGTTATTTACATTCAATGGACGAGACAGGTTTTTCATCTAAGTCTTCTAAGTAGTATGCGCCTACCCCTGCTACAGAAGTAATTCGGTATGGTCCCTCCCAATTAGGTCCTAGCTTTCCCCAGAAGGGACTCTTGGCAGCACCCACAACTTTCCTCAATACCAAGTCCCCTGGTGCTAGTGGTCTCAACTTTACGTTGGCATCGTATCCCTACTTGAGTTTCTGGTGGTAATAGGCCAACTGGATCATTGCCCTTTCCCTCCGTTCACCGATTAGATCTAGGCTCTCTCCTAATAGTTCATCATTATTGCTTGGGGTGAAGGAGATTGTCCTCAACGTCGGGAAGTTTTCCTTTAGAGGGATAACAGCCTCGGCCTCATAGGTCATGGCAAAAGGTGTTTCCCCTGTTGACTGCCGTGGTGTAGTCCGGTAAGTCCATAAGACGTGTGACAGCTCTTCTACCCATCTTCCCTTGGCATCATCCAATCTCTTCTTAAGCCCATTGACTATGACCTTATTGATAGCCTCGGCTTGCCCATTTCCTTGAGGATAAGCTAGAGTTGAGTACCTATTTGTGATCCCCAGTTCGCAACAGTATCTTTTGAAGGCTTTACTGTCAAACTGAAGTCCATTATCTAAAATGAGGGTATGAAGGACCCCGAACCGTGTAACAATGTTTCTCCAGATGAACTTCTTAGCATCCACATCTCTAATGTTGGCCAATGGCTCAGGTTCAACCCATTTGGTGAAATAATCTGTGCTGACCAACAAATACCTTTTATTTCCTGGCGCCTTAGGGAAGGGACTTACAATATCCAGGCCCCACTGGGCCAACGGCCATGGATTGGACAAAGGGTTAAGGACCCCTCTTGACTGATGGATATTTAGGGCAAACCTTTGGCATTGGTCACACTCCTTAACATACTCAAGGGCTTCCTTCTGCATCCCCAGCCACCAATACCCCGAGGTAATGGCTCGGTGTGACAGAGATCTTCCCCCTGTGTAATTCCCATAAATCCCTTCGTGCAACTCTTCAAGCAGTAATTCTGATGCCTCAGGGTGAATACATAGCAAATATGGCCCAAAATAGGAGCGCTTGTATAATTTGTGGTCCTTGGACAACTAGAACTGAAGGGCGTTTCTTCGTACCTTTTCAGCCTCTGTTCTCTCCTCAGGTAGGACATCATCTCTGAGGTACCTCACTATAGGGTCCATCCAGCTGGGACCCATTCCAACTTGATGGACACGAATTGTGCTTTTTGCCACCTCATTTGCTCTTTCCAGATGCTCAACAAGAATGATCCGAGGAAGATCTCCTACCGAGGACGTAGCAAGTGTGGCCAATGAATCTGCATGGGTGTTTCCACTTCTAGAGACATGTGACAAGCTGAAAAGGTCAAAGCCTGACCGCAAGCTTTTGCCTTGGCTTAAGTACTCTTGCATCCTCGCATCTTTGGCTTCCAGCTCTCCCTTTACCTGGCCCACTACCAATCTTGAGTCCGAGAACATCTTTACTACTTTTTCTCCCATTCTTTGCACCATGACCATCCCTTGTAACAATGCTTCATACTCGGTTTCATTATTTGTGGCCGAGAACCCGAGTCTCAGGGATTTCTCTATGACAGACTTCTCAGGGGATGTTAAGACTAGCCCTACTCCAGACCCCCTCTGTTTTGCAGTGGCATCAACATACACTCTCCAACATGGGGGCCATGGAATAGAGATGGCCCCAACTAATTTTCCATCCATGCTTTGCTTCTCTGCTACTGTTTCTACTGGGGACTCGACAAATTCGGCCACCAAGTCAGCTAAGACTTGGCCTTTTACGGAGGTCTGAGGTAGGTACTTGATGTCAAAAGCCCCCAGAATTGTGTTCCATTTGGCGATCCATCCCGTGTAATCAGTAGTTCGAAGTACAGACTTCAAGGGTAGTTGGGTTAGAACAACCACTGTGTGAGCTTGAAAATAATGGGGAAGCTTTTGTGTAGCGTGGACCACAGCTAGTATGGCTTTCTCCAAGGGTAGGTACTTGACCTCAGCTTCATGTAGTGACTTGTTAACATAATAGACTGGCTTTTGAACGCCATTGTTGTCCCGTATCAGCAACAGGCTCACAACGTGAAGTGCCACAGCAATGTATGCTTATAGGACTTCGTCGGCCTCAGGATTGGACATGATAGGTGGCCGGGATAGGTATTCCTTGAGTTGCTGGAAGGTCACGACTCAATTCTCGGACCACTCAAATCTCTTCCACTTGTTGATCAGGAGATAGAAAGGTCTGCACCTGTCAGCCGACCTGGAGATGAATCGATTCAGGACAGTGATCATTCCAGTGAGCTTCTGGACCTCCTTGGGGTTTTGCGGAGGCTTCAGATTATGAATAGCCTTGATTTGGTCAGGATCCACCTCAATCCCCCTGTGGGTAATAATGTAGCCCAAAATCTTGCTAGATCCCACGCCAAATGAGCATTTGGAGGCATTTAGGCGCAGCTTGTGTTTCCTCAGGACATCGAAGATGCAGCTGAGGTCCCCTAAATATTCGGACACCATTTTACTCTTCACCACCATATCATCAACATAGATTTTGATGTTTTTGCCCAACAGCGGCTCGAACATTCTCGTCATCATCCTTTGATAAATGGATCCTGCGTTCTTTAGGCCGAACGGCATTACCTTGTAGTGGTAGTTCCCAACAGGTGTTACGAAGGCTGTCTTCTCTTGATCCTCCAAGGCTAGTGGTATTTCATGATAGCCCTGAAAGACATCTAAGAAGCTCATCTGAGGATGTCCTGCAGTTGCATCCACCAGTTGGTCTATCCGAGGCATTAGGAATGGGTCTTTTGGGCATGCCTTGTTTAGGTCCGTGAAGTCTACACAAACCCTTCACTTTCCACTTTTCTTCTTGACCACTACGGTGTTGGCCAACCACTCGAGGTAAAAAACCTCCTTGATAGCCCCTACACGCTTAAGCTTCTTCACTTCTTCCTTGATCGCATTAGCATGCTCTCTTGATGGACGCCGAGGCGGCTGCTTCTTGGCAGTGATGGACGGATTGACATTGAGATGGTGACAGATGCAGGCTGGATCAATCCCTGGAGCATCACAAGCATCCCATGCCAACACGTCAATATTTCTTTTGAGGAATTCAATCAATTCCTCCTTCTCCTGAGGGGGCAGCTGAGCCCCGACTTGAAAGAACTTCTCTAGGTCATCACCAATGACCACCTTCTCTAGATTCTCACATTTCGCCTCCTCAACAGCTGCCTCAGGGTACGCCACTAGGGTCTTTGATTGCTATAAGCCCCTTTCAGCAGAGGCCGAGGACTCTGCATCGAGCCGATGTGAAATGGCAGCCACTATGCACTGCTTCACTGTGGATTGGCAACCAAGAATTTCGAGAACCTGGTCCCCTGACAAAAATTTCACCTTTTGGTGCAAGGAGGAGGCAACGGCCCCTAAGGTATGGAGCCAGGGCCTACCGACAATGGCGGTGTATGGGGAGTAGGTGTCCACCATGATAAAGTTCACCTCCACTATCTCCGAGCCAGTCTGGATAGGTAGCCTAATCATGCCATTTGGAATAACAAGCTTCCTATCGTAGCCCAAAAACTTGCTAGATCCCACGCCAAATGAGCATTTGGAGGCATTTAGGCGCAGCTTGTGTTTCCTCAGGACATCGAAGATGCAGCTGAGGTCCCCTAAATATTCGGACACCATTTTACTCTTCACCACCATATCATCAACATAGATTTTGATGTTTTTGCCCAACAGCGGCTCGAACATTCTCGTCATCATCCTTTGATAAATGGATCCTGCGTTCTTTAGGCCGAACGGCATTACCTTGTAGTGGTAGTTCCCAACAGGTGTTACGAAGGCTGTCTTCTCTTGATCCTCCAAGGCTAGTGGTATTTCATGATAGCCCTGAAAGACATCTAAGAAGCTCATCTGAGGATGTCCTGCAGTTGCATCCACCAGTTGGTCTATCCGAGGCATTAGGAATGGGTCTTTTGGGCATGCCTTGTTTAGGTCCGTGAAGTCTACACAAACCCTTCACTTTCCACTTTTCTTCTTGACCACTACGGTGTTGGCCAACCACTCGAGGTAAAAAACCTCCTTGATAGCCCCTACACGCTTAAGCTTCTTCATTTCTTCCTTGATCGCATTAGCATGCTCTCTTGATAGGTGCTGAGGCGGTTGCTTATTGGCAGTGATGGACAGATTGACATTGAGATGGTGACAGATGAAGGCTAGATCAATCCCTGAGCATCATAGGCATCCCATGCAAACACGTCAATATTTCTTTTGAGGAATTCAATCAATTCCTCCTTCTCTTGAGGGGGCAGCTGAGCCCCGACTTGAAAGAACTTCTCTAGGTCATCACCAATGACCACCTTCTCTAGATTCTCACATTTCGCCTCCTCAGCAACTGCCTCGAGGTACGCCACCGGGGTCTTTAATTGCTATAAGCCCCTTTCAGCAGAGGCCGAGGACTCCGCATTGAGCCGATGTGAAATGGCAGCCACTATGCACTGCCTCGCTGTGGATTGGCAACCACGAATTTCGAGAACCTGGTCCCCTGACGAAAATTTCACCTTCTGGTGCAAGGAGGAGGCAACGACCCCCAAGGTATGGAGCCAGGGCCTACCGACGATGACGATGTATGGGGAGTAGGTGTCCACCATGATAAAGTTCACCTCCGCTATCTCCGAGCCAGTCTGGATGGGTAGCCTAATCATGCCTTTTGGAATAACAAGCTTCCCATCGAAGCTCATCAAGGGAGAGCTATAGGGCGTCAAGTCCTTCAGTTTTAACTTCAGCCCCTTGTAGAGGTCGGGGTACATAATCTCGGCCCCACTGTCGTCATCCATCATCACCCTTTTCACGTCGTAGTCCCCGATTCTGAGGGTGATCACCAGTGCATCATCATGGGGCAGGTGGTCCCAATCTTGTCTTCCTCTGAAAAGCTCAAGGTTGGGTGGAAACTCCTTCTGGCCCTCTTCGGCTTTGGCTGTGACTCCTCGGCAGACAGTTGAGCCACAGACAACACTCGTGAAGGGCGCGTGCCTGTTCTTCCGGGCGCGGCCAAGATTACATTGATCGTTCCTGCGAGTGGCCTCAGTGCAGTATCTCTTTGAGGCTTCTGATAGGCTTGGCCTTGATGACCACTAGACTGATGCAGAAGGTGTTTCAGTTTTCCTTCTCGGACCAACTGGTCTAGATAGTTCCAGATATTCTTACAGTTCTCTGTGGTATGCCCGTGGTCCTGGTGGTATTGGTAATAAAGGTTCTGATTGCGCTTTGTGAGCTCTCCCGCCATCTTATTCGGCCACCTAAGTATGGCTCATCCTTGATTTTCTCCAACACTCTGTGTACTGGTTCTCGGAATACAGCATTGACAATCTGTGCGTTGGTTGCCCCAGATTGTCCTGCGAAATCTCTCCTCAGACGGTTGCTGTTATATCGGTCCGACCTGAAATCCCTCCTTTCTTAAGGGATAACTTTCTCCTTTCCCTTGCCTTGCAGCTAGTCCTCCTCTACTCGTTTGTACTTATCAATCCGATCCATTAGCTGGCGCATACCAGTGGTAGGCTTACTAATTAGAGACTTCGTCAAGCCGTGTCCAGGTGGGAGACTATTTTTTAAGGTGCTGATGGCGACATCGTCAAAATTGCCGTCCAATTCATTGTACATCTCCCAATATCTGTCCGAGTAGGCCTTCAAGGTTTCTCTATCATTCATGGATAAAGACAACAACGCACTCAAGGGCCGAGGAGCTCTGTTGTTGGTAACAAAGCGAGAGCCAAAGGCCTGGGTTAGCTGCTTATATGAACCTATGGAATTCGTCTTCAAGCCATTGAACTACCTCATTGCCACTGGTCCCAAGCTAGATGGGAAGACCTTGCACATCAGTGCCTCGATCTTAGAATGTACAACCATCCTCTAGTTAAACTGACTCACATGCTCCACAGGGTCTGTTTTGCCATTATAAATAGTGAAGGTTGGCTGCTGGAACCACCCAGGGAGTATCACCTCTTTTATATGGCGTGTGAAGGGCGACTTGGAGAGTTGATCCAACGCCCTGCTCATAGCATCGCTTCCCAAGCGCCTAAGAGATGGGCTTCTATGTGCACGCCTCCGGTAGTGCTCTTCTTCGTGAGAAAAGTTCTCTCTTGGAGGAGTCCTCGACCTTTGCCTATAGTCATCATCACTTTCATCATCGGAGGACATGTCAAAGCTAGGATGAGGCCGCCTTCGTTGTGCATGGCGCAGCCTTCTCTTCAAGTCATCTATCTCCCACTGCATGGCCAGTTTGTCATCCTGTCTCTGGGATACGTGACTTTTAACCTCTTCTGATTGCATGGCCCGGTCGTTATTTTGTCTCCGAAGCACTTGACTGCCTCCATGAGAGTGGCTCCTGCTAGTTTGGGTGGTGTGCACACTTCCCTCTCGAAACCTTCCATTCTCTTTGTTTCGATCACGCTCGGGGTTGGGAAAGTTGCCCTGTTGTTGGGATCTAGCCGGTTCAGGTTGATGGGAGCCCGCTTGATGAGGACCTGATCCTACCATGCTTGGTTGTTGCCTTTACTAACACACAAGTTCTTCCCACAGACGGCGCTAATTGTAGGGACTTGGTTTGAGCACCTCTACTGTTGGACGAGTGAACTCAAACCCAACGAGTCCAATACAATAAATTTGTAGAGAATGAGTTTAAGAATTAGGCCCTAGTGAGGATTACAATAACTAAACATGGTTACAAATGGATTAAATAACAATGAGATAGATCTAAAGTGTGCAATTTCTGTCCTCGGCCTTCAACTGAGGGGTCTGCAATTCTTACTCCTTTCCTCAAAGGTTGGTTACAGAAGTTTATAGGATGATACAAACTACTACCATGTTTTCAGCTTCTAAATGCCCCCTTATTTCTGGAGGACTTCTTACATTATATACTCCTTCTTAGCTGATCTTGGCCCTTTATCTGTTGATCATGCAGGTTACTACTTGAGTGCTTGTCCCATCAGCCACCTTCTTTAGCTTTCTGTGAGCTGCAGCAGCCTAGCTAACACTGTTCAGGGGTCATTTTCTCATTAATGCAGCCAGAATGTTAATTGTGGGCATTTAATGTGGAGGTGACAGCTTCTCCTTGAATTGCTCCTCCACCATGCTTTCATGGCTGACCCATGGTACTTGTCTTTTCTTTGGGGTGCTTTGGGAGGCTACCTTTGGTGATGTGCCACTCTTCCCTTCTATGATCTCGGCTGGCCGAGGACAGGATCGTCCTTTGCAATGTTTCCAGGCAACTTGGGCTCTCTTCTTTCATCGTCGGACATTTCTACCTCCTCGGCATGGGCCTTTGGGCCTAGTATAAAGTGGTCTGGGGATGCCAGATTCTTAGGCCCCACATGTGCGATACCCAATAGTAAGTAATTATAATAATTAAAGTTCTTTATAATCACTTATATAGTTAAGATCAAACTAGGCCAAAATTGGGTTTTACCCTTTTCAGCCAAATTTCCCAGCAAAATACCCTTTGTCTGAAACTATTTAGGGATATACCCCTGTTTTGAAACTAGATTTAGAAAATCGAGTTTCAATGAAAAACTTGATTTGGCGAAAATCAAGTTTCTTGAAAAATATGCATGGAACTCGAATTACATGCAATTTTTTTTTTTTTTAAAAAGTTTGATTGCCTATAACTTGATTTTCGCCAAATCGAGTTTTTCATTGAAACTCGATTTTTAGAAAATCGAGTTTAAAATAGGGGCATATCTCTAAATGGTTTCAGACATGGGGCATTTTACTGGAAAATTTGGGCGAAAATCAAGTTTCTTGAAAAAATATGCATGGAACTCGAATTACATGCAATTTTTTTTTTTTTTAAAAAGTTTGATTGCCTATAACTTGATTTTCGCCAAATCGAGTTTTTCATTGAAACTCGATTTTTAGAAAATTGAGTTTAAAATAGGGGCATATTTCTAAATGGTTTCAGACATAGGGCATTTTATTGGAAAGTTTGGTTGAAAGGGGTATATCCCCATTTTGGTTGATTGTAGAAGGGGAAGTCACTTGCATTTTCTATTTCTTTTATTTTTGTGGATAAATGATAACCATGTTGCAAATAAAAAACAAGAAATTACAAATAGAAATTTACCTCAATTTTTTCAGGGACAATTTTCCTCCATTTCAATTTGGAAAAATTTCATCCAACCCATTATGTAGCCACTCATAAAACCATCCATGTCACCACACATGTATTACTTGAACAAAATACATGACTAATTATATAAGTCATGTAGCTAAAACTACACATGAATAAGTTTATCAATTGCTATGCACGTAATAGGTTTGAGCAATTTTTTTCAAACTAGTTTGGACCTAAACTTTTATTTTTATTTGACAAAAATGCAAAGCACACCCTCTAAATTTAACCATAATTTATTTCAGGATTCTAACTTTAGTTTTGCTCAATTGAGTCTCCTAAGTTTCAAAATTATTCAATCAAAAGCTTCTTTAGTTTCTGTTACACT
Organism: Quercus aquifolioides; assembly: GCA_019022515.1. Lineage (NCBI taxonomy): Eukaryota > Viridiplantae > Streptophyta > Magnoliopsida > Fagales > Fagaceae > Quercus > Quercus aquifolioides. The sequence goes on from CM032335.1 coordinate 51,122,418, forward strand.
ACACCATTAAACACACCTAAAATGACACAGAATTTTTCAAATATTTAATAACTAAAATTATTATTTTATCATTATGTCTAAATTAAAATTTATCTTAAAAAAGTTACTTTTCAAAAAAAAAAAATTTACAAACTTTCGTAGTATCTTTCATCATCTACCACGAAGCACAAACCATAGATTATACTAAGAAATGTTGATGTGGAAACTACTAGATACCAAAAAAAAAAAGAAAAAAAGTAGCGTTGGCAAATAAAAAATTCCCAAGACGCAAAAACAAAAATGCTAGCTGAAAATCACCACTCGACCTACCAATTTTGATTGTTCTTAAGACAAATCTGTTGCCAAACACCACAATACTGCTCAGAACAAACTAAAGACCTACATTAGTAGAAGTAAGCGGCTTAGTTAGCTAGCCTACCCTACTAATGTATTGTATAGTAGAGTATAGTAAAGTAGCACTACAAAAAACGAGGGCTTTAGCCGTGTTTAAAAACTGCGGCTATAGACCTTAAAAACGTGGCAATAGCCTACAGCTGCGTTTTCTATAGCCGCGTTTACACATGCGGCCTATAGACCCTAAAAACGCGGCATTAGCCTGTGTTGTGCTGCGTTTAGAACTTGCGACTGTAGGTAGGGTTTTGGCTGCGTTTTCAAAACGCAGCTAAAGCCTCCTACATAGGTTTTTTTTTTCCTTGATAAATCACAAATTCTTGCCCAAATTTACATAACCAAATACAAAACAGATAATCACAAATTCCTGCCCAAATTTTCATAATCAAATACAAGACCAACTGTACATTAGAAACAACTATATACATAACCAAATTTTCATTGCCAAAATAGCTATATACATCACAAACTTTGCAAAACAGCTATATGTACATCATAGCTGAACCAAATTGTCAAAATTTGGCAAGTTCCCTACAAGTTTTCAACTACAATAATCAATTCCATCCTAATGCTTAATTAACCATCTACACCCACAAAATACCCTTTGGTTGACTTCACAAAAGGCATGCCCTGTAAATTTCAGCTATCTTGACATCTTCTACTTTCAAAATCACCAACAGAATCGGTCACTTTTTCCTCCTCACTACTTCTCCCTGATGAGTGGGGTGCATCTGCATAGAATGAGTGGTTAGTAGAGTCTAAAGAGTTAGTGAGTAGAGAATTTTAAATTACATTTAAAAAAGAGGACCACAGTACTTAGAGTAGAGAATTTGCATAAAACACTATGCATACCTTTGTGGAACAATTTTAACATCAAAGTTTCTTCTCCACATCTAAAGAATTTGCTCAAGGACATTTGTAGAACGGATCTCATACCCCAACAAAGATAAGCACCAGTTCAGTAAAGACTTTAAAGAAATGCATGAAAAGAGCACAAAATAATTAAAGGAAACCATCCTGAAAGCTAATCAAAATATATGACAAGAAGAGTACATCTTAATGAATGAATACACAATTTACCACAACCAAGCACCAGCAATATGAAGCACTCTCCCTCCAAGATGATATGTGATGCATGAAGTTGAATCAAATCTCTATAAAATTATAAACTCACAATACTCATTCCCCAAAACTAATGGTAGACCCTTTCACCATCAAGCTTATATCATAAATTCATTGAGATTCATGTAACACAACAAACAAACTATAGAATAGAAGTGATCATGAAAGTGACACCAAACACTAAATAGAAATTTAAAAATAATGAGCACTCTTACTACTTGTAGGGTTTGGAAAAACATGACACTGTATATTTTTAGAGAAATTTTGTTTTACCTAAGGATTCATAGTTTCATTCCCATTATTTTTGTACCACGAAGAGTCCCCATCAAGCATTGCCACCCTGAATATATTAAAGGCATCATATTAATATCATATAACAATGCATTGCAAAAAGTTGTGTTTTGCTAAATAACATTTGTTTGCTACCTGAGAAGGATTTGAATCACGCATCTGTGGGCTAAGTTGGGCGAAAGTTTCTCTCATATGCATTAACACTTCGGCCATTCGCTGCTGGTATTTTGCCTCTGCTTGGGAGAGTTGTTCTTGATGCCTTACTTCTGATTGAGAGAGTTGTTCTTGATACTTTGCTTCTAATTGGGCTAGTGATTGTGCGAGTTGCTCTTCATGCCTCACCTCAGATTGAGCTAGTTGCTCCCTAAGGGAAGTCTCCAATTCCGAAATCCTTTGGGTCGTTCCACTTGACGATGGTGGAGTCGATGTAAATCGTGAAAGGTTTGTGGCACTTCTTCCTAATGGGGTTCGTCCAAAACCCACCCCACATACACGTCCAAATCACTTTGGACCCATCACCCGAGCATACGCATCATCTTTGGACTAGAGGATTCCACCACCAAGCTCTCCTTGTAGTCGCATGCCATCTTCATTCAAAAGTTCTCTCATCCTAGCTTGTTTTTCCACAAGAATCAAATAACATATTACACACCATAAACAACACAAACACAAAATACACTAAAATTCTATTCAAATTGTGCTTACAATGTTTTCTTTTGCTTGGGGAGTAACAGCATCCCCATCTTTGGTAGAGTATACTTTCTCATACACATCTGCGCGCTCAACTGGCACCCCTTTAGATTTCGCCTACATCATGAACATAATCCATACAATAAACACAATTGCTCTCATAATTGTCATGTTGTTTATCATTTGCATTGACTAAGGTGTTCATGAATTCTAAGTTTATAACTACCATCAGCAAGAAAGTTAAAAATTATTTTCAACATTCAGTATGATTCAAAAGCATAAAATCAGCTTATGTGATACACGAAGAAAGTAAATTAGGTAGTAATTATATATCAAAGTAAATTAGGTAGTAATTATACATCAAAGTAAATTATAGGGAAATGCTAACGAATACTCTTAGGGTAATGATTAATAATCCATTTATAGAAAGTTTTAATGAAAAAAAAAAAATCAATTAATGTTTTGACAGCTTTTTCTATTTCTCATAAAAATAGTGTCAAAACTTTTTTAAAATGAATTGTTAACAATTGCTCTAAGAACAATTATGAGTATTTTTACACGTCATAAGTTCAATGAAATTACACGTCATCATGTTTCACATGGTATCTCAACTCTCAAGTACACTTGGACTCATGTTTCACATAGTTATATCCCAAAACACACACCAAAATAAATAAATAATTAAAAGATAGTTTATTGAGAAGATCAATTTGAAAGCTTCCTTCAAACAAAAAAATAAAAAAAATTCAAAAGCTGGCAAAATTATCATTGAGATCCAAGTGGCATGTCAACACCAGATTTGGACCTTCTTTTTTCTGTTTTTTTGTTTTTTGTTTTTTGCTGAATATATAGATTTTGACCAATTATGATACTGCTTTTATTTTTTTGCTTCGAATTATGATACCACTTTGCTTGAGATGTATAGGAGCTGAGGTGATTTTGAGAATGAACAAAAACTAGTTGTAATTAATAAGAAAGTCAATATGAAACTAGTTGTAATTAAAATTACCAAAATACCCATAAACCTTAAAACATTACCAAAATATCCCCAGAAATTAAAAAAAAAAATACTAAAATACCCCCTAAACCTAAAAAATAACCGAAATACCCCCGAAATCTTTAAAATGACCAAAATACCCCCCGAAACTTAAAAATGACAAAAATACGTCCTAAACCTAAGAAATGACCGAAATACTCCCCAAACCTAAAAATGACCAAAATACCCTCGAAATATGAAAATTACCAAAATACCCCCTAAACCTAAAAAATAACCGAAAATACCCTCGAAACCTTAAAAATGACCAAAATACCCCTGAAACTTATAAAATAAGCAAAATACCCCCTAAACCTAAAAAATGACCAAAATAGCCCGAAATTATAAAAATGAGTATTTTGGTCATTTAGGGGTATTTTGGTCATTTTTAGGTTTGAGGGTATTTCGATCATCTTTTAGGTTTAGGGTGTATTTTTATCATCATATAGGTTTTAGGACCATTTTTGTCATTTTATAAGTTTCAGGGGTATTTTAGTCATTTTTAGGTTTTGGGGGGGTATTTTGGTCTTTTTTAAGGATTAGGGGTATTTTGGTAATTTTCAAGCATCAAGGCTATTTCGGTCAGTTTTTAGGTTTCAGAGGTATTTTGGTTATATTTTAGGTTTAGGGGTTATTTGGTAATTTTTTGTTGCGGGGGTATTTTTGCCAAATTTTAGGTTTAGGGGGTATTTTGGTCATTTTTTAAGTTTCGTGTGTACTTTGGTCATTTTTTAGGATTTGGGTGTTTCGGTCATTTATTAGGTTTAGGGGATATTTTGGTAATTTGTAGTGGTTTTTGAGCATATTTGGTGATTTTGGGGGTATTTTAGTCATTTTTGAGGTTATTTCATGGGTATTTTGCTCATTTTAGAGATTTTGGGATATTTTGGTCATTTTAGTGGGTTTTTAGCATAATTGGTGATTTTAGAGATTGTAGGAGTATTTTGGTCATTTTAAAGGTTTCTTGGGTATTTTGCTTATTTTAGAGATTTTGAGGATATATTGGTCATTTTAGTGGTTTTTGAGCATATTTGGTGATTTTATAAAAATCGGCTTTAGGTAGGGTATGGATATCTATGGACAAACAGATCGGGTAACAATTGGATATGGATACTAATTGGGTAAAGCAATCGGATATCCATGGATAAATTAATTGGGTTGGGTATATATGGATATACCCTGCCCATGGTCATCCTTAATTATTTGTAAACAATAGGTGACGAACACTTATTTCGTCACCAAAAACACCTCTATCTTAATATTGGATGATGAATTTGGAATTTTGTCACCTCCGGATAGTCTTTGGTTAAACAATAGGTGATGAAAATTTATTTCGTCACCAAAAACACCTACATCCTAATATTGGGTGACGAATTTAGAATTTCGTCACCTCTGGTAAGTCTTTGGTGACGTGAATATTTCGTCACCCTAGGTTTGCCTTTTTTTCATGACCTATAGTGACGAAATAAATATTTCGTCACCAATTTGTACATCTTTGGTGACGAAATATTGATTTCGTCACCAATTGGTACATTTTGGTGACGAAATATTGATTTCGTCACCGATTTTAAAGTTTTTATAATATTTGGTAACGAATTCTTTTTTTCCTCACTAAATGTTATCATTTGGTGACGAAATTGTTTATCCTCACTAGATTTCGTCATCATATCCCACTTTTGTTGTAGTGAGACTAAAGAGAACAAAAACCTCCAAAATTATGGGTTACAGGTATATATTATTAAATTAAATTAGTTTAAACAAGTTAAACACCCTCTTTGGGGCTGAAAATGTTTTACTCCTTAGAAAAATGTAAAACATTCTTAGACTAAAGAGAACAAAAACCTCCAAAATTATAGGAAGATCTCCAAAATATTCAAAATAATTAAAATACCTTCAAAAACTCTAAAATGCTATTGAAACAAATACTATTGAAACCTTTAAAGTGACAAAAATAACTCTCAATAATATCTAAAATGACTAAAATACTCTTAAAAACTCCAAACTCTCCTTGAAACCTTCAAACATCCAAAATATCCTTAAAACCTCTAAAATAACTAAGATACCCTTGAAATCTCAACAATAACAAAAATATCATTGAAAACAATTAAAATGACCAAAATATCATTCAAACCTTTAAAATGGTATAAGTAACTAACTCTAAAATCTCAAAAATAGACAAAATACTCTCAAACCTCTGAGTCTCCAACATAGCTGGAAAACAACTAAATCTACAAAATCACCAGAATAATTTTGAAACCTCTAAAATCATCAAAATCCCTTTTAAAACACCAATAATTGAAGTATCCCTTAAAACCATCTACACAAGAAAAATACTCTCAAAACGATTGAAATGTCGAAAATATGAAACTTCCAAAATGATGATGATCAAAATTTCAGGTTTTACTTACAAATTTTTAAAATTCCCAAACAAACAACTTTTAAGTGTTTTTTTTTTCCGTTGAGGTTTTAGGTGTTTGTGATTATTCATGTGAATGTCTAAGTTTAGTTGATTTTTTTGTACTTGTTTTAGTTGCTTTCTTCACTCTTATTTTGATTATGCTTATTGTATAATTTTTATAATTTTATTTTGACTGTTCTTATTTTTTTTAGGTTGATTTTAGATGTTCTATATTAATATCAGAAAATGATTAATTAAGATTTTTATTTAAAATAAGTGTGCGTGTGGAAAATTTGTGATTCTTGGTATCTGAAAAATATTTTTCATAGTACTTTTAAGGACAGAGCCAAACGCCAAAAAGCAAATAGTTTTGCTCCAGAAATAGAGGCTACAACCTTACTCAATATCTTTTTATTGGATATGAATTTTGGCAAATCCACATTGAATTACATTTTCTTCTTATATTCTCCATGCTTGCAAAATTTCTAGAAAATTAAAGATCAATAGCTATGTCAATAATAAATTGTTTAAATTGCAAGTTTTTGTAGTTTAAAATTATGTATAAAATATAAGCTTATAGATCATATAATAAATAATATCTGATTGCAGTGGCGGCTCAAAAAATATTTTTTAGGGGAGTCATTTAAATTGGGGTTGAAGAGGTTGACAAGGACATTTTTGTAAATAATTTTAATTTATTTATTTCATCTTGATCATTATGATCATAATAAGATGATATATTTCATAACCTATGATCTAAAGGAATATTTTTTAAAGTCAACACGAGTTCTTTTTGATAATAAATCTTAGGTAGGAGATAAATCTTGCTGTATATGTGATATCCTTATCAAAAATTTATTCATTGTATTAGCAAGAGAATTAAAGATAAACTATAAGTTCATTGGGCACATCTTTTCTTAGTATAATGAAGATATTAATTATTATTGCTAAGTTTAAATCTTAGAAATTATCTATTCTCTCTTACTATAATAAAGTTATTAACTATTGTTGTCAAGTGAATTTTAAATATTATTAGTTAGAATACTTTAATTTATTATTTATTATTTTTAATATTTTCAATTCTTTTATTTAACAATTCAACTCAATTTTGACAAATTACAGATCTTTAATTTGTAATTCGTTGAGAATAATTCTGTTGGGTTTTTTCCATTACTATATTAAGAACTCAACGCAACAGTATAATCATTAAAAAAAAAATATCTTCACTCTCCATTGTCTCACGCCTCACTTTCACTACCCCACACTTACTTTTCTTTTAGTGTTTACACTTTACTGCTTACTTAATTATCTTTTTCTAAGATTTAAGATTAAAAAATTACTAATTTTTGTTATTGGACTTGCTATTTTTTCCCCAAATTTCAGATCAAATTGGTTTGATGTTGGGTTTTTTCTTTTTATTTAATAAGGCCAAGATAAATTTTAGTATTGAATTGATTTGTTCTTTGGACTTATTTAAGGGGTTCAAAATTTTATTTTAAGATGGTCAAAACAAAAATATTTTAAAATGTTATAGTAAAAAAAAAAAAAAAGAACATTCACAAGTTAGGGGTTCATTTGGACCTCTTGAATACCATGTGGCCGTTATTGTCTGATTGACACAAAATTTGACATGTAATTTAATTGTTAGATTTTCAAAATATATAGTAATGTTTATTTTATTGAGTAAGATGGTAGTATTAAGTTATAACTAATTTTGTAGTTAAACCTTATTCATTGTTTAGTGTGCGTTTGACATTGGCTTAAAAAACAAGTTTTTTTTACTATTCAACTTATTTTTGCTACTATTCATTGGTCTCATTGCATTTTTTGGTACTATTCATGAGTTCCATTGTATTATTTTAGCTACTTTTTAGCTTTATTTACAATACTTTTAGTAAAAAAAATTTCAATTTTAGCTAAACAAGTTGTTCCCAAACAGGCACTTAACATGAATATTATTATTATTAAAGTTCTGTTTAGTTACTAATATGTTGTTCCCAAACATGAAACCTTTAGTTACTAATAAATTCAATTTAAAAAAGAAAAAAGAAAAAAAGTTACTATTAAATTGACGCGGCAGGTAAGGTATTAATATATCAGTTTAACTAACGTAACGTATGCGCTTAGACATAAGTTAATAAATTTTTTTAAATTTTTTTTATGGAAAAATGAAAAAAAAAAAAGTGTTTAACATTTCTTTATAAATTTTTTAATATTTTATAAAAAAATAATTTAAAATGGATAATTAGTATATGCCCCTGATGACATATATTAATGTGACCCTTAACATATATGAGTGACAATGTTATTTTTATTTAATATTTTTTAATTGAATACGAGTTTCAATAAATCCATATTTTAATTATAATATTTTTGTGTATTTTCTGTGATTATAAAATTTTAAAGTGATAAAAAATTAATAATTATGTTAACAATTAATTTTTTAAATTTAAGTTTCTGAAATTTAAAATAATGCGTAAAAATCAGTTTATGGATCTAATAAGTAACATATGATTCACGTGAAAAATGACATATGTGTTAAGAATTATATCTATCTCCTCCTTAGTAAACTCTCGGCCAAGCATTGAGTTCATATCATCAGTAACAATTCGCGAAACTGGTTGTAAGACTGTCAATCTCATAGGGAATAGACGAACTGAAAAGTTCTTGATAATAAATTAATAATCGACCAACAGCACTGTTACATTCTCATCCCAATGCACATGTCTCCCCTTGAATTTCGAAGCCCTCGAATATTGTTTCCACAAAATCTATGGGGGCTCTGCTATGGAAATAACTTGTGTTTTTGTCTCCTTATTTGATTAAACGTTATTGAGATCTTTGATGCCAAAGCTTTTCCTCCATTACTAGTAAACCGTTAATCTCATGCTTTAGCTGCTGTACATGATCAAAATTTCCTCCTTGCAAAGCCATAGTTTTTGCATGCTTCAATAACTCCTTTTCCACCAACTGCCTTGTGGTATTCCCATTCTACTCCACCATCAAAGGCTAGATTGGCATTAAAAAAAAGTATAAATGCTCTTTAATTTATTGTTGTCTCATTTATTTATCTTTTTATATTGACTCTTTTGCTATATATCAGTCATTAATTTTAGGAGCATTTAAAGTATAAGTTAATAAAAATATAGAAGTAAATCTCTTTAGTAAAAGATTTTTGTTGTTTTCCTTAAATAATAAAGTCATATGCATTTATATAGAGATTAAAGCTACGGAATACAAGGATATATTTGTTTCTCAAAAAAAAAAAAAAAAAAAAAATACAAGGATATATTTGGCTTGGCCCTTCTTGAAAAAATTTTCTAGCTCCACCATGGGTTTTTGGCTACGAACATGACTGCAGGATCTTATGCTTGGACAATTTTTTTTTTTTTTCATTTGGATCTAATTGAGAAAAAAATTGTTAATTTGGTATATTAGTTTATAATTAAGAAAAATAACGATAGAGGTATTTATATATCACAATTGGGAGAAGTCTTCAAAACATGTGTGCGATACCCAAAAATAAGTAATTATAATAATTAAATTTTTTTTTAATATAGTTAAGCACAAACTAATACCTGTCCACAATTAGACTCAACAAACACCCACGTTTTTCTGAGCTATAGCTGCGTTTTAAAAATGCGGCTATAGAATGTTTTTTTTTTTTTTGTAGTGCATGCTCTAAAATCATATAATTTTTTATATTACACTATTGGTATGTGCTCAAATATATTTTAATAAGAGTTATTAAAAAATCATTGTGCTAAATTGGCACTTGAAATTGACCCAATTTTAAAGTTTCCATTGGTTTTTCACCCGGTCATTTGATATCTCACTCAAATAATTGCTCTTAATTTCCTCTATCAACTTTTCTTTGTAAGTAATAGAAATAAAGACGGATTTCAGTTGACTTAACTGGTAAAATTACTTGCCATCAAACAAGCGATTTATGATTTGAATCCTCTTACACAAAAAACTAATTGATAATTAGCCTGATGATAAAAAACAATCATCATGTAGTGAATGACATAAATTGAAATTCTATCCTATTTATTATATATATATATATATATATATATATATATATATATAAAATAAAAAAAATAAAAAAGAGGTAACATAAACAAAGACATTACGGCATTTCAAGGTACAATATACTACTTGTGACAAATCTTTTTTTTTTTTTGAGAAACTACTTGTAACAAATTAAATGCTTGTATGAACTAAAACTTAAGTTTACAGCATCAATCTGCAGGGCTTAAATGAAAGTACAAATTGAATTAACTTCGACGTTGATGGGTAGAAACCATTGTTATTGATTCCGTTCCGTTCCGGCCGGAACGGCCAGAATTTTTTGTACCGGTATGTAAACCGGTACTGGAATACCCCACGTTCCACCTCAGGTCAAATTTCGGACCATTCCGGTCAATTCCGGCCAATTTTGGCCGAGATGCAAATTTCGGCCGGTACCGGATTTGGCCTATTATTAAAAAAAAGAAAAAAAAAGAAAAAAGAAGAAGAGTAAAGGTCCAATGGGTGTTGGTAGTTCTTGAGAGTTCTTTTGATGATAAATTTGATCCTTCTCTCATGGATGATGATGAGAAGGAGGAGTAAATATTGTATTTTTTTGATATTTAGTTATTGTCTTGTAAATCTTCTTATTGTGTGATGTTAAATTGATGTTATATTGATGTTTAAGACTTAAGAGTTAAGACTAAATAATTTGTATTATTTGATATTTAGTTATTTATTTATTAGAATTGACAATTTTATGTTTAACAAGAATTTATATAAATTATTTTTTAAGAACCTCGAAACACCCTGAAACGGTACGCTGAAATCGGCCGGTACCGAAATATTCCATTCCACTGGACAAACCGAAACGGAGTCCGAAACGGTATTAATAACAATGGTAGAAACACCATATTTATTTGTGAACATAACAATAATAAGCAGCACAAAGACAATGTTATTTTGATTTACAAGAGCACATGAAATTTGCACTAAATATTAAGAATATGATAGAATTCACTTACAACCAAACAATATCCCTAAGCATGTCCCATGTAACATGTGATCCAAGAATTGGAAGTACATGGATTTAGGATATCTTGTACCCGGCATATATGCTGGGTACCTCACAAGGAGGTGGGACCCACAGGCCGGTACCGAAATATTCCATTCCACTGGACAAACCGAAACGGAGTCCGAAACGGTATTAATAACAATGGTAGAAACACCATATTTATTTGTGAACATAACAATAATAAGCAGCACAAAGACTATAATTTTGATTTACAAGAGCAGATGAAATTTGCACTAAATATTAAGAATCTGATAGAATTCAGTTACAACGAAACAATATCCCTAAGCATGTCCCATGTAACATGTGATCCAAGAATTGAAAGTACATGGATTTAGGATATCTTGTACCCGGCATATATGCCAGGTAACTCACAAGGAGGTGGGCCCCACAGTGTGTGGGTCCCACCTCCTTGTGAGGTACCCGGCATATATGCTGGGTACAGGATATACCCTCTCAAGTACATGACTCTCCAATGTTTGTTAAAAAATAAAGAACCACATACGCCCCAAAACCCAACCATGAATCCAAGTGCCATGCTTACATAAAACTAATCCACTTCAAGTCCATTAGAATCTGTGCTTTTATGGTTTTCATTCTTGGGTTTCACATCATCTGCAGTACAAGTATAGTACAAGTATCAATAAGTGGTGGTCCACAAAGTTTATTTCCCATAAAATTGGATGCACTGAAGCTTTGCAATTGAGTGCCTGAAGGAATTTTCTCAATCAAATTGTTGTGTGACAAGTTTAAATGATTCAAAAATGTCAAACTTGACATACTTGAGGGAATTTGACCCTAGAGGTGGTTTATAGAGAAATCCATAGATTCCATTTTGCCTATGTTCTCAAGAATACTTCCAATCAAGAGATTATATGACAAATTCAATGATTGTAATCCTCGAAGATTGGTTACTTCCTTAGGGATCTCCCTTGATAAATTATTATGAGAAGAGTCTACACTTTTTACCAATTGGAGAAATGTGCTATATTCAAGAATTCTCCCCTTTATCACAAGCAATGCACTTTCAAGGGGGAGTGATGCACCACAAAAATATTCTGAGGGCTCAACTTTCATGTGGTGGTGTGAATTATTATTTGTGGACATGACACTAAAATTCTTAAAACATCTAGGTATTCTTCCAGATAGTTTATTATGTGAAAGGTCTAAGATTTGGAGCGAAGTTAGAGCACAAAGTTCTTCCAATATGTAACCATGAAAATTATTTGAACAAAGGCTACGAATCATCAAACTTGAACATCAACGTCCTATCCATGAAGGTATACTTCCAGCAAACTCATTTTCACCAACATCAAGAATCACCAACTCTTCACAATTTTTCAAAGATGGCAACTTTCTAGAGAGTTTGTTGTTGTATAAATGCAAAAATTTAAGAAGAGTCAAAGATCCAATGGATGCAGGAAGGCTACCAGTGAAATTGTTGGCCAAAAGTTTAAGCTGTGCCACTTCATCCAACAATTAGGTATTTTTCTCGACAAAAGATTTTTTCAAGATTGAGAAATTCCATTTTTTTGGGCTCATTCATCTTGTAACACAAGAAATGGATCTCGAGAATAAATTTTTAGAAAGATCTTTCACAATCACGTTTAAGGAGGCATAAGTCGGGTATCAGTTTAGTCGGTCGAATTGGGTTGACTTGCAAAAAATTGGTCAGGTAGCAAGTTAACCCATTTTTATCTCGAGTCAACAAAATCAGGTTCAAGTCAAGTCAACAAAATCAGGTTCAAGTCAACAAATCCCAACCCGTTTTGTCACGTTTAATGGAGCATTGATGGAAACAGTATATTGGTACAATTTCAAAGTTACTTTAGTAAATTAACAACCAAAAAAAAAAAAAAAAAATCTAGGGTATTAGTTCAACAACATAAAAAGTTTAAGGGGGTATTGATTAAATTTGCCCAATAATTCAGTTTTTTAAATATTATTAGTTGAGAATTATTATTTGGTTGAACTAGCAATGCGTGATAAAACCTAGAACAGCGTGGTTTCTAGAATCGTATCTCATTGTTCTACTCGGAGTCGGAGACAACACTGAACCATGTACTAGCCAAAACAAAACCCCCCCTAAAATCGAAACTCACAAAGCGAAACAATAACGCACGAATGTCTTGCACTTGCAAGAGTTGCCTATCTTGTGCTCGACAAAGTGTCCAAACCAACACTGATGACATTATTAGCACTGTACCAGATTCTCTTCTCTCCCACATCCTCTCCTTTCTCCCAACCCCAGAAAGTTATGGTCACAAGCATTTTGTCAAGTAGGTGAAAGGCTGTATGGACTCTCGTCCCTGTTCTGGACTTTGACCAGCGCGAATTATTTCGGTATAAAACTTTTAAGTTTGTGGACATTGTGTCAACCATCTGCACTCTTCGAAACACCATTGCCAATCCCTTGCTCCTTCGCAAGTTCTGCATCTATTGGTTTGCAGATTGTGACACATTCTATGTTGACACATGGGTCCAAGCCGCCATTCTGCTTGGCGGCATACAAGAACTTCATCTTTACATTAATACTCTTTTTGAAAATTTGATGCTGCCCAGTATTCTCTTCTTTTGAACAACATTATTGGTTCTCAAATTGAAGGGTAAGATTCTTCTCAATCCTCCTGCCTCTGCTTCTAGGTTCTCAAGCCTGAGGATTTTGAAACTTGAATGTGCTAAATATGCAAACCGTGACTCTCTCTCCACACTTCTCGCTGCCTGCCTGGTCCTTCAGGATTTGAGCCTCAAAGTTTGTGATTTAGATTTGGCAAATTTGGACAAAAATGTCGGCAAGTTTAATATTGTTGTACAAACTCCATGCTAAAAAGATTTAACTTTACATTTTGAGACTTCATCATACAAACTCCAAATAAACACCCCGGCTCTCGAGAACTTTTATTTTAAAGATGAATTGAGCGAGGGGGTTGTGTTGGTAAACATCCCCAATTTGGTTGAATCAATCCTTCTAGTTGAGATATCATTCGACACGAATATTAAAGATTATGTAAAGAGGGTATGCGACTTCATGGAACCACTCTATAACGTTACATCCATGGAACTGAGCATAGAGAACGCAAAGGTAAGGTCATGTCATGTTATGTTTTTCGTGCTCTAACTCTCTACTATTAATTAAATTGGTAAATACTACTTGATAGCATTGTTGTGAGTGAGTTGTGACTTTGTGAAATTTTGATTATTATGTTGTCGTGCAGATGCTTTGTCATGCTTCTAACGATAAGGAATGAGCATCTCTTGAAGTTTATTGCACCTAATGTTTGCTCTAAGGGACCATTGAATATTCCTGAATGTCTATCATCACACCTTACAACTTGTCATCATGAAGGATTTGTGGGGTTAGTGGACGAGATGGAACTTGTTAGAAAAATCTTGAAAGAGACAAGAGTGTTAAAGAAAATGGTAGTCATTTTTGACAGTTATGTAGGCTCAATGGAGAAGCATCATGTTCAAGAAAAATTAAGAAAGTTCCCGTGGAGCTCTCCAACTTGTTTAATTGCATTCGACTGAGGACATTTCTATTTTTAAATTCTCTTTCTTAATTGGCGAGAAGCAATAGTTTGATGGAAATGCTGGTTCTTCATTGCATCTTTCATTTGAAACTTTAATGAATTCAAGATTAATATATATATATATATATATAATTTTTTTTTATAGTGAAACTCTGTGTGCGCGTTTTCTTTTGAAGAAAAAAAATTGCATAGAATAGATAGTGCTTGCTCTATTCACTAACATGACTTTGTTGATGCTGAAGTGAGTCCATTTGTCATTGTGAGGGCTCAATTTTGCTCAATCCATGGGTTGTTGATGGTGGCAGAGGGGGTTCTTTGTTAAGAATTCATTCTTTATTTCCTTACTAGCTTGTAATCCTTGCATATTTTAAAATGTACCGCTGCAAATTTTTAGCTAAGGGCTATTTTGATAGTATTTGACTACTAGTAATGGAATGAGAATTGGGGTGCATTAGTGAATTTGAAAGCATGGGAATTTCATTTTAAAAAAAAATTAACGCATTTTTTTTAAGCGTGATTTACCTCAAATACCCTCACCAAACTC
Source organism: Quercus aquifolioides (assembly GCA_019022515.1). NCBI lineage: Eukaryota > Viridiplantae > Streptophyta > Magnoliopsida > Fagales > Fagaceae > Quercus > Quercus aquifolioides. The sequence continues at coordinate 51,137,499 of CM032335.1, forward strand.
CAAAATAACAAAATACCCAATTACTATATAAACCTGAACCCTCCTCATATTTCTCTCATTTGTAAGCTTTGTTGTTGCTTCGGTAAAAAGTGAGTATCTCACTTTGAACTTCATACAAAAGTAGATCAATCCATGGATTTTTTTGTGAATGAGCTGACCGATTGATTTTCATGTGTTCTTTGTGTACATTATTTATTAGTTTTTATACTAATATATGATTGTTTGTTTCTATGTTTAAACTTGACTTGCGGATTTTTTTTTCCATGTCTGAATTGAATTTTTGAGGTTGTAACCTTGTTGCTTCATATGGAGTAATTAAAGTGAAGCTGTAAGTGTGATGATTTTCTTAATTTGATTAGAGGAGTATTTGATTAAAATGGGGCATCTGATTGACACATCCTCTTAGAGATTAGCATTGTGATAGAACTGTTAAGAACTACTAAATTACTGATGCATTTATGAATCATATGCTTATATGTTAACATAGTCATAAGATATCAATTGATCAAATTGCATGATAATTACTGTTTGTAATTCCATAGTTTTACTATTTCATTTTTTCATCTATGGTACTTAATAGAGTGGAGTGTGGTCCCATTTATGATGACTCAATTCTTAATAGTCTTATGCAGAATTTGAGTTTATATATTTTTTTTGATGAATGAATTTGAGTTTATATATGTTGCATGCATCATGTGAGCCTACATTTTTAAGGTGTAATTAATTGTCATTTATGGGTATTATTTGAATGCAATTTATGGAAACTTCAGGAGTTGAGGGAATGGCTAGTGGTGGTGATGGTGTGTCAATTGTTGGTGGAATGTCAAAGAAAGGTGTGGGAGAGAGAAGGGATTTGGGGGAGAAACTTGGGGGAGTTGAAGGGAATGTCCTCTTTTGAGTGAAAATGGGGAAGACCCAGATGGGGAAATTGGGACCATTGAGGTCAATTGAGGATATGGCAGTGAACAAGGAGATGGAGATGGAAGAAGGGATCATGGATACTCAAGAAAAAGGTAAGAAGGATGGAGGTATGGCTGAAAAAGAAGAGACAAACTTAGGCAAATTGGCATCATCATCTGGGTGGAAGAAAAGAAAAGGTACTGGCACTGATCATGAAACTAATGCTTATTTGGGTATTGAGGCAACTTCTGTAACAAGGACTAAGAAAAAGGACGAAGTGGTAATTGATGATGAACCTGTGTCAACAAAAAGAAGAAAGACAGAAGTAGAAGAGCCCCTTAACAAGGAATTGGAGTCAAACTCAAATCAGGCTAAACCAAAGAAAGCTGCTGAAATACCAGATGCAAAGTTAAAAAAAGCCCTAGTCAAAAAAAATACCAGAGGGAAGCTTCTACTGCAGTTCTTTTTGTGACATTTGGACCAGGATCTTGTTTGCCTACTAAAGCTGATCTTATCAGAATTTATGATAAGTTTGGTGAGCTAAATAAAGCGAAAATATAGATGTTCAATGACAGTTTATGTGCTCAAATTGGCTTTAGAAGTCTCGGTGATGCCTTAGAAGCCTTCAAGGAGTCACTATGAAAGAACACTTTTACAAATCCCTGTTTCTATAAAAAAGAACGAATCCCCCTTTATCCTGCACCTGAGCTTGTAAATCTTTTTCCGACTACTAAAGCTTCAAATCGCCTCTTTTCCATGCTATCTTCTAGATCTCGCACATTTGTTTCCGCCTCCTAGAGATTGCAATCTCTGTAGTTCTTTACCTCTATGCCGCACCTGAGCATGTGAATCAGTTTCCAACTATTAAAGATTGCAATGTCAGTACCTCTTTTCTCTGAGAAACTGGACATCTTGGTATTACACACAGACATACATTGATCCATGTCTAGGTTTATAAATATATATTATGTTACTTTTATTTTGCGTGCTTGGAGTTGCAGAGGATGTAGGAGTTAATTCTCTTGCTGTTGTTTTTGTGAGTAGGTATTAACTTGTTCTAGGTGGGCTAGTTTTTTCAGTGTTTTAAGTAAGCTAGTTGCATTAGCATATGCTCACCGATATAGAGATTATCACCTTTTTAGTCCCTCTTTTTCTATCTGTCTCAGTTAGTATGGCAAGAAGCTATTTCGCTACAATTTTTCTTAATAGAAAAGTGGAGATCACATATTTTTTTCAAGTGCCAATCCCTCTATATTTGAACTTTTGTATGTGTTTTGTATATTTCCTAATCAAAGAATCAGAATGATCATGAGCAATGGACCAGTTTGGAGAAAGAAGACCCTGAAATTTCTATAGTTAGGCTACATATTTTGTCTCAAGATTGCTTTCAGTTTATTTTTACTTTTTTAGTTAGTATCGTTGTAGATTGTTGTCATTAATCATAATCCTACTTCTATACGAGACCCAATTGGCATTTGGAAGGCCTAATGCTTGTATCCAGAATACATCTATGAACTTTTTGCCAAGAATTTCCCCAACATGGGCACCACTTTTTAGTGCCTTTTTGGTCTCAGAATAATGTAATTACTTCTGTAGCTTTGCTTCTTGCCTTTGATAGACATATATGAGACATTATTTGCTCACCTGGTCATGAAAGCAATTGGTGGATTAATGCAAGATTTTGCTAGTTCTGGAGAAAATTTCTTCAGAGCCTACATCAAGCCACTACCTCTAAACCGAAGGAAAGTTTATTTCAAAGAATAATCGATCCATGTCACGGAGGAGATGTCACAGAATCCATACAAGCTAAAATTACAGAGATCAGGGTTAAGAGAGAGCTTCAAAAAGGAGTCTACAAGGCAAGGGGAAGACAACATAGGAAAACAGAGTTTTTCCCTATAAATATTTTCTTCATGTATACAAAATCTCTACAATGAGCAATTCTTGCAAATTTTTTTTTTTTTGTATTATGGTATAATGCATTGATCCATCTTTTGAAATAATATATATATATATATATATTTGGTAAAGTTGATTATAGCATTTTTAGGGTTTTTTTTTTTTTTTTTTTTAAACTATGAAAGGATCACAAAAGATTGTGTATAACTGTATATGTCAAGTGTTGTGGTTGGCTCTGCCACATCGTGTCTTAGCATAGTCACTCGTGACTATAACTTTTTCACATCCACTAGTTACTCTGTCACATAGAGAAGTGACTCCATGATTTTTGGTTTTAGCCAATAGTCCTTGAAAAACCTACAAAAAAGGTCTTGGATATTAAGAGTTGGCATGCTTTAGTAGACCACATTTACAAGATTGCTACAACAGTGTTGATATCAAGGGTTGGTTGTGCTTTTGAAAATAAATACGTATGCTTTATGTACTTGGAAAAATAAATGATAATACAGTGTTTGTTTGGTTGATTTCTTTTGAATTTGCAAGTTTAGAATGTTCGCATTAGTCTCAAGTCTCAACAAACTAACTTGAGGTTAAAAATGTAGCAAAAAGCCCACAAAAGCTCATGCATCAGTCTCAACAAACTACCAAAAAATTTTAACATTCAATTTTAGAGCATTCTATCGAAAATAACGTTTGCTTGAAATGATTGTCGCATACCACTTTGATACCAGCATACACAATAATGTATTGGCTCAAGCAGGTTAAATGTGATCTCACATACCTCTGTATATATAACCAGAGCAAATAGAAGGTTATGCTAAAAAATTTGGTCGGTAATGAATATTTGAAGAAGTGGTTTTTCCTCAAAATTAAACCACAGTACCAGTAAGTGTGTGTACTGTATCAGTTGAGTGTCTATGTGAGTCTTAGTTCTAACTTTATAGCCCCGAGAGTTAGGTTGGGAGCAAGTAGCAGTCAAGGGTGTGATGCCTCAGATTAACTGGATTGGATGTCAATTAAGTGTGTGGGTGTGTAATGAGTCCTACATCGGGCGTTATTAACAACTATAAAAAAACTTCAATTATAACTAGACTAGTCATTTTTTTTTAAAGATTATGAACTACATTAATATTGAAAAGAGTAAGGTGTTCTATGCAGACTTTAATGGGAAAAGTAAGATATTTATTTCAAATGCAACGATGGGCTTTAATAAGATATTTTAGAATGCCTTTGATTCTAGAAAGATTATGCACATTGTAAACCCTATCTTCAATAGCTTGTAGGAAGAATTCATTCTTGGATTGCAAAAGATTTATCTTTTGCCTGGAAGTTTGCAACATTTCATATTGCCTAAAAGTTTGTTAAAAGCATTGAGCAATATCTTATATGCATATTTTGCTGAGAAAGCCAATTTTGGCGCTGAGGTTTATGCGGGTGAAAGATTGAAATAAGGTAGCTGCTTTGAAAAACATTACTTGGCCTGGCTCTCCATATGTGCCTTGGGTGAAAAACTAAAAGTTAAATCTTCTTTACAAGAAAAAAAAAATTTGGGCTTGCCCGTATACCTTCATATTGTGCATTGTGGAAGACGGAAAATATTAAAATCAAGATCTCTAGTTGTGCATATACGAAACCATTAAGCGCAAAGCAGAAAGTGCACGAAATGAACCCTGGTTTCATCAAGATACCATCATACCATCACACCATCACTCAAACTTGAAGATAGAGTCAGTTAAGTTGTCCTCAAAAGATAAAATTTTGATTCCACAACTACTTGCAAAGAGTTGAGAGTACCTAATTTGGTCGTGATTTCACTTGTTTTGGCACCTTCTAGTCCAAAACATTGCTTTGTAGAGGGGTTGGCTTTAATAAGAGGTTGTCCAACAAGGTTGGGCAAATTAAATTGGAAAATAACAGTTAAGGCAAGCTTGGTGTTTTACTTGCATGTCTCTGGATGAGAGCAGATATCATACGCAGTATACTTAGCCTATTTGGGTCAGAAATCATTAACTCTAAGTAAAGTCCAGGAGATAATCGGTCTAAATGACAAATTCGGTATTTCCATAGGTAACACAGATTTATATATATATATATATATATATATATATTTATATATTGGTAAGATAACATGTGGATATCCTAGGTTTTAAACTCATGACTTCACTCTCAAATTGCTCTTACAAGGGAAAAATGCGTCATTCAAGTTAAATGGGTCATTTTACATGGATTGTTTCCTATACTGTTCGTCCACCATAAGCCATGCTTGTAGAAGAAAAGCTGCAAATTCATACCTTTATCACCTACAACACAGTGAGAGCCTAAAACTAGATTAATGCAACATATTATAATCCATAGTAATCAGATGCTCCAAATGCTTAGTAATCTAAAAGTACACATCTCTAGATTACCATTTTGGATAATTCAAGGCACGGATTAGTAATGAAGGCTATATTCCTTTTATTCTCCAGCCCAATATGCAGTTTTTTAACTTGGGGGAGGGGGGCTGTTTTATATGATTTCACCTCTCTTTAAATGGTAATATACAATATCAATGAAATGATTAGAGAAGGAAGTTCATTATCTAAATCTACAATATCATGATATGCTTTAGTAAGATATTGACAGGAAAAAAAAAATCTAACTTAATTTTACCAAATAAGTGAAAGATGTGTCATGGCCAGTACATACGGACCAACGGGGAAAACTGCTGAGGCCAACAATAGTTACTCTTTGAAGCAATCCTATAGCTGACCACTATCACTACAGCAAACCCTATACATCAAACAGATAAGATCTAAGATCATATTCAATGAGTGGAAACAAATGCAACCCTTACAAAAAATACAAGAACTATGGTAAAAAGAGAGGATAAAACAATCAAGTGTCCGAAGTATGAGGAATGTTTTATCACCAAAAGAGCCAGGGTATATTAATATAGATAGCTCATATAGCTTAGTTCTTAAACAATATTCCCAGCCAATCTAATCATGTTTTTTGATTTTCCATATGGGGGCAATCCAATGGGGCATAAAATCAGAAATGTGTTTTAAGATACTATGAATAAAAGAAATTTACACTGAATGGTTGTTAACTTCTTATTGAAACAGAGTATCATAACCTTTTGAATGGATTAACAACGAGGCAAGCTGAAAGAAGACTATTCTCCACAAAGTAACATAAGAATGCATGCTATCACTGACCTCAGGAAATGTATATTGCACTTGCAATCCAGCAGGGATTGACACATGTTGAGTCTGAAGATGTTCAACTAATAAATGCTTCCCTTTGTTACTCTGGAATTTCTATTTTCTAACCCCATTGTAGCATGCAAATATACCCTTTTTGTTGCCAAAAAAATAATGAAACCAAGTGGGGATCAATCATTTTCTTTTGCTGCATCAAATAGTAATGCATTAGTATCTGAATAATATAATTACAATAAGAAAAGAATAATTCTCCTGAAAGAATTAAAACACCATTAAAATATTAAAATTCTAAGTCAGAAAGAATTGCAAGACCAAGAATAAATGTTATAAAGAACTAGATGAAAGAAGGGGAAATATACGTTTCAATTTTCTTAAGCTCTACAGGTTATGAGGGTACTACTAACAATTGCACTAGAGCATAATAGTTAATCACATATCTATTGTTATTTAAGGAACTTATGCATTTGGAAAACAACTCACCCAGTTATTGACACAGCCACCTCATCCTATATGCCAGTGTTCCTATCCCTGTAATAGTACAGAGTTCAAAGTACCATAGAAACAGATTTATTTTGCTTTGACATGTTCGATAAATATATGGCTCCATTCAACTGGAAGGAGACCATATGCATAGAATAAAATAGGATGAAAACACATTCTTAAAAGCAAAAAACACAACAAGCAATGAAGGCCCTTGGAATTTCTTTTTTCACATCGTTGGGTGGGGGGGATGCAAAAAGAAGTTCCATTGTCACGTGATTTTCCCTTTCAAAACCTTTTTTTTTTTTTAAATAGTAAATGATTCATTAAAGAGCAGGGGCATGCAACCCATGTGCATGGGAAGTATACAATAGATATACTAATAACCATTGATGATAATTACAAAGATCAAGCATCTCAAGTAAATTTGAAATGGAAAATTGTCCTGAAACTGATATCCCCTCATATAAGGATCTAAGAAAGGGAAAATGCCTTCGCAATATTTGATGTATCCTTAGTCATTTCAATATTTTGTTTTCCCAGGCCAAACTTAGTTAACACACTTTGTTTCCCTTTTGCACGCCAATTAAAGATAAAATTTCTGACCAATAAGTCTATCCATGTTCACACCTAAACTTTAAACATGCCTTTAGCAGTTCACCCAGTGCATTGGTCAATTTTTGTTACCAAGACACCCTTACCATTGTTCTTATAATTCCTCTTTTTCTCTCAAATGCAGAACTGCGATGAATGAGCTGCACAAACTACATTAGCATTATTCTTACACATACAACCCATTTTCAACCAAACAATTCTCCACTGTATAATTGATCACTTAATGAATTACCACACTGACACTATTCACTGAAAAAATGTTTCAAACATCCATAGACAGTTACCTGTCTTGTTTTGGTTGTCTGCTTGGATGTAACAGGAAATTTCGAATAATTTTCTTATTAATATGCATCTAGTGTCTCTCATATTCCAAAAGAAACTAGAGTAAACAATGTCATTACGGAAAAAAATTAATTAATAATAATATATCCAAAGGTAACAAACATGGTCACTTATAGGATCAATTCAATCCCAACCCTAGACCTTTTGTGTGGCAACATCTATTCCAATCTACCATGAAAACAAATTATTGCTAGATTGCAAATTTTCCAAGAATGTCAAAATTTATTTCTTTACACAATCATTCAATTTGCATGGGATCCAAAATTATAAATGTAATTTTCAAAATAAAATAATATATAGATTGAATAGGTTTAGGATGTAGTTATAAACCTAACGATAACAAACAAGTTTTAACCATCAGGATGCAGAATATCATTACATAGAATATCATTACATAGAGAGAATGCCTCCGAAACATCCCTTTTGCAGGTGCTGATTTCCTGACTGCAAAAGGACAAGCAATTAGACCATTTCTCTCTTCTTCTTCTTCTTTTTGTTGGGGGGGGTGTGGGAGAGATGCGGGGAGAGGGTTGAGGGAGGATCAAATTCGAGACTAAAAGGTAGAAAGGCTAAGGAACTGACAGCTTCAAGACAAGTCTGATAAATTCCAACTCAATTTGAAATGTCAAAATCAGATAACAATTTCCAAAAAAAATTATTTTTTATTTTCTAAGGCTATTATTTTGTTTTAATTTTTTGCTTGGTAAGCTACTTACATGCCAAGGGGACTCAAACCCTCAACCTCACCCACCACCTAGACTTATATGGGTGTTGGAGGTGCCATTTAGCCCAAAAGCCATTGAAAATTTCCAGAAAAATTAAATTTATCAGATCATCTTTTGGTTAGAATCTGACCCACTAACAATGACCAACTACCCAAGTACTGACACATTACAAGAAAATAGTTTATACACAGTGTTGGCAGGAAAAGGCACATGAATTTAACTTATAGGGAATGCAACCAAAATGAAATCTTACAATTTCTTAAACATTTCATGTCAATGAATTGCATACAAACTTACTCTAAATAGTTGCAAAAAACCAGAATGTGTGATACTCTCTCCCAAAATCAGTAATATCTATAATTATCTCGTTTTTCAACCCAAAGAAAGGATCAGGAATAGCTTTGTTCTCCACCAAGGTTGCCAAAACACTGTAATTATATCACCGTTGTTTGTTTTTTTTATAGGACTGTAATTAAATCACCGATACCCTTGACACAATGAAAATACAGCTTTCATTTTCTTTTTCTGCACCAAAAGTACCCCAATAGCAATAACACAACCTTGAGTGTATACTATAGAACAAAACTTCAGAGTATAATTAACAGAGGCTTGAAATTTTAGAGGTGCTATGTAACAATGACATTGTTCAAAGCAAGAAAGTCTGACTTACATTCTCTAAACTAAGCCCTTGACTTATCATACATAATCGCGCTTTCATAGAAATAATTTCGATAACAATAATAATAATAATAAAAGTAACTAAAACTAATGACATAAAAGATGTTGATAAGCATGTAGATATGTAATAACCTGAAATGCTTCTGAATCTTTGCATTCATGTTTTGCATCTAATTGCACATTTCCCTCTTCAAAATAATGGGAATCCACCTAAGGAAGAAGAAGAAGAGATGGACAATTTAATATGAGCTCAAGAAAAATGAATGCGTTTAAAATTGCATAGAAAGAGAAGAGATGAAAGTAGTCCTACACAACTGATAAGAAATTCCTGTAGTTCGCCTTTTAGTCCCAGGATTGTCATCATATCCCTAACTCAATGTTCCACATTGAGTGCCAACTTCCCATTCTAGATATTGTACCATAAAACATTTAAAACTAAAAAAAATCCTACTATCTACATATGAGGACACGGCAAGGTACAACCACACATACTACCATGAGTTGGATAGTATATTTATGTCCTATGTGGATCATGATGCCAAGAAAGTGCATTAAAAATAACTATTGCAATGTCATTTGATGAATTTCTCGCACCAAAAATTATGTGGACCAAGTCTAGTATAAAAATCACATTTTTCATTTCCATAAACAAGGTCTATGCAAGTTGAAATTACACGGGGCACATTGGTAGATAAATTCTTCACAGGGATGGCCACATTTGTGACAGGCAGGATGGTCTCTAATTTTCTCAATGAAAGTAAGGGGGTGTGGATGACAATAAAATGAGTAAGCACTTCCAAACTTAAAATTTGGGTAGTTTCCAAGAATACATTTTGGATGAGCAGGATAACTACAATCTGCACAGTAGTAAAACCAATGCTTTGGGTCTCGTTCCTCTTCACATATATCACAATAATATTCACCAGAGTCATCTTCAACAGCATAATTGAGAATGAAAGGATGCTCATGTTGTTTGTACCTAGCAGTAAGTGGTAGTGTAGCACATCTAAAGTCTAATGCAAATTCACAAGTAATACAACGATATACTTGGAAACTTTCAAAGTCACAACTACTACAGTTCTGTTCATATCTTGTGTTGGAGAGGTAAAGATGATGTTCGTGACCTTTGTGGATAAGGATGTCCAACATCAAACTACATTGAACATCAAGATCAAAGTTGCATTCCTCACAATGGTAGGTGAAGCCATTGCAATCTTGGCAACAAGCATCACACCTAAATAACTTACTCCTATAAGGTGACTTTGGGAGAAGGTTGAGTGGGTGTCGATGAAGTGGGTGTCGTTTTTTTCTAGGTAATTCAATACAAGATTTATGAAGAAAGAAGTTGCACTTGGTACAACTGTAAAATGGAGGGAGAATGACTCACAAGCAACCATCACATTTTTCGTTATTCTGAACCTCATCGGTAAACTTTAAGTCATGCTCATGACTGAAGTGTTCGATTTTTATTGCAATTTCAATTCCATCCTCACCTACATTGATTTTTTTTACTATGTAAGTTTTTGAGTTTATAGATCCATCCAGCTCTAGATCTTCATTTTTTGACTCATCTGTAAGTTTTAGCAAATTTATGTCCTCCCTATTTTCCTTGTCTGTAGCACAATCAAGGTGGGCATCAAAGTCGCAACTTGAGCAATAGTAAAACTCATAGTCTGTGTCCACTTTCCGAACACAGAGTTCACAAAATTGGGAAACAGATTGATGGACTTCATGAGAAGAATAGTTGAGGTGGAGGAGGTGGTTGTGACGTATAACTTTGACCTTGCGTACGTAAGACGCACAACTTGGATGAATACAGAAATTGCAAGGTGCACAAAGATAGGGCACATTGCCTTCTTTGCCACAAAGGTCACAAGTGAACTTTATTGACTTCCACATGCGTGTTAATGGGTGGTCATGGACTTCAGTTTCTATGGTGAGCGGTAAAGTAGCGCATTTGCTGTGAAGGTTAAAGTTGCAGTGGGAACAACCGTAAGTGTATTCCTCAAGAAATTCTTTGCAGACTTCGCATTTGCTATACTCTTTGTCGCAAACACGTTTCCATTCCACAAAGAGAATAAGATAATATTTTGGATGCAAAGGATTTTGCAACTCACGAGGTAGTTCTGCACACGATTTATGATGGTGAAACTTGTTGCATTTTATTCAACTGTAACTAGGACCCAATACGGGTTCCCTGCATGCCCAACAAAGAATTCCTCTTCTCTCGTCTTCATTGAATACCAAAGAATGCTCATTGTTGCAAACATGTTGATTTTCCATCTTTACAACGTGAAACAAAAGAAAAAAAAAACAAAAAAACATCCTAACTTGTTTAGGAAAAAAGAAAAGGAATTTATAGATTAACCAAATGTAGAGAAAAATGGTTGGAGATGGACTCATACCTTGATATAGATTATCTGAGAGTCAGATGGGCAGCAAAGTCTTCAATAATCTCTGCTGCTAGAGCTTAAAAGGTTCAGACACTTTTTGTGGAGAGAGATAAAACTCGCCTTTTGGTTTGGTTGGTGTGTGGACTTGGAGGGGTGGTAGCGGTAGCTTTTTTTTCCCTACTTTTTTGGGTCAACAATAGGACTATACTTATACAGCTATGCACACTTCTTTAATTCTTTTGACTAGAAAAGTAGTTAGCTAAATTTTGGATTTTTCTTTGCCTATTTAGAGACCATAGATCTTCTAGTCTTTTTTTTTTTTAAATACTAGTCTCCTTTAGACTTTGGCTTAATCTTGTTGCTTGTTTGGGTTATGTTTGTAGTTATTTGTGCCCACTTTTATTGTTGTTATTTGGGCTTTTAATTTTATGTTGAAGGATTATGTTTGGTAGGACAAAACTATTTTTGTGATTAATGTTAGGATACATTAAAATGACACAATAATTTTACAACATTCCTAAATTAGTATACTGAAAATTTTAAATTAATTAAATTATTTTTTAAAAATTAAAGATTGTGATGGACCTATAAGTGAGTTGATATGCTAAATTAAGAATGTTGTAAAATTGTTGTGTCATTTTGTTATATCCGTAGCATTACTCTAATTTTTGTTGAACCAAAATTCTTAAGATTCTCCACAATAGGACTATACTTTGTACAGCTATACACACTTCTTTAATTCTTTTGACTAGAAAAGTAGTTAGTTCAATTTTGGATTTTTCTTTGCCTATTTAGAGACCATAGATCTTCTAGTCTTTTTTTTGGGAATGCTAGTCTCATCTAGACTTTGGCTTAATCTTGTTGCTTGTTTGGGTTACGTTTGTAGTTATTTGTGCCAATTTTTATTGCAGTTATTTGGGCTTTTAATTTTTGTTGAAGGATTATGTTTGGTAGCCCAAAACTATTTTTGTAATTAATGTTAGGATACAATAAAATGACACAACAATTTTACAACATTCCTAAATTAGTATATTGAAAATTTTAAGTTAATTAAATTATTTTTAAAAAATTAAAGATTGTGATGGACCTATAAGTGAGTCTGTAGGGTCAATTTGTGTAGCCCAAGCCCAAGAGATTTGGATTATGAGCCCAACAAACCCAAAACAATAAATTTGTAGAAAGTGGGTGAAAGAGCTGGGCTGGTTGTGAATTAAACAGTAACTAACTGTGATATTTAAGAGTGAATTAACATGAAATTATGCTTGAAAAACTGAATAAATGAACGTCCGAAGAGGTGTTTTATTGAATGAGAAGTGATTACAACTCTCAGAGCTACAGTAAAGTTATTTTCTCATTTCCTCTCTTTTTTGTTTCGATCCCCTCTTATCAGAGACCTCTTCTCTTTATATAGTACCCACTCCCATCATCTTCATTGTCCACTTGTTCTTCATCTAAGCATCCACTTGAGTATATGTCCCATCAGGTATCTTCTTTAGCTCTCTGTGAGTGGTGGCAGCTGAAATTATACTGTTCAGGGGTCTTCTCCACATTAATGCGGCCAGAAAAGCAGCTGTAATGCATTTAATGTGGTGGTTGCAGCTTGTCTCCTAGATATTTTTCAGCTCCTATCATCTCCATACGTGCCTGAAGCCTTTCCCCTATCATTAGAATCATTAGAATGATTACTTGAACTCCCCAGGTGTTTGCTTGACCAGGACTCTTGGTGTCCGAGGACGATGACCTCTTCGGACCAATGATGATCTCTTCGGGCTACACTCCTCGTTCACTTCCAGGTATGTTTCTTCCACATGGGCTCCCTCTCAAGCATTTTCCTCTCTTCGGACGCACAGTAATCATCAAATAGGGTCCTTGGCCCAGTACGTCAGATTGGGCTTTCACCCCCCACAGAGTCAATATGCTAAATTAAGAATGTTGTAAAATTGTTATGTCATTTTATTATATTTCTAGCATTACTCTAATTTTTATTGAACCTAAATTCTTGAGATTCTCAAGTCAAGATGTTTAATATTTTATTTAGGTAGACAAAATATGTATAATTATGTATATAATTTTCTTTTTTTGCAAGTATTATATATATTATTTTGTCTACTTATTTTAAATTGTCCTTACGAACATCCTGGCTTCTATGTAGACTTTCCCTTGAAATCAAAGGGATTATACCTATGTTTTACTTGTTGCAGCATTTTCATATTAAATCATTAACAAATAAAACAAGAGGTTGAGGTTTAGATTGAAATTCAAATTTCATTTTTACACAAAGAATTCAAGTTGATACCAAGTAAATGTTAAAATCAAGCTACCGCCTCTTTCTCATTTTCTAGAAAATTCTCTTACATTCAGAAATTTCTCCATGATGCTCTTTTCAGATTTCTCTATAAGATATTTCTAGAGACTTCTATGTAGAAGTAAAACCCAGCCACAAATGGTTGTAATAGTCTAGAGGCTGTCACGGGCTAGATATTAAAATAATAATAAAATAAAGCCTAGAGCTTAACCCACCTTATGCTTGTATAAATAGGAACCTTTGGTTCCTACTTGTGATGTATGAAGTGTGAGAGACTTGTTAAGTAGTGTCAGACTAGTGCCAGGTGTGTGAGACGTGTGGAATAAGGTGAAGTAGTGTGTGTCATGGGCTAGATATTAAAATAATAATAAAATAAAGCATTAAAGCCTAGAACTACTAGAACTCAATTGTGGCAGAAATTAGATGAAGCTAGAAGCTTCAGTGTCGGTTACTTAACAGATCTTATGCTTGTATAAACAGGAAACTTTGGTTCTTACTTGTGATGTATGAAGTGTGAAAGACTTGTTAGGTAGGGTGTGAGACTAGTGAAAGGTGTGTGAGACGTGTGGAATAAGGTGAAGTAGTGTGTGACGTGAAGTGCAGCAGGGGAAGTGAAGATAATAAAGTCAAGTGTTAGTAGCTACGTGTCTAGGGGTAAGATGTAAGGTGTTAAGTGTGTGTTGGTGCATTTGAGGATAGTGTGTGTGATTGTAACAGTGCCGTGTGTATTGATGCAATAACACTGCTTGTAAATGGTTGTAATTTAAAAAGTCAAATTTTAAATTAAAACTCATTATTCAGTTTTTTTTCAACAATATAATGTCAGAGTTTTCGCTAACTCAACGTTAAAGAGTCCAACTAAGCTTGCTTTCATATTTGTTTATGGTTAATTCTCTATTCAAATGTAGCTTAAGACCATATTTATTAAATTTGGAAATATCTTACCAAAATATCTGGAGTCAATTTTCTTGACCACATGTTCAAAGGTTGACCCTTAGATAACCGTCAAGGATACAAAAATGGGTATTTCCATAGGCAACAAAGATATATATATAAAAGTCATTTTTCTTGGCCACATGTTCAAAAGTGGACCCTTTAATAATCGTCTAGAGACAAAAATGGGTATTTTCATAGGCAACACACACACACACAGATATATATATATATATATATATATATATATATATATATATTTTTTATGGGAAATAAATATAGGTAAGTTAACACATGGATATTCTGGGTTTTAAAATCATTGTGTCATTCTTAGTTCAATGGGTCTTAACTTTTGACTTCACCCCCTCTCCAGCTTGCTCTTATGAGGTGCTATTTGAGCTATACCTTATTGATCATATTCAGCATATTATTCTAATCCCATAACTCATCATATACTTTACTGAAATAATATTATGACCTTGATACCAACCTAGTACTTCAAGAGCACTAGAAATTTGACAAAAACATTAAACAATTAAGAGCATCCGTAGCAGATGTTCTATAAAAAATGTCATTTTGACACACCAAAAGCCTACTTTATTATTTTACCACATCATTTTACAACATCCCATTTATCAGATGTTTTATCATTCAATTCTATACATTAAAATAATATTTACAACACATTAAAATAATATATTAAACTACTTCCCCATCATCATCATCATCATCATCAACAACAACGGCACAACCACCTCAGCTGCAACAACGCCGACAGCCACCACCAGCACAAACCCACATCCACCAACACCACCTTATAAATAAAAAAAACCACAACCAGAAAAATTGTTGCGGCCACAACCACCAGAAAAAGAGAAAAAAAAAACAAAAACAAAACAAAACAAAAAAACAAAACACAACAGCCGCCACCCACCGACCCACCGCATCCCACACACCCACCCACTGCCGCTGCCAACCCACCCACCGCCGACCCATACTTCGGAACCCATTCATAGGCCGGTCCTCCCACCACCGATTTCGCACAACAGAACCCACCACCACCGATTCGCCCATCACCAGCCGACCCACCCACCACTGAATCTGACCATCGCAACCCACCACCAGTGATCCGCCAATCACCATCTCAACCCACCCACTGCCGAACCGGGTATCAAATCACTGCCAAAAAAAAAAAAAAAACCACAGCGACAGAGATCGGAGTGAAAGAAGAAAAGAGTGAGAAGAAAAAACTGAGGGTGATGTCTGAGAGGAAGAGAGAAAAACAACGAGATTGAGAAGAAAAAAGAGTGAAAGAAGAAAAGAATGGAGAGGCTTGATGTCTGAGGAAGAATGAGAGAGAAGAGAAATGAATAAAGTGAAGAGAGAGAAGAGAGAAAAGAGAATAAAAAAATATTAAATCGTTATACCATTTCTGTCTGTACCGTGCCAAAATTGTGAGGGTACTGTAGCATGTTGCAAAAATTTGACACATTTAGCACATCTAATAGAGCTCCATTTTTTGTGTTTGGTGTGCCAAATGCCAAATATTATAGCATTTAGTACAAATACCACATCTGCTATGGATGCTCTTATGATGGCACTTTGCATACTGAGAAATTCAAGTATAGAATTTACACCAGAATTCCATTAATATTCCAAATAACAGCACTAAAAGGAGAAAAGATCCAGATTTCTTCGCTTAATGTTATTTTACTTCAAAGAATGACACACACACCCAAAAGATAGACAAGGAAAAAAATGCCCAAATTTTTAATTTTTCAAACACAAACTGTTCTCCCTGTATATATGTTTCGCATCACTCACCCTATTTTATCTGGTTTGCAATCATTCAAATATAATCTCGGACCAATTTGATAGTACCACATGCACTTTTTTTTGTGACAGTGTTGTATATATGTATCCAACTAAATTAACTAATGTGCCCATTAGGTCAGTGTAAAATAGACCATTGGTCGAGTAAGTTGGGAATTGCAAGTTTTGTTAGAAACTGATTGGATCGCGGTATTAGTAAATATAGATCCAATCAAGAAGTTGTACCTTGGTTTGTTCACTTACTGGTATTTGCTTCAAAACAAGCAGCACAAGCAAACCAAAAAAGAAAAGAAAAAAACGACATAATGAAATTAACGTTGATGGTGGTAATGGTACTTAACATAAATCGTGGTACTAACATAGTTGTTGTATGTGTGTTCCTCTATCTCAAAGTTAGATTAGAGGTATTTATATAGACTCGGCGTGGGTGACAGTCATATGTGTAGCTGTAGGCACCAATAATTACAATTTGAATAGTAGTAGAACCAATGCATTTGGTCTTGTTCTTCACAAATATCACAATAATATTTGTTGGAATCATCATTAACAACATAATTAAGAGTGATGGGTGCTCGTGTTGTTTCTACCTTGTAGGATGTGGTATTGTAGCACATTCAAAGTGTAGTGAAATTCACAAGTGATACAACGAAATATTTGGAAGCTTTCAAAGTCACAACTAGTGCAGTTCAGTTTATATCTTGTGTTGGAGAAGCCAAGTTGTAAAGTTGTTATTTACAACTATTTGTTTTGTTGGCTTATATTTCGTGCCAAATTTGATTGTAATTATATTCAATCTGTTGTACCTTGTATTTATTGTGGGATTTCTTTGTAAGGGTTGTGTGATAGAGAGAGAGAGTGTGTGAAGACTCAAGCATTTGAAGACTGAAGATTTCTCGCGGGTATATCGCGACTTAGCTACCCGCGAAATGAATCATGTGCCCTGCACGTGCTGGAATGCGAAGAGTCAGGCTAGATGGAGACAATTGTGTCTCGCGAGTATCTTGCGGGTAAGGCCTTCCCGCGAGACAACGCGAGGCATTCTGCTTTGCCAGCCTGTGCAGTCTGATACACACTTTCTGTGCCTACACTACTTATACCCACATTACCCACAAATGTAAAGGAGAGCTTCTGAGAGAAAACTCTAGCCAAACACCTAGAGAATTAGAGATTGTCATACCCACAATCCTCTACACATTTTGCTAGTGGAAATTCCTCAACTCCTACCTCTCCATTTCCATACCATTGAGAGGTTGATAGCCCAAACACTTACCACACATTTTGAGAGTGTCAAGTGAAGTTTTGGTGCTGCTGAGAAGCATTGGAAGAAGCCTGGAATGGAAGATGCAACATGGAGCTTGTTGCGGGATCCGGAGAACTAGACAAGACACGGTTCTGAGAAGTCTTGTTGGAGTAGGAGCTTGGAGGGCTTAGGTACAGAGGGTAGATTAGGCTTGAAGGGTCTCTTGCTCACTCTTGTATTCCCACTAATTGTCTAGTGGATTGATTTTCGCTTAGAGGGCGGCGGAGAGGTTTTCCACCGAGTTCTTTGGTTTCCTCTTCGATAACATGTCTCGGTGTTATCTGTGTTTGCATCTCTCTTCTCTACTCTTGTTCATTTCATTTTTACTGCTGTGTTGCTTTAAATATGGATTAGAGTAGTTGTCTTGCTTATACGCTTGTGGTTACACTATTCCGCACTTAGTATTAACTTAGTGTAAAATCAACTAAGCCGTAACTTTAATTTGGGTGTTTAAACAGTTCATGTGTTTTCGACACATTTTCAAGCTTTCAATTGGTATCAGAGCGGATACACTCGCTGTGGTTTAAATACCTGAGTGCGTTCCTTGACCCTGCTTAAGATGGACTGGTCTTAATCATTAAATGTGCCACCATATTTTGATGGTAATAATTATGCTTTTTGGAAAGTCCAAATGAGGGCATTCTTGTGTTCCATTGATGATACTGTTTGGGATGTGGTTGAAATAGGTTGGACTAGGCCGGAGGCTGCTAAATCCACTTGGGATAAGGCAGCTCTTGCGGCAGCCAATGCTAATAATAAAGCTTTAAATGCTATTTTCTATGGTGTGTCTCCAGATGAATTCCACAGGATCTCTCACATGACAGTTGCCAAGGAAGGTTAGGAGATTTTGGAGACTACCTATGAAGGTACAAAGAAAGTTAAGGACACAAAGCTCCAGATGCTTACCACCAAATTTGAAGAGCTCAAGATGGGTAATGATGAATCTTTTGATTCGTTCTATGGGAAGCTCAACTAAATTGTTATTGCTAAGCTCAATCTTGGTGAGAAGATTGAAGATACTAAGGTGGTGAGAAAAATCTTGAGGTCTTTGCCTGAAAGCTTTAGAGCAAAAGTCACAGCCATAGAAGAGAGTAAAGACTTGGATGAGATCAAAATCCAAGAGCTAATTGGGTCTCTCCAAACATATGAGCTGGGACTGCCTTCCCATAAGACGAGTAAATCACTTGCTCTCAAAACCATCACTGAAAGAATGGATGATTCCTCCGAAGAAGATGGAGTGGAGAAGGAAGTAGCATTTCTTGCGAAAAACTTCTGCAAATTTCTAAAGATGAAGAACAGTGGGAAACCATTCAACAGAGGGAAGTTTTCATCTTCAAGAGGTGATAGGAAAGAGTTTAAGAGGAAAAAGGGGAAGGATTCTCAATCTCCTTCAGACATTGTGTGTTATGAATGCAATGGCCATGGACATCTCAAGAAGGAGTGTCCCAATTTCTTAAGAGGGAAAGGCAAGGCATATGCCACAACATTAAGTGATTCAGATTCTTCCAATTCTAATTCGGAAGAGAGTTGTGATGGAGAAGGAAATTTTAATGCATTTATGACCATCGCTCATGTCGAAACCTCGGAAGATTTGAATCAACTTGTACAAGAACTAGGGGAGTACAACAATGAAGAATCCATAGGGATTATGGAAGAATCAGATACTGAAGAGGATGAGAATACAGCTGGTCTTCTAGAGAATTACGCCTTACTCCTTGAGAAATCGGGTGAGTATGCAAGAGTGGCAAAGGCAGCTGTGAAGAAGATGAAGAAAGCTGAAGAAGATTACAAATGTCTTATGGTATGATACAAGGAGGCAAAGTGTGAGATTGAAACACTAAATGGTGAGCTATCAGAAGCCTACACAAAAGTGAGATTTTTTGAGCAAGAGGTAGTGTAAGCTCATGCCAAGATAGAGAGGGTCTCCTCCAAGAAGTTAGAAGATGTTATTTCATCTCAAAGACCTTCCTCAGACAAGCCCAGGTTGGGATATGTCGGAGGGAGTATCTCATCAGCCAAAGTTACCAAAGAAGTGAAGTTTGTGAAGGTCGAAGAGACGGCTGTGGAAGAATCAATTTCTGAGAAAGTTAAGGTTGATAAGAAGAAGAAGGTGGCTGATCAACGGGTGTTTAATAAGTCCCGTAATCAATCAGAAGCCAGATTTGAAGCTAGAGGAAGATCCCTTCCAAGATCACAACGAGGTCCTAGAACGAATCATTTTTGTCACTTTTGCGGATTGCAAGGACATACCAGACCCAACTGTCATAAGCTGAGAGCATTGAACAATGCAAGTGCTCCTCGGTCACAAGGAAGTAGAAATGACAAGAGGTCTTGGGGTGGTGAGCAACCAAGAAGTCAAAATGATGATCCCGGAATGATAGATGTGATGAAGATGATCGGTGCCTTCACCACTTGTCTGGAAAGTTTCACCAGAAGGTTTGAAAGTCCCAACTCTCGTACCCAATTCGTCAAGGATATCACCCCAAACGCATATGACGTGTGGGTGAAGAGGGGTACTCATGCATAAGCATTATAACATGTCCATGCACTAATTCTTCCAATATTTGGGGACTTTTGCTATTGCATCTTATCATGCATTGCCTTCATTTGATAGCATGTTTCTTTTACCTGTTTGGCTTTTGCCTGTTTTTGTTTTATTGATCTTACTTTATTTCGGTTTGTTTTTTAGTGTGTTCAAAAAATTCAAAAACCCACAAAAAATTGAAAAATCTTCAAAAAGTTTGATCGCTTGTTTTGTGTATATCACATGTGAGTTTGGCCTAGTACCTTCGTACTAATAGCGTAGTGCATTTACGATCTTGGCTTGATATGTATGCACTGATTTCTATGTGGAAGAAATCTTGAAAACTATGTGTGACTGTTGTAAATAGATCTTCAAGCTTGTCATGAATGATTGGTCAATAGTCTTGTTGGTCTTGATACTTGCATAGACTTGTGTCTATATCTCTTCCCACTTTATTTTTATGTTTTTGCAAAAAGAGCTCACCATATGTAAAATCTCCAAATGAAAAAAGATATTGAGCTGCAAAAGCCTGTCGCACATACTAGTATTTGACTAAGAAAAAGGGAAAGCGACTCTTTTAATGTAATTGTATGGTGCTAAAAAAGCCAAAGGCTAACACTCAATATTGAAATATCAAAAATTTCAAGCACCGATCTCAAATTGTCCAAAAATGGATCAAATGTTATGCTTTATGCAGAAGCCAAATGAAAAGCTTCTAAGTTATGTAATCATTCTCTTATGGGAGGTCATATATA
The DNA here is from genome assembly GCA_019022515.1 of Quercus aquifolioides. Lineage (NCBI taxonomy): Eukaryota > Viridiplantae > Streptophyta > Magnoliopsida > Fagales > Fagaceae > Quercus > Quercus aquifolioides. The sequence goes on from CM032335.1 coordinate 51,158,387, forward strand.
CTCATTTCTACAATGGAGATAGTCCACTTGATTTCATATAAGTTGTGTATGACTCGATTGAATTGATCATTGAAGCTTCGCTCTGGTCTAAGGACTATTCTACATTTGATACTCACACACAACACACAAGACTTTGATTCAATTAATGCCTATCTCATTTGTGTGATTGTATATGTTCAAATGTGATGTGTATGCACAAGTACATGCTGATCAAACCCAAAAAGATTTTGAGTGTTTTATATGTTTTTGAAAGTGATTTTATACTTTCGAGTGTTTAATTTTTGGTCGAAATGCATTTTTGTGTTTTTTATCAAAATCTGGTTCAGGGGTTGTTTCGCGAGAATCTCGCGACTTAGAGCTTCCCGCAAAAAGAGTTTGAGGGAAATAAACTTTTTGCAAATTCAGACAGAGACTCTCACGATTGTCTCGCGACTGTCTCGCGACCAACAGCTTCTCGCGAAATGCTGTTTGGCAAAAAATAGATTTTTTTTTTAAATTTAGACAGAGGGTATCGCGACTGTCTCGCGCCTATCTCGCTACTCTCTAACCCGCGAAAAACGCGTGTTTTCAGTTTTATATAGCAGATGTGACAGTTTTTCAAATCACACACATTTCCCTCACTCAACTTCTTTCGAACCCCTTTCAACCCAAAATCAATTTCTTTCAAAACCCCATCAATTTCAAGCATCTTTTCTGTTTTTTCTACATCAAGGTTTGTTTTCTTCAACATTTTCTTCGTGATTTTCTTAGTTTTTGCAGTAATGTATGTTAGGGTTTTGAAAATTGGGGTTTTTCAAAAATTTGGGTTAGGTTTCTAGTTTTTGTGCATATTTTTCAAATTCTCTGATTGGGCTGAGTCCCATTTGTCTTTTGTGCATCTGTGTTGGCCCCTTATGGCATTTTAACATGTATTAAGGCTAGTTTTCACCATGTTCATGCATTGTTCATACTTAGAGTACTTTTGTGCATGCTAGGTGTTTGACAAAATGTCCGAGTGACATTTTTGTGCTAAATTGGATTTAAGTGACTTCAATTTATGGGTTTATACTTATATGACCTTGCTTAATTAGTTTTTGGTCACTGTTTGTGTGTTTCACACTCTTTGCCCATATTCCACACACTAGGCACACACCTAGGCACCCCTCATGCATCTGGTGCTGCACCTTCATTCATCAACACACGCACACACATGCATCAGCACATGCACACAGACGCACACACATGCATAGTTACTTGTTTTCATGCATTGTGTTTATGTTTTCTTGTTTTTATGCGTTTAGCATGTTGTTTAGAGTCAATTATGCTCTGTTTTATGTTTTATTTCAGTTGTTTTGGAACTAACTTGAATCTAATCAAGTTTTGTGTTTTGTTTTGTGTTTTTGCACTTGTTTTCTATCTGCTTTGTGAAATTGTGCAGATGTCTCCCACTAAGCATGCAGCCTCCAAGAAATCATCCTCAAAGCGTGCACGTACAGATTCAGATCATTTCAAGTCTGCTGAAGCTGACATGAAATACAATGATTGCTACAAGAGAGCAACCATTATCATGGAAAGGGTAGTCCAGTTAGAGGCTCTTGAGCACACGTTCATTCTTGATGCGTTCAAAGAGAGAACTTGGACCAAGCTATTAAACCCGGTTGGGATTGTGTACTCAGAGATCATTCGAGAATTTTTCTCAAATGCTACTGTGGAAGATGACAAGATAATTTGCTGGGTGAGGCACAAGGAATTCATGATCACAAGGGACATTATTCAAGACTTTTTGGAGATTCGTCCTCCCTCTCAGCCAATGTCAGTTCAATATGACGAAAGATTGGGTTATTGAGGAAATGATAACGACTCTTGGAGGATCACCAAAGAAATCATCAATGGATACAATCCAGTTTTCACCATAAATGAGAACATTGAGTTATGTGATGATCCATAACTTGTATCCGGTCACCAACCTCATTACATTATTAGCTCCAAGGACGAGGTTTCTCTACGACCTTTTTACCCACAAGGAAATTGATATATGCAGTCACATCTTCCACATTCTGAAGAAAAGCATTGAAAAGTAGAATTCAAGGACAATAATGCCTTTTCCCTCACTAATCATGGGTCTAATTGCTAAGACGAAGCTGAAATTCCCAAGTGGTCTTACTGTGGTTTAGAGGGACTACCCCATTGGTGCTAATACATTGACTAGGAGCACAGCCCACATCAGAGGTTCCAAGACTGGTGTGCATACCATACCACAACCTCGTGTTGAGCAGGATGAAGGTGGAGATACAGAGGAGGAGATTGATAGATTCACTTCTGCTCTAGAGACTTCAGCACAGCCATCATCGTTTGTACCAGCTCGCGCACCAGACAGACTAGATCGTCTCCTAGATAGAGTGGACCAGATGTTCCTCATGCTAGACTCCCATGTGCAGCACATAGTGACCCAGTTTGTATATGTTCAGGGCCAGATCACCGCGTTGTCATCACAGATCCAGGACTTGTCCACGGAGCATGGATCAGACTCAGAGTCAGATCAGTTCTAGCCCTTTGGCCATTCCGGTCAAAAAGGGGGAGAAAATTTTGAAGGGGAGCTGAAGAAGAGCTTGCACAGCGTTAGGGGGAGCATAGGTTTAGGCTTATAAACATTGGTTATTGGTTCACAGGCGATTTATTTTTTATGTTTTTGTTTTTATAACTGGTTTTATGTTTACAGTCTTTACTGCTATTGCTTTTGTTTAAAGCTTTAATACTCTGTTTTAATCTCAGTTTATTTTGTGTTTATCTCAATGCTTTTGTAGCATTTTTTTTTTTACTTTTAAGATATTTCTAATATGTTTTAAGTACCTCACTCTTGTGCCCTAGTAGGATCTTTTATCCTAGATGCAAGTACTTAGTGTATTTTGCTTTGGTTGAGTGGTGGACATGCAATTGATCCTTTGGATTGTTCTTAATTGCATTGCGTGTCTGGATGAGCATTTACTTGCTAAATGTTCATTGTAGTCATTCGTTAATGACTATTTTTGTTTGATCAAGTGATGCTTACATGTTATGATGTGCTTACAAACTTGATCGCACTTACTTGCTCATGTACGTACCTTGTATTTAACTTGTCATAAGCTTAATGAAAGTTTTGTTCGTGTGCAAGTGTTTCAGGTAACAAGTATATGCTTGCAAGTGCTTCACAGCTTCTAGATTAGGTGTGAGTGAGTTTTGCCACTGTTCCCAAACTCACGTTTAAGTCTAGAGTCTGTTTTAGGGGTTTTGTCACGGAATAGCCAAAGGGGGAGATTGTAAAGTTGTTATTTACAACTATTTGTTTTGTTGGCTTATATTCCGTGCCAAATTTGATTGTAATTATATTCAATCTGTTGTACCCTGTATTTATTGTGGGATTTCTCTGTAAGGGTTGTGTGATAGAGAGAGAGAGAGTGTGAAGACTCAAGCATTTGAAGACTGAAGATTTCTCGCGGGTATATCGCGACTTAGCTACCCGCGAAATGAATCATGTGCCCTGCACGTGCTGGAATGCGAAGAGTCAGGCCAGATGGAGACAGCTGTGTCTCGCGAGTATCTCGCGGGTAAGGCCTTCCCGCGAGACACCCGCGAGGCATTCTGTTCTGCCAGCCTGTCTAGTCTGATACACACTTTCTGTGCCTACACTATTTATACCCACATTACCCACAAATGTTAAGGAGAGCTTCTGAGAGAAAACCCTAGCCAAACACCTAGAGAATTAGAGATTGTCATACCCACAATCCTCTACACATTTGCTAGTGGAAATTCCTCATCTCCTACCTCTCCATTTCCATACCATTGAGAGGTTGATAGCCCAAACACTTACCACACCCTTTGAGAGTGTCAAGTGAAGTTTTGGTACTGCTGGGAAGCATTGGAAGAAGCCGATGATGGCAGATGCAACATGGAGCTTGTTGCGGGATCCGAAGAGCTAGATAAGACATGGTTCTGAGAAGCCTTGTTGGAGTAGGAGCTTAGAGCGCTTAGGTACAAAGAGTAGATTAGGCTTTGAGGGTCTCTTGCTCACCCATGTATCCCAACTGATTGTCTAGTAGATCGATTTCCGCTTGGAGGGCGGCGGAGAGGTTTTTCACCGAGTTTTTCGGTTTCCTCTTCGATAACACGTCTCGGTGTTATCTGTGTTTGCATCTCTCTTTCCTACTCTTGTTCATTTCATTTTTATTGCTGTGTTGCTTTAATTATGGATTAGAGTAGTTGTCTTGCTTATACGCTTGTGTTTACACTATTCCGCACTTAGTATTAAGTTAGTGTAAAATCAACCAAGCCGTAACTTTAATTTGGGGGTCTAAATAGCTCGTGTGTTTTCGACACATTTTCGAGCTTTCACAAGTGCAATGTAACATTGACATAGTTCAAAGCAAGAAGATTCTACAAGTATTTTCTAAACTAAGCCCTTAACTTGTCAGACAAGATTTAAAGAAGTCTCTATGCACAGCAAGGTTTTAACTTTTAAAGATCACCAAGAGAAATTCAATTACAATATATAACTCAACCAGCCAAGTTATCAACAATTATTGCTCCCAAATAACCATGCTCTTAACATCAACATTTACAAAGTACATAGTGTGCCTTCAAATTAAGATGTCAGGCCAATATTTTTACTATGCTGATGTATAAAATTTATGTTGAGAAAAGATAGAAGAATTGAATATGTAAATATGTAACAGTAACAACAATAATAACAATTAAGTAAAACTAATAACATAAAAGATGTTGATAAATATGTAAATATGTAATATCCTAAAATGCTATTGAATCTTGGCATAGCATGTTTTGCATTCACTGCTAGCCGCTTTGGTGCGGGAGAGGACAGTAATGTTCAGACAATTTTATTGAGAAAAGAAACACAAAGAGAGAGAGGCCTGAGAAATGAGAATTACTTTTCTTCTTTTTTGGGCTTTATTTTTTGGAAAAATATGAAATTATGAATTGCTTTTTGGTTAGTGGTTGTCCAAGTAATGAATAGAAAGATTTTCGTGTCCTCTTCTTTGTGGTCTGTCTCCGAGAGTCCCAAGCATGAAGGCATGAACAGAGAAATGAAGGAAGATAGCAATTTCTACATGGGCCCCATTTACTTCTGTAATCCTCGACCTATTTGTTTCCCTTGGCTTTGGGGAACATCTACATCAATCCTTAAGAAAAAAAAACCAACCTCATGTTTCTGGTCTGTTTCCAATAGTTGCAGATTCCGCTAGTAAGGCAATAAAAAAACATTCCCATGTTTTAAAAAGAGAATGGACATCCATTTGATCTCTAATTTTGCAAATGTAACATAACAGTTTTCTTCATTGTCTATAAGATTTTTATGTAGGACAATCAAGTATTAAACTTGTCCACAAAATCTCTCACACTCATCGGCAATTCAACAAAGTGTTAATTAACATTTCTAGATGCATTTCAGGAAATCAAGAGCTTGTTCTTAGTATTTCTTTTTTCAACTATTTTCCTTTGTCCGAATTTGCCTTAAACAAGAATTTCTGGTTATTTCCGTATGTTTAATGGCTTATTCCTCCAAAAACAAGTTTTAAGAAAACTAACTAATTATTTACCTAAAAATGATAAGATCAATAGCAATCCATTTCATCCTACTTCTTAATCAATCCAATGCATTTCTTCTTCTTATCATCAAAATTCTTAAGAACACAAATGCCCAATTTTTTAGTTTTTCAAACACAAGTCAAAACATCGATTCAATTCACTTTTTTGTGACAGTATTGTATTTATGTATCCAACTAACGTGCCAATAAGGTCAGTGTAAAATAGACCATTGGTCTAGTAAGTTGGGAAATTCTAGCACATAAAAATATATATACTAGAATCTCATTCTCACTATTGCAAACGAAGAAATTGCCTCAAAACATTCGTAAAAACACGGTTTAGGGACACAGTGCATTTGCAAACATATTAAAAATATGTTACTCAAAATTTCATTTTTCACAAAAATGAAAATCTCTATGAAGAAAAAATGTGGCAGTAATTAAAGGGTCTGAACAATCAGATAGAGTGTCAAGTTCAGCCGAGTGATACTGGCTAACTTCAATATTGCAAGCTCTGTAAAAAGAAATTGATTGGATCGTGGTATTAGATCCAACCAAGAAGCTGTACCTTGCGTATTTCACTTACTTATTTTTGCTTCAAAACGAGAAAAACACACACACACAACGAAATGCAAAAACTACAGAATGAAAAAAACATAGATTGTAGTACATGTTTTCTGTTTTTTTTTTTTTTTTTTTGCTAAGAAACATAGATTGTGGTACTAACAAATGTAGTAGTTGCTGCGTGTGTTTCACTATCAGAGAGTTAGAGGTATTTATATAGATTGGGTTAAGTGAACCGAAGATTAGGGTTTTGCAAGGGAGAGGAGTAATGAGTGGTCTTTTTGTCATTTGGGCATGGGCTTTGTCTTTGTCCTAACCCAAATCAGTGGGAGGGCTCTGCTTCGTATGATACTAAAGGCCCACCAGGTAGACAAAACTTTAGTTGGGTACTTTGTTTTTTGCATTTGTACTCTATTTTTTTTTCCAATAAATCAATGAAAGTAACAATTATTTCACCCAAGTCAACATGTTTCTAACCTCAATATTTACGAAGTACATAGTGTGTCTTCAAATTAAGATGCCAGGTTAATACATTTACTGTGATGATGTATAAAATCTATGTTGAGAAAAGAAAATAAAAGAACCTCTCCATCTATTATAAGTAGAAGGGCAGTTGTTAATCAAAATATTAGGATAGCACCTAATGCAAAAAGAAAAAAAAAGAAAAAAAAAGAAAAAAAGAAAAAAAAAAGAGAGATGGACAATTTAATATGAGCTCAAGAAAAATGAATGCAGTCTAAATTGCATAGAAACAGAAAAGAGAGAGATATAGTCCTACAAGGCTACAAATAACAAGATATAGTTCCATTATTGTTCATCATCCCTGAATCAATGTTCCACATTGAGGGCCAACTTTCCGTTCTAAATATTGTACCATAAAACATTAAAAACTGAAAATTCATATTATCTAGATGCTTATTGTTTCTAAGAGATTAGGACAAGGTAGGGTGCAACCAGACAACCATGAGTTGGTACAATGTATTTGTGTCCTATTTGAATCATGATGCCAAGGAAGAGCATTGAAAATAACTATTGCTTTGCCATTTGACGAATTTCTCACACTAGAAATTACGTGCACTAAGTGTAGTATAAAATAAAAATTAAAACCATATTTATCTTTTCTATAAACAATACTTGTGCACGTTGAAATTTCATGAGACCCATTGATAAAAAAACTCTTCATCGCAGGGACCGTCACATCTGTGACATGCATGGTGGTCTTTAGTTTTCTGAATGATAGTAAAGGGGTATGGGTGACAATCAAATGTGTAAGAAACTCCAAATTAAAATTTTGGACATTTCCCAATAATACATTTCGGATTAGCAGGATAATTACAATATGCACAGTAGTTGATAAGTAAAATTATAGCATACAAGGCACTCCAAATCTAACCCGTCGGCTTTGCTTGTAATATGAAGCCTATAGCTTCAGCTGATGGGATAAGTTAGGGGAGAAAGCTGAAGGCTCTAAAGCTGAGGGACAAAGATTTGATAGGGGTGTGAAAGGGAGTCCGCGAAGCACGCCAAAGGGGCTGACACCATCAAAAAAGCTGACGCCGATATGGCTGAAGGGAATAAGATAAGCTGACGGTTCTAGTGTAACCTTGACTTGGCTTGGCCACCATGCATAAGTATATAAGGAAATGACTTGTATCCCACGCTCAATGTTAGTCTTCTACAAGAAAAGGATTCCGCAATATACGCTCATAAGGATTCTTATAAGGAAAGGACTTCTAGCCCATGGAAGAGTTGGTCAACTCTCTACTACTATAAAAGCTCCAATTCCCTCACAAATCAAGGTACGCATAATTAACCCCTCTCTATCACTCTAGAGTTGTAAGAAGTTCTAACTTGACCTTCGGAGGGTATTTGGCCGGCACCACACCGATGCTCTCTGTTAGGTCTTCTCTTTTTGTCATGCAAGTGGTATTTCCAGTGTGTGAGTATTGTGTGGCTCACTGGTGATATTTTCAGGCTCATCAGTAGTAAAACCATTGTTTGGGTCTCTTTTTTCTTCACATATATCACAATAATATTCACCAGTCATCTTCAGCAGCATAACTAAGAATGAAGGGATGTTTCATGCTGTTTGTACCTTGCAATAAGTGGTAGTGTAGTGCATTTAAAGTCTAGTGCAAATTCACAAGTGATATAACAAAATCCTTGGGACCTTTCAAAGTTACAACAACTACAGTTCTGACTATATCTTGTGCTGGAGAGACGAAGACAATGCTTGTGACCTTTGTGGGTAAGAATATCCAAGATCAAACTACATTGAACAACAAGATCAAAATCGCATTTATTACACTTGTAGGTGAAGCCATTACAAAGCTGGCCACAAATAGGGCACATTACCTTCTTTGCCACAAAGGTCGCAAGTGAACTTCATCGACCTCCAAATGCGAGTTAATGGGTGCTCATGGACTTCAGTTTCTATGGTGAGCGGTAAAGAAGCACATTTGTTGTATTAGAATATGGAGAAGAAGGATGAAGAGCATGAGGAGCAAGGAATGAATCATGCCTTGACAGAAGCAAGACCAAGTGAATCTGTAGAATTGAAAAACAGAGTAAACGGGTAGTAGCTTAGGAACTAAAACTACATGTAGCTTTGTTTTAATTATTATTGAGTTAGTTACTACACGTGAGAAGCTTGGTTATTTTACTGTTCACACGTGTCAAGTTTAGTTAGTTAGAGATAGATTGTTTGCTCTGTTTCGTATATAAGTTGTATGGCTGATTCTTCTAGTAATAATTGAGAAGTATTTTCCCAAATTCCTTTTGATATGGTATCAGAGCAAATTCCCAAATTCTAGGGTTCTTAGGGTTTTTACTTTCTCTCAATTTTCTCTGAGAAAATCACTTTCTTTCTCTAAGAAAATTCTTCGTTGACAACAATGGCTTCCGCTGCAACTCAAGGTGCTACTGCATCAGAGAATGCTACGTCTTTGTCTTCACAAGATTCACCAATGGATGATCCCCTGTTCTTGCATCATGCAGAGAGCCCAAGTACAGTTCTTGTCACTCAGCCTTTGATTGGTGGAGAGAACTACTCAGCGTGGGCTCGTGCTGTGAGGAAAGCGGTACTCACCAAGAACAAACTAGGATTTATTGATGGTTCACTCACTTTATCATCTCCAATGGTGTCTACTCCTTCAGCTGTTCAAGCTTGGATTAGATGTGACAACATGGTTGGAACTTGGTTAACCAACTCAGTGTCACCAAAACTTCAAGCAAGTATCATATATGAGGACACGGCTTTGGAGATTTGGACTGATTTGAAGAATCGGTTTGCTCAGAGTAATGGACCAAGAATTTACAATCTTCAGAAAGAAATTGCAGATTTACACCAAGGTGAAGTTCCCATAACTGATTTCTTTACTCAACTGAAAGTGCTTTGGGACCAATTGCAAAGTTTAAGTCCATTTCCTTCATGCACATGTGGAAAATGTGTGTGCAATGTGAATAAGAGGCTTAGTGATCTGCAAGTTAGAGAGTCAGTGATGAAATTTTTAATGGGCTTAAATGACTCTTTTTCACAAGTAAGGTCTCAAGTCTTGCTCATGGATCCTTTGCCCTATGTTTGTAAAGTTTATGCTTTGTTGATTCAAGAAAAGATGTAGAGATCAGTTCCTAATCATTCTGGTGTAAAGGTTGATTCAACTGCTCTGGTTGCAAAGATGCAAAACTTCAATGCTGGTAATCCTTCTGGTGGTAATGGTGTCAAGGGCAAGGACAAACCTATTTGTACCCATTGTGGCAAGACTGGCCATATAGCAGACAAGTGCTATAGATTACATGGCTTTCCACCTGGGTTCAAGTTCAAGAATAAGCCTTCAATGGCTCATCAGGTTTCAGCCATTCAATCACAGGAGTTGATGTCTTGTCCAAGTCCTAACAGTTTAGCCTTTACTCCCGAGCAATGTCAACAGCTTCTTGCATTGATTACTCCTTGTTCTCCCCTTGTATCTGCTGTTCAACGCAGGGATGTTCATGGCAAGGATGCTTCTTTCCCTTGTGTTCCTTCTACTTCCACTTCTGCCATGACAGGTATAGATGTTTCTCATTCTGTTTTCTCTGCTAAGATAGTTAACAGAAGGGCTTACACATCTGACACTTGGGTTATTGATACTGGAGCAACTGACCACATTGTTTGCTCAGTGAATCTTTTGTCTTCTATTACAGCTATTGCTCAGTCTGTAGTTGAATTGCCCAATGGTGAAACTGCTTCTGTCACACATATTGGAACTATTAATCTTTCTTCTTCCCTCACACTACATAATGTTTTATGTGTGCCTTCTTTCACTTTTAATCTTCTATCTGTTAGCACCATCACAAAATCTCACCCTTGCTGCCTTGTTTTTCTATCTGCCTTTTGTTTTATTCAGGACCTTACCTGTTGGAGAACGATTGGAGTGGGACAAGCAAGTGATGGTTTATATCTGTTACAATTTGGTAGCACTCAATCTTTAAGCTCTCTTGATGACTTTCTGGCATGTCATAATCTGAGTACAGTCTCCAATTCTTTCTCAGCTGCAACTTCAGCCAATACACTTTCTTCTCTTTGGCATAGCAGATTAGGACATCCATCAGATTCTAGGTTACAAGCTTTAGTTCATTTTTTTCCTTTTCTCAAAAATTCTTGTAATAATACTTGTACCATATGTCCCTTGGCCAAACAAAAACGTTTGCCATTTCCTTTTAATAACAATCTTAGTACTTTTGCTTTTGATTTGTTGCATATGGATGTTTGGGGTCCATATTCCACTCCTACTTTGGATGGTTACAAGTACTTCTTGACTATTGTTGATGATGCAACTAGAGCTACCTGGATTTACTTAATGAAATCTAAATCTGATGTGAGGACTCTTATTGTTTCTTTCCATACCATGGTTCTTACTCAATTCAATGTCAAAATTAAACAAATAAGGACTGATAATGCTTTAGAATTTCACATGCCAGATTTCTTTGCTTCCAATGGAATTGTCCATCAACACAGTTGTGTTTATACTCCACAACAAAATTCTGTTATGGAGAGAAAACATCAACACCTTCTTTCAGTTGCTAGAGCTTTACAATTTCAGTCTAATTTGCCTATTTCTTTTTGGGGTGACTGTGTGCTTACTGCTGCATACTTGATCAACAGACTTCCTTCTCCATTATTAAACAATAAGACTCCTTTTGAACTTATTTTTCATAAAACCCCATCTTATGATCATTTAAGGGTTTTTGGTTGTGAGTGTTTTGCTTCCACAATTGCCAATACTAGGTCCAAGTTTGACCCTCGATCTAGGAGATGTGTGTTCATTGGCTACCCTTTTAATGTCAAGGGTTATAAGGTTTTTGATTTACACACTCATACTGTTTTCATTAGTAGGGATGTTGTTTTTCATGAATCTGTTTTTCCCTTCCAATCAACTGCTTCACCCTCCAATACTGATCTGCCTATTCCTTTACCTTGCACTATCCCTCTTCCTTTTGATGACCTTTCTTCTTCTTCATCTCATTTGGTTTCTCCATCTACTTCTTCTATGGATGATACTATTCTTCAATTGCATCATGAGCTTGATGATGATTTTCTGCATAATGTTCCTAATGAACCTCCTAAGCCTCTTCTTGATCCTATTCCTTTAAGAAAGTCTTCTAGAGTTCATAAGAAGCCTTCTTATCTTCAAGCTTATCATTGTAACATGGTTACTTCCACTCCCACTGCTGTTGTTCTCCACTCAGGTACATCTCATCCCTTAACCTCCCATCTTTCCTATGCTTCTCTTTCTCCTTCATTCAGGACCTTTTGTTGTTCTATTTCTTCAATTGTTGAACCTTCCCACTATTATGAGGCAGTTTCTGATCCTAAGTGGCAGGAAGCTATGGCTGCTGAAATAGCTGCTTTAGAGGCTAATCACACTTGGACTTTAACTTCCTTACCTCCTAACAAGAAGCCTATAGGCTGCAAATGGGTCTATAAAGTCAAGTACAAGTCTGATGGGTCAATTGAGAGATACAAGGCTAGGCTGGTTGCCAAAGGTTTCACTCAGAAGGAGGGGATTGATTACACTGAGACTTTCTCTCATAAGTCACTTTATGGTCTCAAGCAAGCCTCAAGACAATGGTTTGCTAAGTTCTCAAGTACCTTGGTTCAAGATTTGGGTTTTGTGCAATCTAAAGCTGATTATTCTCTCTTCACTAGGCAGACAGGTCAGTCCTTCTTAATTCTTTTGGTCTATGTGGATGATGTGTTATTGGCTAGCAACAATAAAGCAGAAGTAGATGAGTATAAGGTGTTGTTGAATCAAAAATTCAAACTCAAAGATTTGGGAGATTTGAGGTATTTCCTTGGACTTGAGGTTGCTAGATCAGATCAAGGAATTGCATTGTGTCAAAGAAAATATGCTCTTGAGGTGTTGAGTGATGCAGGATTCCTAGGATGCAAACCAGCCAAGACACCAATGGAACAAAATGTCAAGCTAAGCAAGTATGAGGGTGAAGAACTCAAGGATCCAGGAATGTATAGAAGAATGATTGGAAGGTTGCTTTACTTGACTATTACCAGGCCAGACATTACCTATGCAGTCCATAGGTTAAGTCAATACATGGCCAAGCCAAGAAAGCCTCACCTAGATGCTGTGTATAAAGTTTTACAATACTTGAAGAATGAACCAGGGAAAGGGATATTGTTTTCATCAAAAACAGAACTTCATGTCAAAGGTTTTGCTGATTCAGATTGGGCTTCATGCCCTGACACAAGGAGGTCTGTGACAGGTTTTAGTGTGTTCATTGGAGATTCTCTAGTGTCATGGAAGTCAAAGAAGCAATGTACAGTGTCTAGATCATCTGCAGAAGCAGAATATAGAGCTATTGCTGTAGCTACTTGTGAAATTGTTTGGATATTGTATTTCCTTAGAGACATTGGGATTGAACATAAAAATGAAGCTTTACTATTCTGTGACAGTCAAGCTGCCATTCATATTGGGTCAAATCCAGTTTTTCATGAGAGGACCAAGCACATTGAGATAGATTGTCATGTAGTGAGGGACAAGATGCTTGAGAAAGTAATCAAGTTAATTCATGTAAGGACACACTGTCAACTTGCTGATTTGCTTACTAAAGCATTAGGATTTAATCAATTCTCTAATCTGGTTTGTAAGATGGGAATGGTTAATATCCATTCTGCAGTTTCCCTTGAGGGGGAGTATCAGAATATGGAGAAGAAGGATGAAGAGCATGAGGAGCAAGGAATGAATCATGCCTTGACAGAAGCAAGACCAAGTGAATCTGCAGAATTGAAAAACAGAGTAAACGGGTAGTAGCTTAGGAACTAAAACTACATGTAGCTTTGTTTTAATTATTATTGAGTTAGTTACTACACGTGAGAAGCTTGGTTATTTTACTATTCACACATGTCAAGTTTAGTTAGTTAGAGATAGATTGTTTGCTCTGTTTCGTATATAAGTTGTATGGCTGATTCTTCTAATAATAATTGAGAAGTATTTTCCCAAATTCCTTTTGATAGTTGTGAAGGTTAAAGTTGCAAAGAGAAAAACCATAAGTGTATTGCCCACGATATTGTTTGCAAACTTTGCATTTGATATATTTTGTCCTTAAAAATATTCATTTCGTTAAAGAGAATAAGAGGGTGTTTTGGATGCAAGGGATGTTGCAACTCACGGGGTAGTTCGGCACATGATTTATGATGGTAGTATCTTTCGCACTTTATACAACTATAGCTAGGACCCAATATTGTTTCATTGCACGCCCAGCAACGATGTCCTCCTCTCTCATCTTCATTGAAGACCAACGGATGCTCACCGTGGCAAAAATGTTGAATTTCCATCTCTATCACATGCACATATAAGAATAACACCCAATTTGTTTAGAAAAAGAGAAATTTATAGAACACTAGGTGGTCCCCTAAATCCAAATCCAAATATAGCTCAAAGAGGTTTAATAATTGGAGATGGACACATACCCTTTATAGATTACGGTAGCACACGTCAAACTCTCCTCACAAAAGTCTTCAATAAGCTCCGCTGCTAGCCGATTTGGTAAAATCCATATCCAACCAAGAAGCTTTAACTTGCCTTTTTCACTCCCTTATTTTTGTTTCAAAATAAGAAACACACGAACAACAAAAAGAAAAACTCTCCTTCGAAAGAGTGAGAAGAAATTCTTTATTTTTTTTCACATCCCATTTTTGTTACTTTTTAATGCTAATGCATCTTGCGAGAAGGTATTATGTGTTAAAGAAATGCCCAGAAGACAAAGACCAAGGCGCAAGACCAGTATCATATAGCTCTTGATTTGGAATTTCATTAGATACATGACCACAGTCAATCTTGCCCTATGAGAGTTGTTGGTCTATCTGCCAATAAGCTCTTCAAAAAGTCAGTCACGCCACGCATTAAAAAATAATAATAATAAATAAATAAATTTTTTTTTTTTAATAAAAAAGTTGACTAGGTGTAAACTTTAAGAATTGGGGCATTTTACCATATAATGAAGACTTCTGTAAAAAGAGAATGGAAATGTCTAACCATTTGCTTTGTTGGTATCAAAAAAGAAAAGGACAAAAAGCCCAGTTGTTTGTTTGTTTCTTTCTGTTTTTTGGGGTTGAGAAGCCAGTAGTTTCTGCTGACTCAGTTTAACAAGTCTGTTAAATTTTTTTTTTTTTTAATTTTATAAAAGGTGGGAGTCTTAATGAAATGATGACCAAGTGACATGATCCACTATAAAAACTGTATAATTTCTCCAATAGTGGGGAGAGTGTATTCCATAAGACATTATACTAGTCCCATAGATCATCATGTTTTATGCTGAAAAAATATCATAACCTTGCTACCATACTTCAAAAGCACCAGAATTTTGACAAAAGCATTAAACAATCGTGATGGCACTATGTCTACCGATGATATATTGGATAGTATTATGTACCAAACCCTGGTCCCAACACGGTTAGTAAATAATAGTCCATTGGTCGATAGGCTGGGAAATTCAAGTATAGAATATATACCAGAATTTCATTAATATCCCAAACAAGGAAATTGCCCCAGAACATTGTTAAAAAGACAGTTCTGGTACAAAGTGCATTTGCTAATGATACAAAGACATTACCCAAATGATATTTATGTGGTCACACAAACTAAAGGTATAAAACAACTGCACCAAAAGGAGAACTGTTAAAAGTCTAAAACATATATTTTCTCAAAAATTTTAAACATATTTTTAACAGTAAGAGTAGTGCCCCCAAGTGATTGGGAAAAAATTAAAAAGAAAAAAGAAGTAACAATATAAGAAGGTCCTGAAAAACCAGAATGATGGTCAAGTTAAGGTGAGTGATACTGGCGAGTTGAATATCGCAAGTTTGTATTGAATCAACTGGATTGTAAAAACAATCAAGATCCAGTCAAGAGGCTGTCCTTGATTTCTTCACTCCATGTCATTTTACTTCAAAGAATAACATACACACACACCAAAAATATAGAAAAGGAAAATGGATATGAAACGGAAGTGAAAGTAAGAGGATTTGGGGAAGAGACTGAAACATTCAGAGAAGCAAAATCCACAGCTTGAGGTTTTTATATAGGGTACCAAAGACTTGTGTAGAGGTCTTTAACCAAATCCAAATGTCACCGAGATTATACCAAAGCTTCATGCGGTCCATGTCTTTTTTATCCAAATCATTCCACTGGAGCTACCCCTTATAGTTAAGCTACAAAATTATTTGAACAGTATTCCCACAAAATTAGGGAATGAGCAAATATACCCATGCAGATCAAATAACAAGACAACTTAACTTCCAAATTGAAGGTTTTAATTCTTCAGTTGCTAAATCTTTGAACAACCAATTAGTCACAATAAAATCAAAACTTTCATCCCTAACGGGCTTCAAGAGTTTTCTCCAACAATAAATCAAACAAACTGAATTCAGATATATACAAGAGAGAGAGAGGGTCAGCATCTGACTATGGCTCTAAACTTGCTCAAGGTGGGATGTTTGTGTGAAAAGATGCTTAGAAAAAATAGTTAGAGAGTGCAAATAAATGTTAGAGATTTGAAGTTTTGAACAACCTAGTGTGAAAATGGGTAAAATTTGGCCCATTATAAATCTGGGGAGAAGAAAACAACCACTCAGTTGATCATTGTATCATCATTGAGGTGTCTTATAGGACAAGATAAATACTCCATCCCTATTCTGCTTCCAACATGTCCCAGGTCTTGTCAAGTGCATTGATGCCTCTCTGTGCTTGGTGGATTCATGAGAATTGCCACCAGCATAGAACAAAGCAGCAACTCTTAAGCTCAACATTAAGCTTTAAAGCATCAAACTACTCGCCTATTCAATTTCTTCACATACTCTTTTTACTGAGGCTTCCAAAGATGATAACAAAGTAACAAACAACAATTATGACTGTCTTATGACATCCTCAGCAACTAGTTAAAAACACACCTGAACAACAATTTGAATCACCACCAAAAAGCGTATCTGTATTACTGTTTTGGCATTACAACCACAAAGAAAAACTTTTAGAATTTTATTCCTTAGTGTATATCTTTAAAAAGAGTGCATCATAGGATTAAAGAAGTTTTAAACTTTCAATTGCACATATTCTAATAATGCTACGCTATGATATAACACATAACTGGGGTAAAAAAATCTCTGAAACGTTTGAATGGGATTTCTTCTTTAAATTTCCCTGTCAAGGAATAAATTCATTCAGTTCTGACATTGGCAGCCATACTAACAACTCATTGAAGTGAAAGGAATTTCCTAGTGCTAACTATAAGTTAGGTTTTCAAATAAAGCAGTTGCCATCTATATATAAAGCTGAAGTGAATGTAGGCCTCTCACTACTCAGGTCCCAAAACATTTTTTCCACATGACTCAGACCCAATCCTTACAATCCCCAAGCAATGACATAGAATATAATTATCCCACAATTCTTTAGTTGATTGGTAACTTATACACACACGCACCCCCTAGATCTTGAACCCATGACCCTGCCTTCCATCATAGGATTAAAGAAGTTCCAAACTTTCAATTGCACATATTTTATATGTATCATTGTTGATATAAGGCTTTCAAAATTCCCCTTTTTCATTCATCTGTTGTGCTTCATAGTAACAGCCACTATGACAACATTATCACCACCTCATGCCACTATTGCTCTACAAACATACCATGAACATGCATCTAAGCTACATTCCAAGTGATTGAATTATCTCTTTTGCCAGCTTTACATAAGCTTCATTTGTTGTTAAATCCTGACACCATGTTGAATAATTTACTTTGCAAACAGTATTTCAACCAAATTGGGGGAGGGGGAAAGAACTCAATGGGATCCCCCTCAAATCAAATAAAATGTAAACCAATAAAAAAAACATATCACAAGGACAGGGGGAAAGAACTTAACGGGATCCCCCTCAAATCAAATAAAATGCAAACAAATAAGAAAACATATTGTGGGTCTTGGACATCAAATTAGCATGATAGAACACAAAAATCATTGCCTATATGTTGCATATATTCCCAAAGCTTTCCAACACAATTATATTTCAAGTTTCCTTATGTGCTTCAAAGTTTCATTTCACACAAAAGCAACACTACAAAATAGACTTCCGCTATGATATCAATCCTAAAAACCACCCAATAATCTGGTAAGAGAAAAAAACATCATCTAATTAAGTATTAGAAACTCAACTCTCACTCTCAAGCAATGTGACATAGTACCTATTATGGGGAAACTCAGCTCTCACTCTCAAGCAATCATCAATTCACATTTCCCTTCTGTTGTGATTTGAAAATTGATTCTCCATTAGTAAATAAAACCCAATACTCTAATACTGCTAACCTATAATCCAACACATAACTGGGGTACAAAATCTCGGAAAAGTTGGGATTTCTTCTGTAATTTTCCTGCTCAAGATATGAATTCATACAGTTCTGACTTTGGACATTGGCAGCCATAGTGGTAACCCATTGAAGTCAAATGAATTTCCTAGAGCTAACTATAAGGTAGGTTTTCAGATCAAGCAGTTGCCATCTATATATAAAGCTGAACTGAATGTAGGGCCTCTCTCTGCTCAGGCCCCAAACTATTTTTTCAACATGGCTCAGACCCAACTCTTACAATTCACAAGCAGTAATATAGAACACAATAATTCCACAATTCTTTAGTTTATTGGTTACTTATACACACACACACACACACCCCTGGGTCTCACGATCTTGCCTTCTATCCCATTGTTATGTTTGAAAGAAGCCCCATTGGCTACATCATCTTAAACCAATTATAAAAGAAAGCTGATGAAATACCAGATGCAAAGTTAAGAAAGCCCAAGTAAAAAAAAACCAAGGTGCTTGAACATCTGTTTCTGATATAAGACAAGTGATAAGGAGAATGAGGAGGGGGAAGCTTCTACTGCAGTTCTTTTTGTGACATTTGGACCAGGATCTTGTTTGCCTACTAAAGCTGATCTTATCAGAATTTATGATAAGTTTGGTGAGCTAAATAAAGCGAAAATATAGATGTTCAATGACAGTTTATGTGCTCAAATTGGCTTTAGAAGTCTCGGTGATGCCTTAGAAGCCTTCAAGGAGTCACTATGAAAGAACACTTTTACAAATCCCTGTTTCTATAAAAAAAAAACGAATCCTCCTTTATCCTGCACCTGAGCTTGTAAATCTGTTTCCGACTACTAAAGCTTGGAATGGCCTCTTTTCCATGCTGTCTTCTAGATCTCGCACATTTGTTTCTGCCTCCTAAAGATTGCAATCTCTGTAGTTCATTACCTCTATATCGCACCTGAGCATGTGAATCAGTTTCCGGCTATTAAAGATTGCAATGTCAGTGGCTCTTTTCTGTGAGAAACTGAACATTTTGGTACTACACAGACAGATATACATTGATCCATGTCTAGGTTTAGAAATATATATTATGTTACTTTCTTTTTTGCGTGCTTGGAGTTGTAGAGGATATAGGCGTTAATTCTCTCGCTGTTGTTTTTGCGAGTTGGTATTGATTTGACTTAGGTGGGCTAGTCTTTTTAGTGTTTTAAGTAAGCTAGTTGCATTAGCATATGCTCACCGATATAGAGATTATCACCTTTTTAGTCCCTCTTCTTCCATCTGTCTCAGTTAGTACGGCAAGAAGCTATTTTCCTACAGTTTTTCTTAATAGAAAAGCGGAGATTACATATTTTTTTCCAAGTGCCAATCCCTCCATATTTGAACTTTTGTTTGTGTTTAGCATATTTCCTAATCAAAGAATCAGAATGATCATGAGCAAAGGACTAGTTTGGAGAAAGAACCTGAAATTTCTTAGTTAGGCTACTTATTTTGTCTCAAGATTGCATTCAGTTTATTTTTACTTTTTTAGTTAGTATCATACGATTTTTTCTTCCAATTAATTTACTTCTGAATGTTAAGGCTTCACCACACCTTTTTTCCTCCCATTATTGTAGGGGCTCAAGTGGCCAATTTCTTAAAACGTCTAAGTTAGGCTTCACCAGAGCCATTTTTAGTATTTAGTAGCTCAACTATAAGTCTATAAGTGTCTATAAGCACCTTTTGAGGTAATACTTGATTCTTGAAATGCTGTTTTCACCCATAAAAGATTTTTTTTAATATAAAAAAAAAAAATGCATATTTTCAGTCACTTTGCATCATTTGATCAACTTGTCATAAATTTGAAGAGATTGACCTTATTGCTGTGGCCTTTTAGGTGTCCTATTTCCTAAAGAGCAGATCATAACCAATTCTGGTCCATCATAACTGTTTTCTTAGACGATACAATAAAGAATCTGATATTAGATTTATTGGGCAACACACTTGATCATTCTAGACTGTTGTCATAATCCTACTTCTATACGAGACCCAATTGGCATCTGGAAGGCCTAATGCTTGTATCCAGAATACATCTATGAACTTTTTGCCTAGAATTTCCCCAACATGGGCACCACTTTTTAGTGCCCTTTGACCTCAGAATAATGTAATTACTTCGGTAGCTTTGCTTCTTGCCTTTGATAGACATATATAAGACATTATTTGCTCACCTGGTCATGAAAGCAATTGGTGGATTAATGCAAGATTTTGCCAGTTCGGAGAAAATTTCTTCAGAGCCTACATCAAACCACTACCTCTTCACCTTATAAACTGAAGGAGATGTCACAGAATCCATATAGGCTAAAATTACAGAGATCAGGGTTAAGAGATAGCTTAAAAAAGGAGTCTACAAAGCAAGGGGAAGACAACATAGAAAAACAGAGTTTTTCCCTATAAATATTTTCTTCATGCATACAAAATCTCTACAATGAGCAATTCTTGCAATTTTTTTTTTTTTTTTTTGTATTATGGTCTAATGCATTGATCCATGTTTTAAAATTATAGTTTTTTTGGTTGTTGGAAAAGTTGGATTAGTAGTATCAAGTTCACAAATGACTTTAACTCGTCACATTTGATGGTAATTCACATTACATTCAACAATAATTTCAAAATTTTATAGCACTTCTTTTTCTTTTTCTTTTTTCTTTTTTTTAACACTACGAAAGGATCACAAAAGATTGTGTATAACTGTATATGTCAAGTCTTGTGGTTGGCTCTACCACACCGTGTCTTAACACAACCACTCGTGACTATAACTTTTTCACATCCACCAGTAACTCTGTCACACAGAGAAGTGACTCCATGATTTTGGTTTTAGCCTATAGTCCTTGGAAAACCTACAAAAAAGGTCTTGGATATTAAGAGTTGGCATGCTTTAGTAGACCACATTTAAAAGATTGCTACAACGGTGTTGATATCTAGGGTTAGCTGTGCTTTTGAAAATAAATACGTATGCTTTATGTACTTGGAAAAGGAAATGATAATACAGTGTTTGCTTGGTTGATTTCTTTTGAATTTCAAAGTGTAGAATGTTCACATTAGTCTCAAGTCTCAACAAACAACTTGAGGTTAAAAATGTAGCTAAAAACCCACAAAAAGCTCACGCATCAGTCTTAACAAACTACCAAAAAAATTCAACATTCAATTTTAGAGCATTCTGTCCAAAATAGCATTTGCTTAAAATGATTGGCACATACCACTTTGATACCAGTGTACACAATAATGTATTGGCTCAAGACGGATATATGAGAATGCGATCACATGCCTCTATATATATAACTGAAGCAAATAAAAGGTTATGCTAAAAACTTTGGTCATTTGAAGAAGTGGCTTTTCCTCAAAATTAAACCACAGTACTAGTAAGTGTGTGTACTGTATCAGTCGAGTGTCTATGCGAGTCTTAGTTCTGACTTTATAGCCCCAAGAGGTAGGCGAGGAGCAAGTAGTGATTGAGGGTGTGATGCCCCAGATTAATTGGATTGGATGTTAATTGAGTGTGTAGGGGTGTAAGGAGTCTTGCATCAGACTTTATCAACAACTATAAGGAATTTCAATTGTAACTAGACTAGTCATTTTTTTAAAGATATATGAACTACATTAATATTGAAAAGAGTAAGGTGTTCTATGCAGACTTTAATGGAAAAGTAAGATATTTATTTTCAAATGCAATGATGGGCTTTAATAAGATATTTTAGAATGCCTTTGATTCTAGAAAGATTATGCAAGTGTAAACCCTTTCTTCAATAGCTTGTAGGACGAATTCAGTCTAGGATTGCAAAAGATTTATCTTTGGCCTGGAAGTTTGCAACATTTCATATTGCCTAAAAGTTTGTTAAAAGCATTGAGCAATATCTTATATGCATATTTTGCTGAGAAAGCCAATATTAGCGCTGAGATTTATGCGGGTGAAAGAAGGAAATAAGGTAGCTGCTTTGAAAAACATTACTTGGCCTGGCTCTCCATATGTGCCTTGGGTGAAAAACTAAAAGTTAAATCTTCTTTACAAGAAAAAAAAAATTTGGGCTTGCCCGCATACCTTCATATTGTGCATTGTGGAAGACGGAAAATATTAAAATCAAGATCTCTAGTTGTGCATATACGAAACCATTAAGCGCAAAGCAGAAAGTGCACGAAATGACTCCTGGTTTCATCAAGATACCATCATACCATCACACCATCACTCAAACTTGCAGATAGAGTCAGTTAAGTTGTCCTCAAAAGATAAAATTTTGATTCCACAACTAGTTGCAAAGAGTTGAGAGTACCTAATTTGGTCCTGATTTCACTTGTTTTGGCACCTTCTAGTCCAAAACATTGCTTTGTAGAGGGGTTGGCTTTAATAGAGGTTGTCCAACAAGGTTGGGCAAATTAAATTGGAAAATAACAGTTAAGGCAAGCTTGGTGTTTTACTTGCATGTCTCTGGATGAGAGCAGATATCATACGCAGTATACTTAGCCTATTTGGGTCACAAATCATTAACTCATGACTTCACTCTCAAATTGCTCTTACAAGGGAAAAATGCGTCATTCAAGTTAAATGGGTCATTTTACATGGATTGTTTCCTATACTGTTCGTCCACCATAAGCCATGCTTGTAGAAGAAAAGCTGCAAATTCATACCTTTATCACCTACAACACATTGAGAGCCTAAAACTAGATTAATGCAACATATTATAATCCATAGTAATCAGATGCTCCAAATGCTTAGTAATCTAAAAGTACACATCTCTAGATTACCATTTTGGATAATTCAAGGCACGGATTAGTAATGGAGGCTATATTCCTTCTATTCTCCAGCCCAATATGCAGTTTTTTAACTTGGGGGGGGGGGGGGGGGGGGGGGACCGGGGGGTGCTGTTTTATATGATTTCACCTCTCTTTAAATGGTAATATACAATATCAATGAAATGATTAGAGAAGGAAGTTCATTACCTAAATCTACAATATCATGATATGCTTTAGTAAGATATTGAAAGGAAAAGAAAAAAAAAAAAAAAATCTAACTTAATTTTACCAAATAAGTGAAAGATGTGTCATGGCCTGTACATACGGACCAACAAGGAAAACTACAGAGGCCAACAATAGTTACTCTTTGAAGCAATCCTTTAGCTGACCACTATCACTACAGTAAACCCTATACATTAAACAGATTAGATCTAAGATCATATTCAATGAGTGGAAACAAATGCAATCCTAACAAAAAGTACAAGAACTATGGTAAAAAGAGAGGATAAAACAATCAAGTGTCCGAAGTATGAGGAATGTTTTATCACCAAAAGAGCCAGGGTATATTAATATAGATAGCTCATATAGCTTAGTTCCTAAACAAAATTCCCAGCCAATCTAATCATGTTTTTTGATTTTCCACGTGGGGGCAATCCATTGGGGCATAAAATCAGAAATGAGTTTTAAGATACTACGAATAAAGGAAATTTACACTGAATGGTTGTTAACTTCTTATTGAAACAAGAGTATCATACCTTTTAAATGGCTTATCAACGAGGCAAGAAAAAGAAGACTATTCCCCACAAAGTAACATAAGAATGCATGCTATCAATAACCTCAGGAAATGTATATTGCACTTGCAATCCAGCAGGGATCGACACATGTTGAGTCTGAAGATTTTCAACCAAAGATGCTTCCCTTTGTTACTCTGGAATTTCTATTTTCTAACTCCATTGTAGCATGTAAATATACCCTTTTGTTGTTGCCAAAAAAAATAATGAAAACAAGTGGGGATCAATCATTTTTATTTGCTGCATCAAATAATAATGCATTAGTATCCCGAATAATATAATTACAATAAGAAAAGAATAATTCTCCTGAAAGAATTAAAACACCATTAAAATATTAAAATTCTAAGTCAGAAAGAATTGCAAGACCAAGAATAAATGTTATAAAGAACTAGATGAAAGAAGGGGAAATATACGTTTCAATTTTCTTAAGCTCTACAGGTTATGAGGGTACTACTAACAATTGCACTAGAGCATAATAGTTAATCACATATCTATTGTTATTTAAGGAACTTATGCATTTGGAAAACAACTCACCCAGTTATTGACACAGCCACCTCATCCTATATGTTAGTGTTCCTATACCTGTAATAGTACAGAGGTCAAGTACCTTAGAATAAAATAGGATGAAAACACATTCTTAAAAGCAAAAAACACAACAAGCAATGAAGGCCCTTGGAATTTCTTTTTTCTCACCATTGGGTGGGGGGGATGCAAAAAGAAGTTCCATCATCACGTGATTTTCCCTTTCAAAACCATTTTTTTTTAAAATAGTAAATGATTCGTTAAAGAGCAGGGGCATGCCGCACATGTACATGGGAAGTATACAAGAGATATACTAATAACCATTGATGATAATTACAAAGATCAAGCATCTCAAGTAAATTTGAAATGGAAAATTGTCCTGAAACTGATATCCCCTCATATAAGGATCTAAGAAAGGGAAAATGCCTTCGCAATATTTGATGTATCCTTAGTCATTTCAATATTTTGTTTTCCCAGGCCAAACTTAGTTAACACACTTTGTTTCCCTTTTGCACGCCAATTAAAGATAAAATTTCTGACTAGTAAGTCTATCCACGTTCACACCTAAACTTTAAACATGCCTTTAGCAGTTCACCCAGTGCATTGGTCAATTTTTGTTACCAAGACACCCTTACCATTGTTCTTATAATTCCTCTTTTTCTCTCAAATGCAGAACTGCCATGAATGAGCTGCACAAACTACATACGCATTATTCTTACACATGCAACCCATTTTCAACCAAACAATTCTCCACTGTATAATTGATCATTTAATGAATTGCCACACTGACACTATTCACTGAAAAAATGTTACAAACATCCATAGACAATTACCTGTCTTGTTTTGGTTGTCTGCTTGGTTGCAACAGGAAATTTCTAATAATTTTCTTATTAATATGCATCTAGTGTCTCTCATATTCCAAAAGAAACTAGAGTAAACAATGTCATTACTGAAAAAAATTAATTAATAATAATATATCCAAAGGTAACAAACATGGTCACTTATAGGATCAATTCAATCCCAACCCTAGACCTTTTGTGTGGCAACATCTATTCCAATCTACCATGAAAACAAATTATTGCTAGATTGCAAATTTTCCAAGAATGTCAAAATTTATTTCTTTACACAATCATTCAATTTGCATGGGATCCAAAATTATAAATGTAATTTTCAAAATAAAATAATATATAGATTGAATAGGTTTAGGATGTAGTTATAAACCTAACGATAACAAACAAGTTTTAACCATCAGGATGCAGAATATCATTACATAGAATATCATTACATAGAGAGAATGCCTCCGAAACATCCCTTTTGCAGGTGCTGATTTCCTGACTGCAAAAGGACAAGCAATTAGACCATTTCTCTCTTCTTCTTCTTTTTGTTGGGGGGGGGGTGTGGGAGAGATGCGGGGAGAGGGTTGAGGGAGGATCAAATTCGAGACTAAAAGGTAGAAAGGCTAAGGAACTGACAGCTTCAAGACAAGTCTGATAAATTCCAACTCAATTTCAAATGTCAAAATCAGATAACAATTTCCAAAAAAGTTTATTTTTTATTTTCTAAGGCTATTATTTTGTTTTAATTTTTTGCTTGGTAAGCTACTTACATGCCAAGGGGACTCAAACCCTCAACCTCACCCACCACCTAGACTTATATGGGTGTTGGAGGTGTCATTTAGCCCAAAAGCCATTGAAAATTTCCAGAAAAATTAAATTTATCAGATCATCTTTTGGTTAGAATCTGACCCACTAACAATGACCAACTACCCACGTACTGACACATTACAAGAAAATAGTTAATACACAGTGTTGGCAGGAAAAGGCACATGAATTTAACTTATAGGGAATGCAACCAAAATGAAATCTTACAATTTCTTAAACATTTCATCTCAATGAATTGCATACAAACTTACTCTAAATAGTTGCAAAAAACCAGAATGTGTGATACTCTCTCCCAAAATCAGTAATATCTATAATTATCTCGTTTTTCAACCCAAAGAAAGGATCAGGAATAGCTTTGTTCTCCACCAAGGTTGCCAAAACACTGTAATTATATCACCGTTGTTTGTTTTTTTTATAGGACTGTAATTAAATCACCGATACCCTTGACACAATGAAAATACAGCTTTCATTTTCTTTTTCTGCACCAAAAGTACCCCAATAGCAATAACACAACCTTGAGTGTATACTATAGAACAAAACTTCAGAGTATAATTAACAGAGGCTTGAAATTTTAGAGGTGCTATGTAACAATGACATTGTTCAAAGCAAGAAAGTCTGACTTACATTCTCTAAACTAAGCCCTTGACTTATCATACATAATCGCGCTTTCATAGAAATAAGTTCAATAGCAATAATAATAATAATAATAAAAGTAACTAAAACTAATGACATAAAAGATGTTGATAAGCATGTAGATATGTAATAACCTGAAATGCTTCTGAATCTTTGCATTCATGTTTTGCATCTAATTGCACATTTCCCTCTTCAAAATAATGGGAATCCACCTAAGGAAGAAGAAGAAGAGACGGACAATTTAATATGAGCTCAAGAAAAATGAATGCGTTTAAAATTGCATAGAAAGAGAAGAGAGTAAAAGAAGTCCTACACAACTGATAAGAAATTCCTGTAGTTCGCCTTTTAGTCCCAGGATTGTCATCATATCCCTAACTCAATGTTCCACATTGAGTGCCAACTTCCCATTCTAGATATTGTACCATAAAACATTTAAAACTAAAAAAAATCATACTATCTACATATGAGGACACGGCAAGGTACATCCAGACACATACAACCATGAGTTGGACACTGTATTTATGTCCTATGTGGATCATGATGCCAAGAAAGTGCATTAAAAATAACTATTGCAATGTCATTTGATGAATTTCTCGCACCAAAAATTATGTGGACCAAGTCTAGTATAAAAATCACATTTGTCATTTCCATAAACAAGGTCTGTGCAAGTTGAAATTACATGGGGCACATTGGTAAATAAATTTTTCACAGGGATGGCCACATTTGTGACAAGCAGGATGGTCTTTAGTTTTCTCAATGAAGGTAATGGGGTGTGGGTGACAATAAAATGAGTAAGCACCTCCAAACATAAAATTTGGGTAGTTCCCAAGAATACATTTTGGATGAGCAGGACAACTACAATCTGCACAGTAGTAGAACCAAAGTTTTGGATCTCGTTCTTCTTCACATATATCACAGTAATATTCACCAGAGTCATCTTCAACAGCATAACTGAGAGTGAATGGATGTTTATATTGTTTGTACCTTGCAGTAAGTGGTAATGTAACACATTTAAAGTCTAATGCAAATTCACAAGTAATACAAAAAAATACTTGGAAAGTTTCAAAGTCACAACTGTTACAGTTCTGTTCATATCTTGTGTTGGAGAGGTAAAGATGATGCTCGTGACCTTTGTGGATAAGGATGTCCAACATCAAACTACATTGAATATCAAGATCAAAGTTGCATTCCTCACAATGGTAGGTGAAGCCATTGCAATCTTGGCAACAAGCATTACACCTAAATAACTTACTCCTATAAGGTGCCCTTGGGAGAAGGTTGAGTGGGTGTCGATGAAGTGGGTGTCGCTTTTTTCTAGGTAATTCAACACAAGATTTATGAAGAAAGAAGTTGCACTTGGTACAACTATAAAATGGAGGGAGAATGACTTGTAAGCAACCATCACATTTTTTGTTATTCCCAACCTCACCGGTAAGCTTTAAGTCATGCTTATGACTGAAATGTTCGATTCCTGTGGCAATTTCAATTCCATCCTCACCTACATTGATTTTTTTGACTATGTAAGTTTTTGAGTTTATAGATCCATCCAGCTCTAGATCTTCATTTTTTGACTCATCTGTAAGTTTTAGCAAATTTATGTCCTCCCTATTTTCCTTGTCTGTAGCACAGTCAAGGTGGGCAACAAAATCGCAACTTGAGCAATAGTAAAACCCATAATCTGTGTCCACTTTCTAAACACAAAGGCGACAAAATCAGGAAATAGATTGATTGACTTCAAGAGAAGAAATGGTAAGGTGGAGGATGTGGTCATGACGTATAACTTTGACATTGCGTACGTAAGACGCACAACTTGGATGAATACAGAAATTGCATGGTGCACAAAGAAAGGGCACATTGCCTTCTTTGCCACAAAGGTCACAAGTGAACTTTATTGACTTCCACATGCGTGTTAATGGGTGGTCATGGACTTCAGTTTCTATGGTGAGCGGTAAAGTAGCGCATTTGCTGTGAAGGTTAAAGTTGCAGTGGGAACAACCGTAAGTGTATTCCTCAAGAAATTCTTTGCAGACTTCGCATTTGCTATACTCTTTGTCGCAAACACGTTTCCATTCCGCAAAGAGAATAAGAGAATGTTTTGGATGCAAAGGATGTTGCAACTCACGAGGTAGTTCTGCACACGATTTATGATGGTGAAACTTGTTGCATTTTATGCAACTGTAACTAGGACCCAATACGGGTTCCCTGCATGCCCAACAAAGAATTCCTCTTCTCTCGTCTTCATTGAATACCAAAGAATGCTCATTGTTGCAAACATGTTGATTTTCCATCTTTACAACGTGAAACAAAAAAAAAACAAAAAAAACATCCTAACTTGTTTAGGAAAAAAGAAAAGGAATTTATAGATTAACCAAATGTAGAGAAAAATTGTTGGAGATGGACTCATACCTTGATATAGATTATCTGAGAGTCAGATGGGCAGCAAAGTCTTCAATAATCTCTGCTGCTAGAGCCTAAAAGGTTCAGACACTTTTTGTGGAGAGAGATGAAACTTGCATTTCGGTTTGTTTATTTTGTGGACTGGGAGGTGTGGTAGTGGTAGCTTCTTTCTTCCTTCTTTTTTTGGGTCAACAATAGGACTATACTTATACAGCTATACACACTTCTTTAATTCTTTTGACTATAAAATTAGTTAGTTCAATTTTGGATTTTTCTTTGCCTGTTTAGAGACCATAGATCTTCTAGTCTTTTTTTTTTTTTTGGGAATATTAGTCTCCTCTAGACTTTGGCTTAATATTGTTGCTTGTTTGGGTTACGTTTGTAGTTATTTGTGCCAATTTTTATTGCTGTTATTTGGGCTTTTAATTTTTGTTGAAGGATTATGTTTGGTAGCTCAAAACTATTTTTGTAATTAATGTTTGGATACAATAAATGACACAATAATTTTACAACATTCTTAAATTAGTATACTAAAATTTTTAAGTTAGTTAAATTATTTTAAAAAAATTAAAGATTGTGATGGACCTATAAGTGAGTCGATATGCTAAATTAAGAATGTTGTAAAATTGTTGTGTCATTTTGTTGTATTTCTTGCATCAAGATGTTCAATATTTTATTTAAGTAGACAAAATATGTATAATTATGTATATAATTTTCTTTTTTGGCAAGTATATTATATATATTTATTTTTCTACTTA
This sequence comes from Quercus aquifolioides, assembly GCA_019022515.1. NCBI lineage: Eukaryota > Viridiplantae > Streptophyta > Magnoliopsida > Fagales > Fagaceae > Quercus > Quercus aquifolioides. The sequence goes on from CM032335.1 coordinate 51,187,874, forward strand.
TTTTAAATTGTTCCTACGAACATCCTGACTTCTATGTAGAGTTTCCCTTTGAATCAAAAGGATTATACTTGCAGCATTTTCATATTAAATCATTAACAAATAAAACAAGAAGTTGAGGTTTAGATTAAAATTCAAATTTCATTTTTACAAAAAAAATTCAAGTTGATACCAAGTAAATGTTATAGTCAAGCCCATCCTCTCAAAAATTCTCTTGCATTCCGAACATTTTTCCATGATGCTCTTTTCAAATTTCTCTGAGATATTTCTAGAGACTCCTACGTAGACGTAAAACTCAGCCACAAATTGTTGTAATAGTCTAAAGGCTGTCATGGGCTAGATATTAAAATAATAATAAAATAAAGCATTAAAGCCTAGAACTACTAGAACTCAATTGTGGCAGAAATTAGATGAAGCTAGAAGCTTCAGTGTCGGTTACTTAACAGATCTTATGCTTGTATAAATAGGAAACTTTGGTTCCTACTTGTGATGTATGAAGTGTGAAAGACTTGTTAGGTAGGGTGTGAGACTAGTGAAAGGTGTGTGAGACGTGTGGAATAAGGTGAAGTAGTGTGTGACGTGAAGTGCAGCAGGTGATGTGAAGAAAATAAAGTCAAGGGTTAGTAGCTAGGTGTCTAGGGGTAAGGTGTAAGGTGTTAAGCGTGTGTTGGTGCATTTGAGAATAGTGTGTGTGGTTGTAACAGTGCCGTATGTGTATTGATGCAATAATAGTGTTAATAAAGTGTTATAATTGGAAGAGCCGAGTTTTAAATAAAAACTCATTATTCTGACTTTTGTTTAACAATATAGTGTCAAAACTCCCGCTAATTCAATAGAAAAGAGTCTAGCTAAGCTTGCTTTCATATTTGTTTATGGTTAATTCTCTATGCAAGTGTAGCTTAAGATCATATTTATTAAATTTGGAAATATCTTACCAAAATATCTGGAGTCAATTTTCTTGGCCACATGTTAAAGGTTGACCCTTAGATAATCGTCAAGGAGACAAAAATGGGTATTTCCATAAGCAACAAAGATATATATATATATATATATATATATATATATATATATATATATGCAAGTGTAGCTTAAGATCATATTTATTAAATTTGGAAATATCTTACCAAAATATCTGGAGTCAATTTTCTTGGCCACATGTTAAAGGTTGACCCTTAGATAATCGTCAAGGAGACAAAAATGGGTATTTCCATAAGCAACAAAGATATATATATATATATATATATATATATATATATATATATATATATATAAGTCATTTTTCTTGGCCACATGTTCAAAAGTGGACCCTTTGATAATGGTCTAGAGACAAAAATGGGTATTTATTTCCATAGGCAACGCAAATATTTTTTTATTTATTTTATGGGAAATAAATATAGGTAAGTTAACACATGGATATTCTGGGTTTTAAAATTATTGTCTCATTTTAAGTTCAATGGGTCTTAACTCTTGACTTCACCCCCTCTCCACCTTGCTCTTATGAGGTGCTATTTGGGCTATACCTTATTGATCATATTCAGCATATTATCCTAATCCCATAACTCATCATATAGTTTACTGAAATAATATTATGACCTTGATACGAACCTAGTACTTGAGCACCAGAAATTTGACAAAAGCATTAAACAATTATGATGGCACTTAGCATACTGAGAAATTCAAGTATAGAATATACACCAGAATTCCATTAATATTCCAAATAACAAGACTAAAAGGAGAAAAGATCCAGATTTCTTTCACTTCATGTTATTTTACTTCAAAGAATGACACACACACCCAAGAGATAGACAAGAAAAAAAATGCCCAAATTTTTAGTTTTTCAAACACAAACTGTTCTCCCTGTAAATATGTTTTGCATCACTCACCCTATTTTATCTTGGTTGCAATCATTCAAATATAATCTCGGACCAATTTGATAGTACCACACGCACTTTTTTTGTGACAGTATTGTATATATGTATCCAACTAAATTAACTAATGTGCCCATAAGGTCAGTGTAAAATAGACCATTGGTCGAGTAAGTTGGGAATTGCAAGTTTAGTTAGAAACTGATTGGATCGCGATATTAGTAAATCTAGATCCAATCAAGAATCTGTACCTTGCTTTGTTCACTTGCTGGTATTTGCTTCAAAACAAGTAGCACAAGCACACCCAAAAAAAGAAAAAGAAAAAAGAACTACATAATGAGAGTAACGTTGATGGTGGTAATGGTACTTACATAAATCGTGGTACTAACATAGTTGCTGCATGTGTGTTCCTCTATCTCAAAGTTAGATTAGAGGTATTTATATAGACGGGGCATGGGTGACAGTCAAATGTGTAGGCACCAATAATTACAATTTGCATAGTAGTAGAATCAATGCATTGGGTCTTGTTCTTCACAAATATCACAATAATATTTGTTGGAATCATATTTAACAACATAACTAAGAGTGATGGAGTGCCCGTGTTGTTTCTACCTTGTAGGATGTGGTAATGTAGCATATTCAAAGTGTAGTGAAAGTCACAAGTGATACAACGAAATACTTGGAAGCTTTCAAAGTCACAACTAGTGCAGTTTGGTTTATATCTTGTGTTGGAGAAGATTAGTGCAATGTAACATTGACATAGTTCAAAGCAAGAAGATTCTACAAATATTTTCTAAACTAAGCCCTTAACTTATCAGACAAGATTTAAAGAAGTCTCTATGCACAGCAAGGTTTTAACTTTTAAAGATCACCAAGAGAAATTCAATTACAATATATACCTCAACCAGCCAAGTTATCAACAATTATTGCTCCCAAATAACCATGCTCTTAACATCAACATTTACAAAGTACATAGTGTGCCTTCAAATTAAGATATCAGGCCAATATTTTTACTATGCTGATGTATAAAGTTTAGGCGTAAATGCACTTTTAGTCCCTACATTTTGATATGATTTCTATTTTGGTCCCTACATTTTATTTTTACCACTTTTAGTCCCTAAACCAATTAACTCGTGATATTTAAGTCATTACTGTTACCCAACTAACAGAAAATGCTGACCTGGCTGACGGTAGAGTAAAATAATAATTAAAAAATCTACTTTAGCATTAAAAAATTGCCACATCAGAATTTAAATTAAAAAAAAAATTAATTTGTTAATTTTAACTAAATGAAAATTTAAAAAAAAAAAAAAAAGACTCGGGAAGAACATGATGAAAACAAGAACTCCAACCCAGATCAAAGAACTCAAGAACACAAATCTTCCAACCCAGATCAAAGAACTCAAGAACACAAACCTAAACACAGAATTTTCTTTCCTGACCCGTGACTGCCCTCAAATCACAACCACAAATCCAACGGAATCTGCCACAAATCCAAAACAATAAACCCATCCACTACCCACACAAACCCATCGGAGCAAACTACCCCACCCAAATCTGATTATAAAATAAAAAAAAAAAAAAAAAAAAAAAAAAAAACTTAGCTAGTCCAGGCACCATTCGTCTTCGATCTGAGAACGAAACCCATCACCAAACTCCAATCTGTGAACAAATCCCACCACCAAACTCCGATTTGTGCCATCACCGAAACCCACCACCAAACTTCAATCCAGCCACCGAACAATCATCTAACCCATCACCGACTGACCCAAACTCTGATCTGTGCCATCACCAAAACTCCACCACAGACGCTGATCACCACAAACCCACACCCTCCACCATGCCGATCCACAAACTAAGACCTCCACCACACCGATCCCCACAACCCACGCCCTCCACCTCACCACCGCAAGTCGGCAACACCATATGCACAGAAACCCATAAAAAAAAAATGCCAAAGAGAGAGACCCATTGATTTGAGAGAGGAGCTTGAAGCATATGGGTTTGGGTTTGGGTTTGGGTAAGCACCAAGATAGAGGGAGAAAGAAGAAAAAGAAGAAGAAAGAAAGAAGAAAAGGAAAGAATGGAGGCGGAGAAATTGAGAGACCAATCTAAGGAAGAAAAAGAAAAAGAAAGAAGAAAACAAAAAAGAAAAAGAAACCCACAAGCATCGTTGAGATAGGAGAGTTTCAGAGAGTTGTGATCTGGGATTGTGGTGTTTTGATCTATATTGGGCTTGATTTTTTGCTTTTAATTTTTTCATTTAGTTAAAATTAATAAATTAATTTTTTTAATTTAAATTCTGACGTGGCAATTTTTTAATGCTAAAATAGATTTTTTAATTATTATTTTACTGTGCCATCAAACACGTCAGCATTTTCTGTTAGTTGGGTAACAATAAGGACTTAAATGTCACGCGTTAATTGGTTTAGAGACTAAAAGTGGTAAAAATAAAATGTAGGGACCAAAATAAAAATCGGGTCAAAATGTAGGGACTAAAAGTGCATTTAAGCCTAAAATTAATGTTGAGAAAAGATAGAAGAATTGAACCTCACCATCTATGATAAGAGCATAATTTCACTTTCATAGAATTAACAGTAACAACAATAATAACAATTAAGTAAAACTAATAACATAAAAGATGTTGATAAATATGTAAATATGTAATATCCTAAAATGCTTTTAAATCTTGGCATAGCATGTTTTGCATTCACTGCTAGCCGATTTGGTGTGGGAGAGCACAGTAATGTTCAGACAATTGTATTGAGAAAAGAAACACAAAGAGAGAGAGGCATGAAAAATGAGAATTACTTTTCTTCTTTTTTTGGTTTTATTTTTTGGAAAAATATGAAATTATGAATTGCTTTTTGGTTAGTGGTTGTCCAAGTAATGAATAGAAAGATCTTCGTGTCCTCTTCCTTGTGGTCTGTCTCCGAGAGTCCGAAGCATGAAGGCATGAACAGAGAAATGAAGGAAGATAGCAATTTCTACATGGGCCCCATTTACTTCTGTAATCCTCGACCTATTTGTTTCCCTTGGCTTTGGGAAACATCTACATCAATCCTTAAGAAAAAAAACCAACCTCATGTTTCTGGTCTGTTTCCAAGAGTTGCAGATTCCGCTAATAAGGCAAGAAAAAAACATTCCCATGTTTTAAAAAGAGAATGGACATCCATTTGATCTCTAATTTTGCAAATGTAACATAACAGTTTTCTTCATTGTCTATAAGATTTTTGTGAAGGACAATCAAGTATTAAACTTGTCTACAAAATCTCTCACACTCATCGGCAATTCAACAAAGTGTTAATTAACATTTCCAGATGCATTTCAGGAAATCAAGAGCTTGTTCTTAGCATTTCTTTTTTCAACTATTTTCCTTAGTCCGAATTTGCCTTAATCAAGAATTTCTGGTTATTTCCGTATGTTTAATGGCTTATTCCTCCAAAAACAGTTTAATAAGTTAGTTTTAAGAAAACTAACTACTTATTTACCTACAAATGATAAGATCAATAGCAATCCATTTCATCCTATTTCTTAATCAATCCAATGCATTTCTTCTTCTTATCATCAAAATTCTTAAGAACACAAATGTCCAATTTTTTAGTTTTTCAAACACAAGTCAAAACATCGATTCAATTCACTCTTTTGTGACAGTATTTTATTTATGTATCCAACTAATGTGCCAATAAGGTCAGTGTAAAATAGACCATTGGTCAAGTAAGTTGGGAAATTCTAGCACATAAAAATATATATACTAGAATCTCATTCTCACTCTTGCAAACGAAGAAATTGCCTCAAAACATTCGTAAAAACACGGTTTAGGGACAGAGTGCGTTTGCTAACATATTACAAATATGTTACTCAAAATTTCATTTTTCACAACAATGAAAATCTCTATGAAGAAAAAATGTGCCAGTAATAAAAGGGTCTGAACAATCAGATTGGGTGTCAAGTTCAGGCGAGTGATACTGGCTAAGTTGAATATTGCAAGGTCTGTAAAAAGAAATTGATTGGATCGTGGTATTAGATCCAACCAAGAAGCTGTACCTTGCGTATTTCATTTCCTTATTTTTGCTTCAAAACAAGAAACACACACAACGAAATGACAAAACTACAGAATGAAAAAAACATAGATTGTAGTACATGTTTTTTTTTTTTGCTAAGAAACATAGATTGTGGTACTAACATATGTAGTTGCTGCGTGTGTTTTTCTATCTGAGAGTCAGAGGTATTTATATAGATAGGGTTAAGTGAACCGAAGATTAGGGTTTTGCAAGGGGAGAGGAGTAATCAGTGGTCTTTTTGTCATTCGGGCATGGGCTGGTTTGTCTCTGTCCTAACCCAAATCAGTGGGAGGGCTCTGCTTCGTATGATACTAAAGGCCCATCAGGTTATAACAAGAAAGACACAACTTTAGTTGGGTACTTTTTTTTTCTTTTTTTTTTTTTTTTTTTTGTATTCTATTTTTTTTTTCCAATAAATCAATGAAAATAACAATTATTTCATTCAAAGTCAACATGTTTCTAACCTCAATATTTACAAAGTACATAGTGTGTCTTCAAATTAAGATACCAGGTTAATATATTTATTGTGATGATGTATAAAATCTATGTTGAGAAAGAAAATAAAAGAACCTCTCCATCTATGATAAGAAGAAGGGCAGTTGTTAATCAAAATATTAGGATCCCACCTAATGCAAAAAGAAAAAAGAAAAAAAAAGAAAAAAGAAAAAGAGATGGACAATTTAATATGAGCTCAAGAAAAATGAATGCAGTCTAAATTGCATAGAAACAGAAAAAAGAGAGATATAGTCCTACAAGGCTACAAATAACAAGATAAAGTTCCATTATTGTTCATCATCCCTGAATCAATGTTCCACATTGAGGGCCAACTTCCCGTTCTAAATATTGCACCATAAAACATTAAAAACTGAAAATTCATATTATCTAGATGCTTATTGTTTCTAAGAGATTAGGACAAGGTAGGGTACAACCAGACAACCACGAGTTGGTATAATGTATTTGTGTCCTATTTGAATCATGATGCCAAGGAAGAGCATTGAAAATAACCATTGCATTGTCATTTGACGAATTTCTCACACTATAAATTACGTGCACTAAGTCTAGTATAAAATAAAAATTAAAACCATATTTGTCTTTTCTATAAACAATACGTGTGCACGTTGAAATTACATGATACACATTGGTAGAAAAACTCTTCATCACAGGGACCGTCACATCTGTGACATGCATGGTGGTCTTTATTTTTTTGAATGATAGTAAGGAGGTGTGGGTGACAGTCAAATGTGTAAGAAACTCCAAATTTAAAATTTGGATATTTTCCAAGAATACATTTGGGATGAGCAGGATAATTACAATATGCACAGTAGTAGAACCATTGTTTTGGGTCTCTTTCTTCTTCACATATATCACAATAATATTCACCAGAGTCATCTTCAGTAGCATAACTAAGAATAAAGGGATGTTCATGTTGTCTGTACCTTGTAGTATATGGTAGTGTAGCACATTTAAAGTCTAGTGCAAATTCACAAGTTATACAATGAAACCCTTGGGACCTTTGAAAGTTACAACTATTGCAATTCTGACTATATCTTGTGCTAGAGAGGTGAAGGCAATGCTCGTGACCTTTGTGGGTAAGAATATCCGAGATCAAACTACATTGAACATCGAGATCAAAGTCGCATTTATTACACTTATAGGTGAAGCCATTGCAAATCTGGCCACAAGCATCACACCAAAACAACATAGTCCTACAAGGTGCCTTTGGGAAGAGAGTAAGTGAGTGTCGATGAAGAGGGTGTCGCTTTTTTCTAGGTAATTCAATACAAGATTTATGAAGAAAAAAGTTGCACATAACACAACTGTAAAATGGAGAGAGAATGGCTCGTAAACACCCATCACATTGTTTGTTATTCTCAACCTCATCAATAAGCTTTAAGTCATGCTCATGACTGAAGTGTTTGATTTCTTTGGCAATTTCAATTCCGTCCTCACCTACATTGATTTTTTTTACTATGTAAGTTGCTAAGTCATTAGATTCATCGAGCTCTGAATTTTCATTTTCTGACTCACTGGACTCTCCATTTTTAAGTTTCATCAAATTTATGTCCTCCTTATTTTCCTCGTCCATAGCACAATCAAGGTGGGCAACAAAATTGCAACTCGAGCAACAGTAAAACCCATAGTCTGTGTCTACTTTTTGAACACAAAGTTGACAAAATTGGGAAATAGATTGATGGACTTCAAGAGAAGAATAAGTGAGGTGGAGGAGGTGGTCATGACGTATAGCTTTGACACTATGTGGGTAAGAAGTACAACTTTTATGAATACAAAAATTGCATGGGACACAAAGATAGGGCACATTACCTTCTCTGCCACAAAGGTCACAAGTGAACTTCATCGACCTCCAAATGCGAGTTAATGGGTGCTCATGGACTTCAGATTCTATGGTAAGCGGTAAAGAAGCACATTTGTTGTGAAGGTTAAAGTTGCAAAGAGAACAACCATAAGTGTATTGCCCACGATATTGTTTGCAAACTTCGCATTTGCTATATTTTTTGTCCTTAAAAAAATTCATTTCGTTAAAGAGAATAAGAGGGTGTTTTGGGTGCAAGGGATGTTGCAACTCACGAGGTAGTTCGGCACATGATTTATGATGGTAGTATCTCTCGCACTTTAAACAACTGTAGCAAGGACCCAATATTGGTTCGTTGCATGCCCAGCAACGATGTCCTCCTCTCTCGTCTTCATTGAAGACCAATGGATGCTCATCGTGGCAAAAATGTTGAATTTCCATCTCTATCACATGAAAGAATAACACCCAATTTGTTTAGAAAAAGAGGAATTTATAGAACGCTAGGAAATACCCTAAATCCAAATCCAATTATAGATCAAAGAGGTATAATAATTGGAGACGGACACATACCCTTTATAGATTACGGCAGCACACGTCAAACTCTTCTTACAAAAGTCTTCAACAATCACCGCTGCTAGCCGATTTGATAAAATCCATATTCAACCACGAAGCTTTAACTTGCCTTTTTCACTTAATTATTTTTGTTTCAAAATAAGAAACACACGAACAACAAAAAGAAAAACTCTCCTTCGAGAGAGTGAGAAGAAACTCTATTTTTTTTTCACATCCCATTTTTGTTACTTTCTAATGCTAATTCATCTTGCGAGAAGGTATTATGTATTGAAGAAATGCCCAGAAGACAAAGACCAAGACGCAAGACCAGTATCATACAGCTCCTTGATTTGGAATTTCATTAGATACATGATCACATAGTCAATCTTGCCCGCTGAGAGTTGTTGAGTCTATCGGGCCAATAAGCTCTTCAAAAAGGCAGTCACGCCACGCATTAAAAAGTAATAATAAATAAATAAATAATAATATTTTTTTTTTAATAAAAAAGTTGACCACGTGTAAATTTTAAGAATTGGGGCATTTACCATATAAGAGCATTCGCAGCAGTGGAGCTAAAAATTTAGCTTTTTAGCTCCACCAAAAGTTACTTTATCTATTATACCTATACACCTGCTGCAGCAGTGCATCTATTTTAACTATCAACACAATAAAATAATATAAACATCACAATAAAATAATATACCTCTACAATAAAATAATATATCTCACAGCCAAAAAAACACCTCAGCACAGACCACATCCTCCTCTACAATCGGCCACAGCCACAGCCACCACTACTACCACCACCAACACAGACACAATCAAACCCACAAACAAAATAAATCCCCAAACAACCATCATAGTCACCAATCCACCACCACAGCCACCAAGCCCACAGGAAAAAAAAAAAATCAAACACCGCACCACCACAGCCATCAAACCCACAGAAGAAAAAAAAAATCAAACATCATCCCACAACTACAGCCATCAAACCCATAGAAGAAAAAAAAAAAAATCAAAAATCATTCCACCACCATAGCCGGTGGATTGATGTGGATAGACGGCGTGGGTTTGGCGGCGAGGATCGACGGCTTGGGTCTGGGTCTGGCGGCGAGGATCGATGGCGTGGGTCTAGCGCGAGGTTCGACGGTGGCGTGGGTCTGGGTCTGGCGGCGAGGATCGACGGCGTGAATCTGGCGGCGAGGTTCGACGGTGGCGTGGGTCTGGGTCTAGCGGCGAGGATCGACGGAGTGGGTCTGGCGCGAGGTTCGACGATGGCGTGGGTCTGGGTCTGGCAGCGAGGATCGACGGCGTGAACTGGCGGCGAGGTTCGACGGTGGCGTGGGTCGGCAGTGTGGGCTTGGGCTGGCAGCGGTGAGAGAGTTGAGAGAGAGAGAGCTGAGAATGAGATGATCAGAGCTGAGAGAGAGAGAAGGTTAATATTTTAATCAGTTGAGAATTAAAATATTATTATTTTTTTTTAGCTTTCATGAACAGTGCACATCTATAAATAGCAATGGAGCTAAAATTTTTAGATTTAGCTCCACTGCTGCAGCAAGACTTTTGTGTATATGGAGCTAAATTTTAGCATTATACCTCCACTGCTGTGGGTGCTCTAATGAAGACTTCCGTAGAAAGGGAATGGAAATGTATAACCATTTGCTTTGTTGGTATCAAAAAATAAAAGGACAAAAGGCCCAGTTGTTTCTTTCTTTCTTTCTGTTTTTTGGGGTTGAGAAGCCCAGTAGTTTAACAAGTCCGCTAATTTTCTTTTTAATTTTATAAAAGGTGGGAGTCTTAATGGAATGATGACCAAGTGACATAATCCATTATAAGAATTGTATAATTTCTCCAACTGTGGGAAGAGTGTATTCCATAAGACATTATACTAATCCCATAGATCATCATGTTTTATGCTGAAAAAATATTATAACCTTGCTACCATACTTCAAAAGCACCATAAATTTGACAAAAGCATTAAACAATCGTGCTGGCAGTATGTTTACTGAGAATATAATGTGATAGTATTATGTACCCAACCCTGGTCTCAGTACGGTTAGTGAATAATAGTCCATTGGTCGATAGGCTGGAAAATTCAAGTATAGAATATATATCAGAATTTCATTAATATCATAAACAAGGAAATTGCCCCAGAACATTGTTAAAAGAGAGTTCTGGTACAAAGTGCATTTGCAATTGATGCAAAGACATTACCCAAATGATATTTATGTGGTCACACACTAAAGGTATAAAACAACTGCACCAAAAGGAGAACTGTTAAAAGTTCTCAAAAATTTTAAACATATCCTTAACCGTAAGAGTAGTGCACCCAAGTGAATGGGAAAAAATTAAAAAGAAAAAAGAAGTAACAATATAAGAAGGTCCTGAAAAACCAGAATGATGGTCAAGTTAAGGTGAGTGATACTGGCGAGTTGAATATCGCAAGTTTGTATTGAATCAACTGGATTGTAAAAACAATCAAGATCCAGTCAAGAGGCTGTCCTTGCTTTCTTCACTCCATGTTATTTTACTTCAAAGAATGAAATACACACACCTCATAAATATAGAAAGGGAAAATGCAGATGAAACGGAAATGAAAGTAAGAGGATTTGGGGAAGAGGCTGAAACATTCAGAAAGCAAAATCCAGAGCTTGAGGTTTTTATAGGGCACCAAAGACTTGTGTGATGTTACCTATTTTATACCAAAGCTTCATACGGTCCATGTCTTTTTTATCCAAATCATTCCATTGGAGCTACCCCTAATAGTTAAGCTACAAAATTATTAGAACAGTATTACCACAAAATTAAGGAATAATATGCAGGTCAAATAACAAGACAACCTAACTTCCAAATTGAAGGTTTTTATTCTTCATTTGCTAAATCTTTCAACAACCAAGAAGTCGCAATAAAATCAAAACTTTCATCCCAAACGGGCTTCAAGAGTTTTCTCAAGCAATAAATCAAATAAACTGAATTCAGATATATACGAGAGAGAGAGAGAGAGAGTCAACATCTGACTATGGCTCTAACCTTGCTCAAGCTGGGATGTTTGTGTGAAAAGATGCTTAGAAAAAATAGTTAGAGAGTGCAAATGTTAGAGATTTCAACAACTTAAGTGTGAAAAATGGGTAAAATTTGGCCCACTATAAATCTGGGAAGAAGAAAACAACCACTCAGTTGATCATTGTATCATCATTGAGGTGTCTTATAGGACAAGATAAATACTCCATCCCTATTCTGCTTCCAACATGTACCAGGTCTTGTCAAGTGCATTGATGCCTCTTTGTGCTTGGTGGATTCATGAGAATTGCCACCAGCATAGAACAAAGCAGCAACTCTTAAGCTCAACATTAAGCTTTAAAGCATCAAACTACTCTCCTCTTCAATTTCTTCACATACTCTTTTTACTGGGCTTTCCAAAGATGATAACAAAGTAACGAACAACAATTATGACTGTATTATTACATCCTCAGCAACTACTTAAATACACACCTGAACAACAATTTGAATCACCACCAAAAGCATATCTGTATTACTGTTTTGGCATTACAACCACAAAGAAAAGCTTTTAGAATTTTATTCTTTAGTATATATCTTAAAAAAGAGTGCATCATAGGATTAAAGAAGTTCTAAACTTTCAATTGCACATGTTCTAATACTGCTACCCTATAATCTAACACACAACTGGAGCAAAAAAATCTCTGAAACGTTTGAATGGGATTTCTTCTTTAAATTTCCCTGTTCAATGAATGAATTCATACGGTTCTGACATTGGCAGCCATACTAACAACCCATTGAAGTGAAAGGAATTTCCTAGTGCTAACTATAAATTAGGTTTTCAAATCAAGCAGTTGCCATCTATATATAAAGCCGAAATGAATGTAGGGCTCTCTCTACTCAGATAACAAAACATTTTTTCCACATGACTCAGACCCAAACCTTACAATCCCCAAGCAATGACATAGAACATAATAATCCCACAATTCTTTAGTTGATTGGTAACTTATACACACGCACACGCACCCCCTGGATCTTGAACCCCTGACCCTGCCTTCCATCATAGGATTAAAGAAGTTACAAACTTTCAATTGCATGTATTTTATATATATCATTGTTGATATAAGGCTTCAAAACTCCCCTTTTTCATTCATCTGTTGTGCTTCATAGTAACAGTCACTATGACCACATTATCACCACCTCATGCCACTATTGCTCCACAAACATACCATGAACATGCATCTAAGCTACTTTCCAAGTGATTGAAAAATCTCTTTTTCCATGTTGAATAATTTACTTTGCAAACTAGTCTTTCAACCAAATTGGGGGAGGGGGAAAGAACTCAATGGGATCCCCCTGAAATCAAATAAAATGCAAACCAATAAAAAACATATCACAAGGACAGGGGGAAAGAATTTAATGGGATCCCCCTAAAATCAAACAAAATGCAAACAAATTAAAAATATATATATAGATTATGGGTCTTGGACATCAATTTAGCGTGATATAACACAAAAAATCATTAACTAGATGTTTCATATATTCCCAAACGTTTCCAACACAAGTATATTTCAAGTTTCCTTATATGCTTCAAGTTTTCATTTCACACACAAGCAAGACTACAAAATAGACTTATGCTATGATATCAATCTTAAAAACAACCCAATAATCAGGTAAGAGGAAAAAAAATCATCTAATTAAATATTAGAAACTCAGCTCTCACTCTCAAGCAATGTGACATAGTACTCATTATGGGGAAAAGGCAATCATCAAATCACATTTCCCTTCTGTTGTGATTTGAAAATTGATTCTCTAAACAAAACCCAATACTTTAATACTGCTACCCTATAATCCAAAACATAACTGGGGTAAAAAATTTCAGAAAGGTTGCGATTTTTTCTTTAATTTTCCTGCTCAAGATATGAATTCATACGGTTCCAACTTCTGACATTGGCAGCCATAGTGGCAACCATTGAAGTCAAATGAGTTTCCTAGTGCTAACTATAAGTTAGGTTTTCAGATCAAGCAGTTACCATCTATATATAAAGCTGAACTGAATGTAGGCCTCTCTCTACTCAGGTCCCAATATATTTTTTCAACATATAACTCAGACCTAATTCTTACAATCTGCAAGCAATGATATAGAACACAACAATCCCACAATTCTTTAATTTATTTGGTAACTTACAATATAGATGCAACACTTGCAAACGTTTGTTATTGAACAAAAATTTCTAAAAGTATGATCAGCAGGGGGCATAAATACCAGATATTATAGAACAAAACTTCAAAGTATAATTAACAGAGGCTTGAAATTTTAGAGGTGCTATGTAACAATGACATTGTTCAAAGCAAGAAAGTCTGACTTACATTCTCTAAACTAAGCCCTTGACTTATCATACACAATCGCGCTTTCATAGAAATAAATTCAATAACAATAATAATAATAATAATAAAAGTAACTAAAACTAATGACATAAAAGATGTTGATGAGCATGTAGATATGTAATAACCTGAAACGCTTCTGAATCTTTGCATTCATGTTTTGCATCTAATTGCACATTTCCCTCTTCAAAATAATGGGAATCCACCTAAGGAAGAAGAAGAGGAGATGGACAATTTAATATGAGCTCAAGAGAAATGAATGCGTTCAAAATTGCATAGAAAGAGAAGAGAGGAAAAGTAGTCCTACACAACTGATAAGAAATTCCTGTAGTTCGCCTTTTTGGTTCCAGGATTGTCATCATCGCCCTTTGGTCACATCTTGCAAAAGTGAAGGGCATAAGAAACAATAAAGAACTATATTGTCATATAGTCTCCTAAACGCAATGTAAATGAAAATAATTGGATTTCTTTGACTTTTTGATTGAGTCAATATAGAACCAAGTCACTTTGATATTTTATTTATCCGCTAGAAAATTAGGAACTGGAATAAGATAATATAAGTTGTGGACCATATATTATTAAAAATAACAAAAATTGTGGGGGCCCAAAACTTCAAAATACCGGGAAAACAGGACAAGGCTACCAAATAACTTTAACGGGCCGGCCCTTCCCTTATGCGAGTTAGGCAATTGCCTAAGGTCCAAGTGGAAGTAGGCCTCAAAATTTTATAAAAGGAGTAGTAGGGGCAAAAATAAAAAATAAAAAAATTTCAAACCAGCCTCGCTTCGCGCTTGCTATGAGTTTTTTTTTTTTTTTTTTTCTTTTTCTAGTGGTCCTATTTTGTAAAAAAAAAAAATTGTGTTTTTTATTTTATATATATAATTTTTATTTTAAAATTTTAATCTATAAATAAATAAATCAATTTAAAAATTAATAAGAGAATAGTTGTATTTTTTAGGCAAAATTTTAATAGGAATTAGAGGTAGACCAAATTATTCTTTAATTTTGTCTTTTTTTAAAGATAAGAGTGTAATGGTATTTTTAAACTAAAAAAATGAAGAATTTAAACAGGAAATTTTTTTTTTTTTTTTAAGAAGAAAGTCTTTTAAATAATAATATAAATAAATTACAAAAATCTGAAATATCCTTTTAACAAGAAAATAAAAATTTTGGTACATTGGTTCTAAACAAAATTATTGTCCAAAAATAACATTATTATCTTTTAGGCAAATCAAAAATCATCCAAATAAACTACAAATCCAATCTAAGAGATTAACCACAAAACAATCCCAACTCAAATCCCTAAAATTTTTAGTTTTAGCGTTCCCTCTGCAGCTCTGCTTCTTTGTCTCTGCTTTCCGCCTCTCTCATCTCAAGCAAGCTTGCCTTTCTCCGCCTCTCTGATTCCTTCTCTGCTCTCCGCCTCTCTCAACTGCTCAGTGCTCTGCCGCCTCTGCGCCTCTGCTCTAGGTTTTGAGTTCTCTGCTATCAGGTATTATTTCATTATTTGGGCACTGGGCTTTTTTTTCTTTTTTGAGGAATGGGCGCTCGGCTTCAGTTTCAGCCTTTCTCTTCATTTTATTTGCCAAGACTTAAGATAAAAAGATTGGGCCGCCTGCCTCCTGCCTGGATGTTTCACGTTGTTTGGGCCAAGTTTTTTTTTTTTTTTTTTGGGTTATAGATATTAGATATGATTTGTTTTGTGTTTTTTTGGAAGTGGGTCTTATTAATAAGCCTTGTGGCTGTGCTTAAATTTTTGTTATGCTTATTCTTAATTTTTTTTTTAATTTTAATCTTGTGTTTATATATATATATATATATATATATATTAGTTAGTGGTAATATATTGAATAAGTCTTTATTTATGCAAGTTGAGATTGCTAAAAATTTGTTATTGTTCGATGAAATTGTAACAATACTTTTTATATAAATCAGGTTCTATTTCTCATTTGCTCTACACTTGAAAGTTATTTTTTATTTTAGTCTTTATAAATATATTGTTTGATTAAAAATGTCTACTAGAAAATATGCATTTGGATATGAAAAATTTAAAAAAAGAAAAAAAAATTAATTGAGTCTCAAAAAGAATCAATGGATAAATTTGTTACTAGTAATAAACAAACTATAACACAAAATTTAGATGAAAATATCACAAATGAGCAAGAAATTCACCAAAAAGAGTTAGAAGATAATAAAATGATACAATTGCAAAATAACAATAATATTCAATTTTGCAATACAACAAATCTTGATAATGAACTTCAAAATAATTTAGACGAAAATGAAAATAATAATGAAAATGTCACAAATGAACAAGTTCACCATAATGATGTTCAACTAGAAGAAAATGAAAATAATAATGACATGTTGAATTATATTCCTTCAAATATTTATGATCCAGGTAATTGGAAAAATATTGACACAAAATTAAGAGATTTATGAGTAGAAAGAGGTCCAATTAGAGATAATGATATAATTTTTCCTAGAGGTGATGACACTAGACATTTTTCTACTATTCATTACACTTGAATATTATCAAATAGGGAGAAGCATGATAGAAAATGGCTAGTGTATTCAAAAGATACGGACCAAATATTTTGTTTTTGTTGCAAGTTGTTTGAGTCTAAACGTACTGACCAACTATGTAATGAAGGAACTCGAGATTGGAAAAATATTAGTTCTAAAATTAGAAACCATGAAACAACTAAAGAGCATGTTAGAAGAACTTGAATACAAAATTTTAATTAGTCAATTTGCATTTCAAAAGACAAGAAAAATATATTTTAAATGAAATATATTATAATATAAAAATATTAAATAAACATTAATTTAATTAATATATAAGTATAAAAATGCCCTATTTTTAGTTCTCATCTAAAGCCCCAAAATGTCTAGGGCCGGCAGTGACAACGCCACGTTGAAGTCAGGGTGTTCCCAAGAACACCTTGACCGAACACCCTGACCTGCAAAAAAAAAAAAAAAAAAATTATATATAATAATTTAAATTTTTTATTTGTTTACCCTTAAAAAATAAAATAGGAACACCCTCAAGCAAATTCAGGAACACTCTCAAAAATATTTATGCCAAACAAATTTTGAACTCAGATCAATACCAAATGATTTGTTAGGGAAAAAAAACTAGAGAAAAAGAAGAAGAAGAAAGCAGAAATCCAAGCTTTGACAGTATGGTGGACGAAGTGGAAGTTGATTTGCTTACCATTTGAAATCTCTTCTTCAAGGCTTGTCTGAGTTGTCACTACTCTCTAGAACTTCCAAAGTGAGAGAGTTACATTTTATGAGACTTGTAAATGACAAATGCAGCTTTGAAAAGTGATATTGACTATTAAGGTAAAATAACTCAAGGCACGTGGGAGTAGGTGGGAGTGGAGCTTCCTAGAAGCTTCATGAATCATTATTATAATTATCCCAAATTTCCAAAATCATTTATTTACAAAATTTTGGTTTAAAAAAAATTCATTTATTTACAATGTAACTCAAATATGAATTTTTAAAAAATAAACAATCTAAACCCCTTTTTAAGATTTGCTTTCTAAATCACTATATTAATAGCAATCAGTAAAGGTATTATTTTACTAATTATTATTATATGAGTAATGACTTGTTATAAATCTTGGATGTGATATTGATGTTAAGGCTTAATATTAAATGATTTGTAATATTTGATATTTAGTAATACTTTTTGAATTGATAATTTTATGTTGTATAAGAATATACTTTTTTTTAAAGAATCCCGAAACACTTTGAAACGGTACGCCAAAATAGGCTGGTACCGAAATATTCCATTTCATTGGACAAACCGAAACGAGTTCCGAAACGGTATTCATAACATTACAACAAATTATAGTTTATAAAAGACAAACAAATTAATGAAACAACTAAACAACAATAATTAATAATTTTATTAATATTTCAAATGAACTTATAATTTTATTAATGAAACAACTAAACAATAAATTATAGTTTATAATTTTTTTTTTTTAAACACAAATTTCATGCCGGCCAAATCTTGAATTTCAGGCAGTATTTATTGAAACATCCCGAAACACCCGAAATAGACCAAAATAACTCGAAATTTTTTCAAAGTGGAATAAGAACACCCTGGACAAAATTCCTGGAGTCGCCACTGAGGGCCGGCCCTCATCATATCCCTAACTCAATGTTCCATATTGAGTGCCAACTTCCCATTCTAGATACTGTACCATAAAACATTTAAAACTAAAAAAATCCTACTATCTACATATGACGACAAGGCAAGGTACAACCAGACGCATACAACCATGAGTTGGACAGTGTATTTATGTCCTATGTGGATCATGATGCCAAGAAAGTGCATTAAAAATAACTATTGCAATGTCATTTGATGAATTTCTCGCACCAAAAATTATGTGGACCAAGTCTAGTATAAAAATCACATTTGTCATTTCCATAAACAAGGTCTATGCAAGTTGAAATTACACAAGGCACATTGGTAGATAAATTCTTCACAAGGATGGCCACATTTGTGACAGGGAGGATGGTCTTTATTTTTCTCAATGAAAGTAAGGGGGTGTGGGTGACAGTAAAATGAGTAAGCACTTCCAAACTTAAAATTTGGGTAGTCTCCAAGAATACATTTTGGATGAGCAGGATAACTACAATCTGCACAATAGTAGAACCAATGCTTTGGGTCTCGTTCCTCTTCACATATATCACAATAATATTCACCAGAGTCATCTTCAACAACATAACTGAGAGTGAAGGGATGCTCATGTTGTTTGTACCTAGCAGTAAGTGGTAGTGTAGCACATTTAAAGTCTAATGCAAATTCACAAGTAATACAACGATATACTTGGAAACTTTCAAAGTCACAACTACTACAGTTCTGTTCATATCTTGTGTTTGAGAGGTAAAGATGATGCTCGTGACCTTTGTGGATAAGGATGTCCAACATCAAACTACATTGAACATCAAGATCAAAGTTGCATTCCTCACAATGGTAGGTGAAGCCATTGCAATCTTGGCAACAAGCATCACACCTAAATAACTTACTCCTATAAGGTGCCTTTGGGAGAAGGTTGAGTGGGTGTCGATGAAGTGGGTGTCGTTTTTTTCTAGGTAATTCAATACAAGATTTATGAAGAAAGAAGTTGCACTTGGTACAACTGTAAAATGGAGGGAGAATGACTCGTAAGCAACCATCACATTTTTTGTTATTCTCAACCTTATCCGTAAGCTTTAAGTCATGCTCATGACTAAAGTGTTCGATTTCTGTGGCAATTTCAATTCCATCCTCACCTACATTGATTTTTTTGACTATATAAGTTTTTGAGTTTATAGATCCATCCAGCTCTAGATCATCATTTTTTGACTCATCTGTAAGTTTCAGCAAATTTATGTCCTCCATATTTTCCTTGTCCATAGCACAGTCAAGGTGGGCAACAAAATTGCAACTCGAGCAATAATAAAACCCATAATCTGTGTCCACTTTCTGAACACAGAGGCGACAAAATCGGGAAACAGATTGATTGACTTCAAGAGAAGAGATGGTAAGGTGGAGGATGTGGTCATGACGTATAACTTTGACATTGCGTACGTAAGACGCACAACTTGGATGAATACAGAAATTGCACGGTGCACAAAGAAAGGGCACATTGCCTTCTTTGCCACAAAGGTCACAAGTGAACTTTATTGACTTCCACATGCGTGTTAATGGGTGGTCATGGACTTCAGTTTCTATGGTGATCGGTAAAGAAGCACATTTGCTGTGAAGGTTAAAGTTGCAATGGGAACAGCCATAAGTGTATTCCTCAAGAAATTCTTTGCAGACTTCGCATTTGCTATACTCTTCGTTACAAACACATTTCCATTCCGCAAAGAGAATGAGAGAATGTTTTGGATGCAAAGGATGTTGCAATTCACGAGGTAGTTCTGCACACGATTTATGATGGTGAAACTTGTTGCATTTTATGCAACTGTAACTAGGACCCAATACTGGTTCCCTGCATGCCCAACAAAGAATTCCCCTTCTCTCGTCTTCATTGAATACCAAAGAATGCTCATTGTTGCAAACATGTTGATTTTCCATCTTTACAATGTGAACAGAGAAAAAAAAAATACTACTTGTTTAGGGAAAAAAAAAAAGAAAAAAAGAAGAAGGAATTTATAGATTATCCAAATGTAGAGAAAAATGGTTGGAGATGGACTCATACCTTGATATAGATTATCTGAGAGTCAGATGGGCTGCAAAGTCTTCAATAATCTCTGCTGCTAGCCGATTTGGTGTGGTAGAGTAAAGGGCCTAAATGGTTCAAACACTTCTTGTAGAGAGAGATGAAACTTGCCTTTTGGTTTGGTTGGTGTGTGGACTGGGAGGGCTAGTAGTGGTGCTGGCAGCTTCTTTTTTTCCTTCTTTTTAGGTTCAACAATAGGATTATACTTATACAGCTATACGCACTTCTTTAATTCTTTTGACTAGAAAAGTAGTTAGTTCAATTTTGGATTTTTCTTTGCCTATTTAGAGATAGATCATAGATCATAGGAAAGAAAACCGAAGTACAGAAACAAAGAATTAATGAAGTCTAATATATGTTTCCAAATTCACATGTAAAACATACCTCAACTAGGCCATATATTGATTCTCAAAAAAAAAAAAAAAACACTAAGCCATATATTACACACACAAACAAAATCCTTATATGTACCTTCAGTCAGTAAACAATGAAGCAAAAGACAAAATCTTCAAATTTAAGAACCGGGTTAACCCGGTTCTTAACCCGGTTCTTAAATTTGAAGATTTTGTCTTTTGTTAACAAAAAGACAAAAGTACTTTAGTTAACAAAAATAGTTCCAAACATGCAAACAATTATTGCTAATAAATAAAAATGGGAAATTCTTAGTTGGTGAGAACGGAATCTTTCGTCCAAAATGGAAAAACACAAGGAGAAAGCAGTTGGCGACTGCTTTAAGTCTGGCAGTGTGAATTAAGTCAATTGCTCTCTTTCCAGGCTGCTTTTTCTGTCCAATTAGAAGATGAATTCATAATTTCTAGCTGCTTGTTTCTAGTTTATCCTCTTCTTCTGTGAAATAGACCTTTTTTTCTTTTCTTTTTTTTCTTTTTTTAATGGGAGTGAAATAGACATATTTAGTTTCACACTGACCTCCTTTAAAAAAATAATAATAATAAAAAATAAAAAATAAAAATTGGAGGAGCAGGTAGGACTTAGGAGATCAAATGTCATGCAAGAAAAGTTAATTTTCTTAGTAGCTAAGAGTATATGAATTCTATAACAAGTTATTGAGTGATGTAACATTGCTTAGAATTACACCAAATGTAACTTGAACCCAACTCTTTATATATATATATATATATATATATATAGAGAGAGAGATGAGTTCAAGTTACACATTTTTATAGCCATTGATTTTCAAAATATCTAACGGCTAAAAAGAAAACATCATTATGCATATTATTATTAAATACTTACCCAATTAATAACATTCTTATTATCTCTCTCTTTATTAATTACACTCACAAATCTACTAACTTTTAGTGGGAGAGAGAAAACAAACAGCAAATATGGCAAGACCGTGTGTATTGCTCCAATCTTCCACCACCTTGTTTCTTGGTTTTGTTCTCGTCGACAATTGACTCAGGAATTTGATAGAGGTAAATTCTTTAGCTTGATTACAAGAATAAATATTAGAGAGCAAAAACTAAGAGCAAACGCCATCCAATTTTTCATTTCAATTATTAAATTGCTAAAAATTTTATTAAGAGGAAAAAAAGGGAATGAAGGAATGATAAGAATCAAATCAGCAGCACTCCAAGCAAGCAAAGTAATTGACTTCAGTTTCATCTCTTTGTTATTCCATCTCCAGGCCAAAGTCCATGTACTCCGCCTCTTCAATCTTACTCCTCGTTGAAGACCATCTTAATGGTGTTTGGAGAGTGAAATTTATATAATAAAAAAAAAATCAAAATTTTTAATATGAATATGAGCGAGACTTCTCTACCCAAATTACTTTTCCTCTGGTACTACTTTTATTCTACCCTTTTATGTTTTATATTTCGCTAATCCATTTCTATGTCCTTAACTGTGTCAAAAACCAAAAACAATATAAAGAGAAAAGATTACATAAATACGTATGAGAGAGAGAGAGAGAGAGAGAGAGAGAGAGAGAGAGAGAGAGAGAGGAATAAGTATACTTTTTTTGGGTTAAGAGATAAGTATGGAATATCATAAATAAAGAATAATAAATGAGATCCTAATCTTAGTATTAATGAGTGTCTTTTTTCAACCGTTAGATTTATTTAAATCCAATGATTTAGAAAAGATGTAACTCTAAAGAGTTACACCAAGTGTAACTTGAACTCATCTGGTGTAACTCAATAAGAGTTACACATTTTTTAAACTGTAGATTTCTAAAAGATCAAACGGTTAAAAGAAAACACTATTGTTCATCATTATATCATTAATTACTTACCAAATTAATACCATCCTCATTATCTCTTTCCTTATTAATTGCTCTCTTTCCTTATTAATTGCTAATTGTGTTTTTTTTTTCCCCTCTCTCTTTAGTCTTTATTAAGTCCTTTCACTGTAATCTTTTTTTTTTTTTCCTTCTCCTGCAATTCATCAAACGTTTCTAATATATCACAAGTGCGTAAGCACTGGAATGAAACAAGTCCACCTCTTTCCAAGGCCTATAATAGCATTTCTTTGAGCCATTTTCTTCACATTATATGGATATACTGCACCAACACCATCAGCCCTCAACCACGTCTTCTTCAACTTCATCACATGCACTTGGAAGTCCTTGGATGCAGTTTTGTCACTGGAAAAATTGCACCAGTGAAAACATCATGGACTAGTGAAAACATAGGGAGGAGGCAAGGGCGGAGCCAAGAATTTTTGTTTGGGGGGGCCACATATATACAAATGTTTTTTTTTTTTTTTTTTTTTATATTATATACACACTTTTTTTTTTTGATAAGTTATATATATACACACACCAAAAAAAAAAAAAAACTTAGTATTTTCAATCACAATTATGTTTGATAGCAATCTTTCATAAAATAAAATTCATTTTTACCATTTTTATAGTGAAATTCTTAAAAAAGTTTCATTTTTTTTATACAAATTATCAAATTTTATACTAAAGTAAGTAAAATAATCTTTCAATTTTCTTTTGAGGAACGAATAATCTTTCAATTGAACTAATAAAATTTTCAAAAACATAAATGATTTAAAACTTGGAGGAAGAAGTTAAGCTCCAAACATATTTGAAGCTACGCACCGGGAGGAGGTTTTGGGTGTGTGAAAAATATTGGGTATTGTGCCAATCTAATAGCATTTTCTATGATTTTTTTTCATAACGATCTACATGTCAAATTGTTATTAGAATAACATAATGTTATTTTTATTAGCACTAATCATAATATACAAATTTAACCATTTGTAGAATTTATTGTGTCCAAACTAATTGAATCTGAAAATAATATCTCTGTCTCTTTGTTATTTAAGTATTAATTATGTTTAATCTCTTTTTTGTTTGCAAGATGATACTTGTGGATGCTTTGTTTGGCTTGACCCTCCTACATGTGCACGTGGTAGAGAATTGGTGCCGTGCCTTAGAGCGAAGATAGATAGCTTAGAGAAGGAGGAGGCAGTAGCCCATGCAAAGGAGAAAAAATATTCTCGACCAATGTTGTTTTTTACTTTATCTTTTGTTGGGTTAACGTGGATGAATTGCAGGAGAAGAAAAAAAAAAGATTACAGTGAAAGGACTTAATAAGGACTAAAGAGAGAGGAAAAAAAAAACACAATTAGCAATTAATAAGGAAAGAGATAATGAGCATGCTATTAATTTGGTAAGTAATTAATGATATAATGATGAACAATAGTGTTTTCTTTTAATCATTTGATCTTTTAGAAATCTACAGCTTAAAAAAGGTGCAACTCCTATAGAGTTACATCAGGTGTAACTTGAACCCATTTCATATAAAAGATTTTCTTTTGTTTGAGCCGCAACACGCGGTTGAACAACTTATTTTTTTCTACTTTGCGGCTGAACGTGAGACTGTAGCAGGTATGGTTTCCTTTAGCTCTAAATTTAGGGAGTTGAATATTCAATGGCTAGACTTGTCCCACGTTTGCAGGAAAGAGCTGTGCTTGAAATTATTTTAGTAGCTAATAGTATAATAGGCATCACTTTATAAAACCTAACCTATCAATATATTAAAAGAAAAAGAACTTCTAGGCATATGTTTGACCTGTCAATCTCCACCTATCCTTATATTAATGGAGAAGTTGACTTATAGTTGTTATTATATTGGAGTAAGAATGATGCATATAGCCTTTTTGTTTTCCCCTATTCTCATTGTCAAATATGGTCTTGACCTTTCAGCCACTAGCAGGTTGAGATGCATTCTTAAAACAAGAAATTTCCAACAAAGAAAATATCTAGATATTTCTTATACCCTTTTCAATGACATAAAAAATAATGTTTTCATTGTCTTTCTATATTAGCAAAGAATACGTCCACTAACTAGAAATGAAATTGGGCAGTAGAGAGGGAAAAGAAATTTGGGCAAAACTAGGCCCTACATATAGTTTGAATTATAAGGCAGCCTCAGTACCGTAGTCAAAGTGGCACAGAGAATCTAACATCTCCGTAGGCTTTAATATTGATAGATTAAACTATTTAAGTGTGAAAATTGATTTTAAGTAGGAAATTTGTATATTGATGAACCTATTTTTGGTGTTGCAAGGTTCTAATTTTATTGATTTAGTGTGACTCAAGGGTGGTTGATTTCATATTTTTGCAAATAAGAGGTAAGTGGTGATTAATAATTTTGGGGGTTTTCCTAAAACAGTGTTGATTATTGAACTATTTTATATCAAAGAAATATTTTGATATTCTATATATAAATTGATATTTTATAAATGTTTGATGTGCACATTGACTATTCGTTTTATGAAAAACTTGTGGAACAACCTAAATTTATTTAAACTTGTATGTGTGAATATATCTTTATATTTTTGAGAATTATGAATGGATTATTTTTGTGAGCATATTGAATATGTTTTGAATCCTATAGCAAGTCGTGATTAAAAACTCAGTATTATATTTGGTCCTTAGCAAGAAACAATCATACTGCAGCTAGTCCTTAGCAAGGGACAGTCCCAGAAAAGGAGACAGTGCACATTTGATATCTCCTTAGCAATGAAGTATACTATTAAGGATCCAAAAAGGAAGCTCATTAGCAAGAGAGTGCACCTTTAGGTTCCAAAGGAGTCACCCCTAAGAAAGGGGATGAAAAGGAGGCTCCAGTCCCAAAAAAGGGACAGCACAACCTTGTCAACGGGCCGTAAACGTTGACCACGAGAAAAACCTAGAAAATTGTTTATATGATGGTATTGATATATGTATTATGATGGCTCATAATATAAAGATATATATATATATATATATATTTTTTTTTTTATATATGAAGTATTTGATGATAAAATATTGATGAGTTACAAGTTATGAATTTGTTGTAAAAATTATTTATTTAAAAGGTTTGTTCCTATACTCCAATGTTAGTGAATTCCACTTATTGAGTTATCTCACCCCCCTTTCCCCTTTACAGATACATTAGAATGATTATTGGACTAGAGATTCTTAGAAGGCAATAGTTACGAATTAGTTTGTGGAACTGAGGATTTTATTATTATTTTTATGGTATTAAATATTGTACGGGAGAATTATTTTGTGGATGTTTTATTTTTTATGGATTAGAGCTCTGACAATTGTGATGAGATTTTAAGTTGCCGGTTGCTTTTATTTAATATTTTTATGGATTATTTAGATTGAATAGACTTTTATTGCTTATGATTTTGGGGCGTTAAATTTACAAAAGTCATTTTTCTTGGCCACATGTTCAAAAGTGGACCCTTTGATAATCGTCTAGAGACAAAAACGGGTATTTCCATAGGCAACACAATTATTTTTTTTATTTATTTTATGGGAAATAAATATAGGTAAGTTAATACAAGGATATTCTGGGTTTTAAAGGGGCCGTTTGATAACGTTGTTCTAATAACGTTATTTGTATTTTTTGAAAATACGTGTGAGTGAAAAAATGTGTGAAAATAAGTGTAATATTGTTTAAAAACTGAAAACATGTGTTTAAACATATATACCAAACGGGTCAAAATCAGTGTCATTTTAAGTTCAATGGGTCTTAACTTTTGACTTCACCCCCTCTCCACCTTGCTCTTATGAGGTGCTATTTGAGCTATACCTTATTGATCATATTCAGCATATTATTCAAATCCCATAACTCATCATATACTTTACTGAAATAATATTATGACCTTGATACCAACCTAGTACTTCAAGAGCACTAGAAATTTGACAAAAGCATTAAACAATTATGATGGCACTTAGCATACTGAGAAATTCAAGTATAGAATATACACCAGAATTCCATTAATATTCCAAATAACAAGACTAAAAGGAGAAAAGATCCAGATTTCTTTCACTTCATGTTATTTTACTTCAAAGAATGACACACACACCCAAAAGATAGACAAGAAAAAAAATGCCCAAATTTTTAGTTTTTCAAACACAAATTGTTCTCCCTGTAAATATGTTTTGCATCACTCACCCTATTTTATCTGGTTTGCAATCATTCAAATATAATCTCGGACCAATTTGATAGTACCACACGCACTTTTTTTGTGACAGTATTGTATATATGTATCCAACTAAGTTAACTAATGTGCCCATAAGGTCAGTGTAAAATAGACCATTGGTCGAGTAAGTTGGGAATTGCAAGTTTAGTTAGAAACTGATTGGATCGCGGTATTAGTAAATCTAGATCCAATCAAGAATCTGTACCTTGCTTTGTTCACTTACTGGTATTTGCTTCAAAACAAGCAGCACAAGCACACCCAAAAAAAATAAAAATAAAAATAAAACTACATAATGAGAGTAACATTGATGGTGGTAATGATACTTACATAAATCGTGGTACTAACATAGTTGCCGCATGTCTGTTCCTCTATCTCAAAGTTAGATTAGAGGTATTTATATAGACGAGGCGTAGGTCAAATGTGTAGGCACCAATAATTACAATTTGCATAGTAGTAGAACCAATGCATTGGGTCTTGTTCTTCACAAATATCACAATAATATTTGTTGGAATCATCTTTAACAACATAACTAAGAGTGATGGGGTGCTCATTTTGTTTCTACCTTGTAGGATGTGGTAATGTAGCACATTCAAAGTGTAGTGAAATTCACAACTGATACAACGAAATACTTGGAAGCTTTCAAAGTCACAACTAGTGCAGTTTGGTTTATATCTTGTGTTGGAGAAGCTAAGTGCAATGTAACATTGACATGGTTCAAAGCAAGAAGATTCTACAAGTATTTTCTAAACTAAGCCCTTAACTTATCAGACAAGATTTAAAGAAGTCTCTATGCACAGCAAGGTTTTAACTTTTAAAGATCACCAAGAGAAATTCAATTACAATATATAACTCAACCAGCCAAGTTATCAACAATTATTGGTCCCAAATAACCATGCTCTTAACGTTAACATTTACAAAGTACATAGTGTGCCTTCGAATTAAGATATCAGGCCAATTTTTTTACTATGCTGATGTATAAAATTAACGTTGAGAAAAGATAGAAGAATTGAACCTCACCATCTATGATAAGAGCATAATTTCACTTTCATATAATTAACAGTAACAACAATAATAACAATTAAGTAAAACTAATAACATAAAAGATGTTGATAAATATGTAAATATGTAACATCCTAAAATGCTGTTGAATCTTGGCATAGCATGTTTTGCATTCACTGCTAGCCAATTTGGTGTGGGAAAGGACAGTAATGTTCAGACAATTTTATTGAGAAAAGAAACACAGAGAGAGAGAGAGAGAGAGAGAGGCCTGAGAAATGAGAATTACTTTTCTTCTTTTTTTTGGTATTATTTTTTGGAAAAATATGAAATTATGAATTGCTTTTTGGTTAGTGGTTGTCCAAGTAATGAACAGAAAGATTTTCGTGTCCTCTTCTTTGTGGTCTGTCTCCGAAGCATGAATGCATGAGCAGAGAACAGAAGGAAGATGGCAATTTCTACATTGGCCCCATTTACTTCTGTAATCCTCAACCTATTTGTTTCCCTTAAAAACCAACCTCATGTTTCTGGTCTGTTTCCACCAAGGAAGTCGATACCGTACCGGTACCAGCCGTACCGGTTGCATACCGGTATCAAAACATTAACGTTTCGTACCGGTTTAAATACCGGCCGTACCGGCTATGTACCGGCCATACCGGCTAATTTCGGGCAATACCGGGCGTACCGGCCGGTACAGAAAAAAGTTTTTTTTTTAATTTTTTTTTTTTAAGTTTTGTAATTTTTGAATTTTTGTTAGGGTAGAATGATAACTTATTTGCATTAACTTATTAGTATTATTTGTTTTCTTAATATGCAATGGTAACTTTTAAGCTTTCTATTTTTTATATTGTGTGTGTGTTTTTTTTTTCTTTTAATTGATACTAAAGTCTAAAATTATGAGTAATTAGTTTTGAATTAAGGAAATGTTTTATGGTAAAATTTTATATTTATTATAATATATATACACACACATACATATATATATTTATTTAAAAATATAAAAAATAGCGGTAAACCCGAAACGGTACACCGGTATTGACCGGTATCCGAAATATACCGTACTGCTGGGCAAACCGGTACAGCCTCTGGTACGATATTGACTCCCTTGGTTTCCACTAGTTGCAGATTCCACTAAGGCAATATAATTGCATAAAAATAACATTCCCATGTATTAAACTTGTCCACAAAATCTTTCACGCTCATCGGCATCGGCATTTCAACAAAGTGCATTTCGAGAAATTATAAGATCCACATGGTGGACAAGTAATGTGGTTTACCATTCCACTAAAAAACTATCACTTGTTTAAAATTGTTAGTTAGAAAATTTTTTTTGAACAAAAATTAATTACTGACTCAGCAATTTTAAACAAGTGGAAGTTTTTTGTGCATTTTCAGATGCATTTCAGGAAATCAAGAGCTCATTCTAAGTATTTCCTTTTTTTCATCTATTTTCCTTGGTCCGAATTTACCTCAAGAAATTTTACATGAATTTCTGGTTATTTCCGTATGTTTAATGGCTTATTACTCCAAAAATAGTTTAATAAGTGAAACTAACTAATTATTTACCTACAAATGATAAGATCAATATATAGCAATCCATTTCATCCTATTTCTAAATCAATTCAATGCATTTCTTCTTATCATCAAAACTGTTAAGAACACAAATGCCCAATTTATTAGTTTTTCAAACACAAGTCAAAAGATCGATTCAATGCACTTTTTTTGTAACAGTATTGTATTTTGTATCCAACTAATATGCCAATAAGGTCGGTGTAAAATAGACCATTGGTCAAGTAAGTTAGGAAATTCTAGCACATAAAAATATATATACTAGAATCTCATTCTTACTATTGCAAACGAAGAAATTGCCTCAGAACATTCGTCAAAACACGGTTTAGGGACAGAGTGCGTTTGCTAACACATTACAAATACATTACTGAAATGAGTAAATCAAGTTTTTCACAAAAATGAAAATCTCTATAAAGAAAAAAATGTGGCAGTAATAAAAGGGTCTGAACAATCAGATAGAGCGTCAAGTTCAGGCGAGTGATACTGGCTAAGTTCAATATTGCAAGGTCTGTAAAAAGAAATTGATTGGATCGTGGTATTAGATCCAACCAAGAAGCTGTACCTTGCGTATTTCACTTTCTTATTTTTGCTTCAAAACAAGAAAAACACACACACACACACACACATAACGAAATGAAAAAACTACAGAATGAAAATAACATAGATTGTAGAACATGTGTTTTTTTTTTTTTTTTTGGCTAAGAAATATATGTAGTTGCTGCGTGTGGTTCTTTACCTGAGAGTTAGAGGTATTTATATAGATAGGGTTAAGTGAACCGTAGATTAGGGTTTTGCAAGGGGAGAGGAGTAATGAGTGGTCTTTTTGTCATTTGGGCATGGGCTGGTTTGTATTTGTCCTAGCCCAAATGAGTGGGAGGGCTCTGCCTCGTATGATACTAAAGGCCCACAAGGCTATAACAAGAAAGACATAACTTTAGGTTGGGTACATTTTTTTTTAAGATAAAGTTGCATTTTTATCTTCTTCTTTTTTTTAAGTCAAATAAACCAATGAAAATAAGTTAATACCAAATGACTTAAAAATTAATATTCAATCCTACTAAACTAAATAAGACTATATCAAGTCGACCAATCAATCGGTAAAGTCTCTTATGGTTGTATAAGAGATCTGAGTTTCACTAAGGTAATGCGTGGGGTAAATTGGACAGGTAAAAGTCAATATTTTTATCCAATCCACCACTGACCCACAAAAGTCTAAATCTGACAAATTGGTTACAAATTTTGGCAATTTCAACTTAGTGGGTTAGGCAAGTTGGCGGGTTGACATTAACTATGTTATTTTTAGTAAAAATGATCACAATCTACAATTTATTGTTGCATAATCTCAAAATATAACTAATGCACACACAAAATTAAAGGTGGATTTCATTAAATAATCTCAATTCCAACACAAACATAGGGTCCATACAAAAGAGATATATCATCTAATAGACCTTGTTTCCACAAAAGAGGAAAAATAAAAAGAAAAAACAATAGACTGCTACCTTGAAACTGAGAAAATTAAATTAACAAACCCAAAGTCTTAGTTAATATTCCCAAAGTCTCATCAAGGATTCAGAATAATAACATACCAACATAACAAATAAACTTCAAAATGGTATGCATGGTCTTAAGATTTACAAGAATATATGGGACCCAAATCAAAAAGGCAAACAACATACCCAATAAAAATATAGATACAAACATTAAGCAATACAAGACATAAAAACTACTACCTTTATGGTTGTCTAGAAGAGTACTCAGCTGATGGAAGGTAAAGAATTGAAGGGATTAAAAAAAAAAAAAAAAAAAAAAGAGGCTTCAAAAAGGTTAAGGAAGAAAAAGACAAAACAATATGAAAGAGGGAGAGAGAGGAAGTTGTTGAAGGTGAAGGCTAAATACAGAGTGTATGTATTATAGGGTTGAAGTGATTTTAGGATTTCAATGTTGACTTTTTATATTTTGTATAAGGAATTGATTATTGATTAGTTGATTAGGTGAATTGATTAACCTTACATACAAAATATACAATTGATCAATTTGAACTAATATATATATATATATATATGTGTGTGTGTGTGTGTGTGTGTGTGTGTGTGTGTATTTTTATTTATGTATAATTAAGCGGACGGGTCGGGTTGTAGCAGGTTAGCCATGTTTAAATCCATTATCTAACCAAATATGCTATTTTGGGTGTTTAACTCACCCAACCCAAACCGCCTAACTTAATGACCCGCACAGGGCAAGTGGATCGGGTGGATTGGCGGGTCAAGCTGATATTTTGCAAACCCCTAATATACACGAGAACATTAAAAAATAATCACAATTACATATATATATATATATACACACACACATATGAGTTCAAATTAAACTTTATTTAAAAATAACAACTTACACATTTTTTAAGCCATGAATTCTAAAATATGTAATGGATATATGATTTAAAACCTAATTGGATCTAGACTCCTCAGTTTTAGCGGCCAATAATTCACTTGCCACAAAAATTAAAAAATTAGGTGGAACACATGGCGCAAAATTGAATTCCAATTAAAATTCAATTTAAAATCTAATTGAATTTAAATTCTTTAATTTTTGCACCTAATAATTCATTTGACACAAAAATTTAAAACTTAGATAAGACACGTGGCATAAAATTAGACTCCAATTTAGAATTTAATTAGATTTTCTCTTTGCATTGGCTCTATATATATATATATATATAAAATTTACTTGGTACAAAAATTAAAAATTAGATAAAACACGTGGCACAAATTTGAGAATTCAATTGAAATTTAATTGGAATTTCAATTAAATTTTCTCTAAATTTTGACTTTAACATATATAGATTATTAGAAAGTCTCACAAAATCCCTAAACTGTAAATATCTTATGCATCTTCTCCACGAAGAATGCCACTCACAATTTGTGAACCTTATAAGTACAAGCGATCCATAGTTAGTTGTGAGTAGCATGTTAGTGGGTTAAGGCTGACTCGGTAAAATTTGAGACCTGAAGCTAAAGCAACGTTCTTAACTAAGGTATTCTCTTATATTTAGATAATAAATAAGAGTATTTATTTAAATTTATATATTATAACTATTTACTTAAAATTCGTTACTTTCGATTTTTTAAGATGCAAGTAATTAAATATTTGTATTCAAGATTTATAAACATCTAGTTTTAAAAAAAAGATTTATAAACATCTCATTTTTAGTGTGTGCAATGAGGTTTTTTTTTTTTTTTTTTTTTTTTTTTTTTTTTTTTTTTGTCTAGTGTCATAATTTTCCTTTTAAAAAAAAAGGATAAGTTTGTTTTGAAAACATGGATTAGTAGGAGAGTGTCTTATTTTGTAAATATTTTAAGTGAAGTTAGAGATATATTTTTATCGAGTTGTTCTTAAGTTTTTTCTCTTTTAAACGTAAGATTTAGTGGTATTTTTGAATCACATAAAAGTCTAGTCCAAAGAGGGGAATTCTCTTATAAATAATATAGAATATTTTTCCCAAATTACCATGTTCCTAACCTCAACATTTGCAAAGTACATAGTGTGTCTTCAAATTAAGATACCAGCCTAATATTTTTACTGTGACAATGTATAAAATTAATGATGAGAAAAGATAAGAAAAGAACCTCACCATCTATGATAAGAAGAAGGGCACTTGTTAATCATGCATAAAAATATGTAATAATAATAACTAAAACTAATGACACAAAGATGTTGATAAGCATGAAAATATGTAATACCCTAAAATGTTGTTGAATCTTTGCATTCGAGTTTTGCATATTCCCTCCTCAAAATATTAGGCACCCACCTAATGCCAAAAAGAAAAAAGAAAAAAAGAGATGGACAAATATGAGCTCAAGAAAAATGAATGCAATCTAAGTTGCATAGAAACAGAAAAGAGAGGGAATATAGTCCTACAAGGCTACATCTAACAAGATACTTGTAATTTGCCTTTTAGTTCCACTATTGTTCATCATCCCTGAATCAATGTTTCACATTGAGGGCCAACTTCCCGTTCTAAATATTGTACCATAAAACATTAAAAATTGAAAATTCATATTATCTAGATGCTTATTGTTTCTAAGAGATTAGGACAAGGTAAGGTACAACCATAGAACCATGAGTTGGTATAATGTATTTGTGTCCTATTTGAATCATGATGCCAAGGAAAAGCATTAAAAATAACTATTGCATTGTCATTTGACGAATTTCTCACACTAGAAATTATGTGCACTAAGTCTAGTATAAAATAAAAATTAAAACCATATTTGTCTTTTCTATAAACAATACGTGTGCACATTGAAATTACATGAGACACATTGGTAGAAAAACTCTTCATCGCAGAGACTACCACATATGTTACATGCATGGTCTTTACTTTTTTGAATGATAGTAAGGGGGTGTGGATGACAGTCAAATGTGTAAGAAACTCCAAATTTAAAATTTGGATATTTCTCAAGAATACATTTAGGATGAGCAGGATAATTACAATATGCATAGTAGTAAAACCATTGTTTTGGGTCTCTTTCTTCTTTACATATATCACAATAATATTCACCAGAGTCATCTTCAGCAACATAACTAAGAATGAAGAGATGCTCATGTTGTTTGTACCTTGTAGTATATGGTAGTGTAGCACATTTAAAGTCTAGTGCAAATTCACAAGTGATACAACGAAATCCTTGGGACCTTTCAAAGTTACAACTACTGCAGTTCTGACCATATCTTGTGCTGGAGAGGCAAAGACAATGCTCGTGACCTTTGTGGGTAAGAACATCCCAGACCAAACTACATTGAACATCAAGATCAAAGTCACATTTATTACACTTGTAGGTGAAGCCATTGTAAAGCTGGCCACATGCATCACACCAAAACAACATAGACCTACAAGGTGCCTTTGGGAAGAGAGTAAGTGAGTGTCGATGAAGAGGGTGTTGTCTTTTTCTAGGTAATTCAACATAAGATTTATGAAGAAAGAAACTACACTTGACACAACTGTAAAATGGAGGGAGAATGGCTCATAAACACCCATCGCATTGTTTGTTATTCTCAACCTCATCAATAAGCTTTAAATCATGCTCATGACTGAAGTGCCTGATTTTTTTGGCAATTGCAATTCCATCCTCACCTACATTGATTTTTTGGACTATATAAGTTTTTGAGTTTATAGATCCATCCAGCTCTAGATCATCATTTTTTGACTCATCTGTAAGTTTCAGCAAATTTATGTCCTCCATATTTTCCTTGTCCATAGCACAGTCAAGGTGGGCAACAAAATCGCAACTCGAGCAATAATAAAACCCATAATTTGTGTCCACTTTCTGAACACAGAGGCGACAAAATCGGGAAACAGATTGATTGACTTCAAGAGAAGAGATGGTAAGGTGGAGGATGTGGTCATGACGTATAACTTTGACATTGCGTACGTAAGACGCACAACTTGGATGAATACAGAAATTGCACGGTGCACAAAGAAAGGGCACATTGCCTTCTTTGCCACAAAGGTCACAAGTGAACTTTATTGACTTCCACATGCGTGTTAATGGGTGGGCATGGACTTCAGTTTCTATGGTGATCGGTAAAGAAGCACATTTGCTGTGAAGGTTAAAGTTGCAATGGGAACAGCCATAAGTGTATTCCTCAAGAAATTCTTTGCAGACTTCGCATTTGCTATACTCTTCGTCGCAAACACATTTACATTCCGCAAAGAGAATGAGAGAATGTTTTGGATGCAAAGGATGTTGCAATTCACGAGGTAGTTCTGCACACGATTTATGATGGTGAAACTTGTTGCATTTTATGCAACTGTAACTAGGACCCAATACTGGTTCCCTGCATGCCCAACAAAGAATTCCTCTTCTCTCGTCTTCATTGAATACCAAAGAATGCTCATTGTTGCAAACATGTTGATTTTCCATCTTTACAACGTGAACAGAGAAAAAAAAATACAACTTGTTTAGGGAAAAAGAAAAGAAAAAAAAGAAGAAATTTATAGATTATCCAAATGTAGAGAAAAATGGTTGGAGATGGACTCATACCTTGATATAGATTATCTGAGAGTCAGATGGGCAGCAAAGTCTTCAATAATCTCTGCTGCTAGCCGATTTGGTGTGGTAGAGTAAAGGGCCTAAAAGGTTCAAACACTTCTTGTAGAGAGAGATGAAACTTGCCTTTTGGTTTGGTTGGTGTGTGGACTGGGAGGGCTAGTAGTGGTACTGGTAGCTTCTTTTTTTCCTTCTTTTTAGGTTCAACAATAGGACTATACTTATACAGCTATACACACTTCTTTAATTCTTTTGTCTAGAAAAGTAGTTAGTTCAATTTTGGATTTTTCTTTGCCTATTTAGAGATAGATCATAGATCATAGGAAAGAAAACCGAAGTACAGAAACAAAGAATTAATGAAGTCTAATATATGTTTCCAAATTCACATGTAAAACATACCTCAACTAGGCCATATATTGATTCTCAAAAAAAAAAAAACACTAAGCCATATATTACACACGCAAACAAAATCCTTATATGTACCTTCAGTCAGTAAACAATGAAGATTTAAGAACCGGGTTAACCCGGTTCTTAACCCGGTTCTTAAATTTGAAGATTTTGTCTTTTGTTAACAAAAAGACAAAAGTACTTTAGTTAACAAAAATAGTTCCAAACATGCAAACAATTATTGCTAATAAATAAAAATGGGAAATTCTTAGTTGGTGACAGCGGAATCTTTCGTCCAAAATGGAAAAACACGAGGAGAAAGCAGTTGGCGACTGCTTTAAGTCTGGCAGTGTGAATGTGAGAAAAAAAGAATTAAGTCAATTGCTCTCTCTCCCGGCTGCTTTTTCTGTCCAATTAGAAGATGAGTTCATAATTTTTAGCTGCTTGTTTCCAGTTTATCCTCTTCTTCTGTGAAATAGACTTTTTGTTTTTTTTTTTAATGGGTGTGAAATAGACATATTTAGTTTCACACTGACCTCCTTTAAAAAAATAATAATAATAATAAAAAATAAAAAATAAAAATTGGAGGAGCAGGTAGGACTTAGGAGATCAAATGTCATGCAAGAAAAGTTAATTTTCTTAGTAGCTAAGGGTATATGAATTCTATAACAAGTTATTGAGTGATGTAACATTGCTTAGAATTACACCAAATGTAACTTGAACCCAACTCTTTATATATATATATATATAGAGAGAGAGAGAGATGAGTTCAAGTTACACATTTTTATAGCCATTGATTTTCAAAATATCTAACGGCTAAAAAGAAAACATCATTATGCATATTATTATTAAATACTTACCTAATTAATAACATTCTTATTATCTCTCTCCTTATTAATTATACTCACAAATCTACTAACTTTTAGTGGGAGAGAGAAAACAAACAGCAAATATGGCAAGACCGTGTGTATTGCTCCAATCTTCCACCACCTTGTCTCTAAACTTGAGACTCATTTTCTCATTTTGTTAATTAAGAACAAAATTTTATATTCTCTTAACTGTTTTGTTTCTTGGTTTTGTTCTCGTCGACAATTGACTCAGGAATTTGATAGAGGTAAATTCTTTAGCTTGATTACAAGAATAAATATTAGAGAGCAAAAACTAAGAGCAAACGCCATCCAATTTTTCATTTCAATTATTAAATTGCTAAAAAATTTATTAAGAGGAAAAAAAGGGAATGAAGGAATGATAAGAATCAAATCAGCAGCACTCCAAGCAAGCAAAGTAATTGACTTTCAGTTTCATCTCTTTGTTATTCCATCTCCAGGCCAAAGTCCATATACTCCGCCTCTTCAATCTTGCTCCTCGTTGAAGACCATCTTAATGGTGTTTGGAGAGTGAAATTTATATATAAAAAAAAAAAATCAAAATTTTTAATATGAATATGAGCGAGACTTCTCTACCCAAATTACTTTTCCCCTGGTACTACTTCTATTCTACCCTTTTATGTTTTATATTTCGCTAATCCATTTCTATGTCCTTAACTGTGTCAAAAACCAGTGGGTTTCAGTTAGCTCAACTGGTAAAATCTCTGATGGTTGTATAAGAGATCTGGGGTTCAATCCCCGCCTACACCAAAAACTAATTGGTGTCTTGGTCTGATGATAAAGAGCTATCATCAGAAGCGGACGCCATAGGTTGAAACTCTCTTAAAAAAAAAAACTGTGTCAAAAACCAAAAACAATATAAAGAGAAAAGATTACATAAATACGTATGAGAGAGAGAGGGAGAGAAATAAGTATACTTTTTTTGAGTTAAGAGATAAGTATGGAATATCATAAATACTGAATAATAAATGAGATCCTAATCTCAGTATTAATGAGTGTCTTTTTTCAACCGTTAGATTTATTTAAATCCAATGGTTTAGAAAAGATGTAACTCTAAAAAGTTACACCAAGTGTAACTTGAACTCATCTCATATATATATATTGGCCGAATGACTTTACAAATGTATTTACAATACTCTTTTACCCTACATCTTCTTCTACTAGATTACCACTACTACTCTCTCTTTCCTTATACCTGTCTGCCGTACCTTTCCTTGTTTTCCTTTTTCTTTCTAAATTTTTTTTTTTTTTTTAATAGGATTCTTTCTAAGTCTTTGTTCCTCCTCTCTATTCTCTTGCGCCACTTTCAGATTGGATCTATTATCTCCCCCAGCCTACTTTTTTTTAAATTTTTATTTTTATCTCTATATGTAGTTTCATCTGGAGCTTCTTTTTTCTTTTTTCCACTAGGTAATATTTTACGCCCATAACTCTTGAAACTCAAAGAAGAAAAAAATGGAAGAGAAAATTAAAGATAGCCATTGAAACCAAAAATTATTAGAAAATTAATTGTAGTTGTGTTGTTGATGACTTGATGACTTGATGAAACTGTTACCCCCCATAAGGATCTCCATCAAAAGGAAATTCATCATCATTGAACTGATTTTAAATTGATGATATGATAGTAATTTTTTTATGCTTATAATTGCTGCTCCTGGTGTTAATATTTTTGCTTGAACATTTTATGAAAATGGACGAGAAAAGTGATAGAGGAAAAATGAATTATAGTGAAATAAAGAGAGAAAAAGAGATACAAGAAGTAATTAATAAGGAGAGAGTTATTAAGGATGTTGTTAATTAGGTAAGTATTTAATGAGATATGAAAAAATTGTGCTTTCTTTTTTACCGTTAGATCTTTTGGAAATCAATTAGCATTTAATGCTATTTTTTTAACCATTAGATTGATTAGAAATCTCCGTTTTAAAAATAGTGTAACTCTCGTCAAGTTACACCAGATGTAACTTGAACCCATCTCTCTCTCTCTCTCTCTCTCTCTCTCTCTCTCTCTATATATATATATATATATATATAGATGGGTTCAAGTTACACCTGGTGTAACTCTTTAGAGTTACACCTTTTTTAAACCGTTGGATTTAAGTAGATCTAACGGTCAAAAATAGACCCTCATTAATATAAATATTCTTATTAAAATCTCATTAATTACCCTCATTTATTACATTTTAAACCTATCTCTAAACCCAAAAGCGTTTGACATCTGACTCTTTCTCTCTTTATGTTTTTTTCTCTCTCTGTTTCTCTTTCTCTCTCTCTCTCTCTCTGTGTGTCTCCTCCACCATTGCTCCTCCACCATTGTTCCACCTCTACTGGTTACCAGCAGAAGGAAAAAAAAAAAACAAAAATAAAAACCAAGCCGAACACCAACAGTTGACTGTGGAAGCTAGGCACAATAGTACTAATTGTCACACCTTGACTTACACCGTTACTGTGGAAGCTCCTTTGCATTGCATTATTCAACATAGCCATGATGTTTCAATTTTTTCTTTGTCAGGGAATAGCGAGTTGCCAAAAATGGGCTAGGCTCAAAATAAATAAAGAAAAGAAAAAAAAAAAAAAAAAAAAGGCAAATTAGTGTTTGGTAACTCTTATGGCCTGTTTGGATGTTTAAAAAATGAGGGGGAGTAGAGTAGAGGGAGAGAGAGTAATCTAATTACCTTGTTTGGAAGTTTTTTAAGGAAGGAGAGGGGTTTGGACTCCCTCTAGCACCCCTTTTTTAATTCCCCCAAATTAGAGAGATTTAGAGGGGGAGTAGAGTATATAAACTATTAACCAAGTAAATTACCTAATTTTCCCTTATTATATTAACAAAATTACACAAGGGAAGGACTAATTACTCCCTTCCCCCTTACTAATTTTAAAAACATCCAAATAAGGTGGAGGTGAATCATTCTCCTCTACTCTCCTCCCCACTACTCCCCTCTACTCTCCTCCCTTTCTAAACTTCCAAACAAGCTATTAATGTGTGAGGCATATTTCATGCTAAAATTTTCTTGTGATAACACTACC
Source organism: Quercus aquifolioides (assembly GCA_019022515.1). NCBI lineage: Eukaryota > Viridiplantae > Streptophyta > Magnoliopsida > Fagales > Fagaceae > Quercus > Quercus aquifolioides. The sequence continues at coordinate 51,227,638 of CM032335.1, forward strand.
CCAAATGTGTCAAGAGTCAAGACAAAAGCATTTTGCTATCTCTATGCTGATAACACAGATACAACCAACAGAGATAGATAGAGACGAATATTTAGAGATAATATTAAGACTTTAAGATTTATAATTATAAAGTTTGAATTACTTTTAGTTTTATATATTCGGATAGGTATGAGAGAGGGACGTGCAAAATTCATCCACTTCCTTCCTTAAATTGAGGCAAGAAAAACCTGCATGCCAACCCAACTGGTTAGGTTGGAAAAAACTTTTCATTCCTCCAATTTTGGTTGTCACCGACCTTTCAAGTGCAAAAACAGAAACCCCGTGGCACACGACATTGTTCGACTTGGTTGTTTTTGTTTTTGTTTTTGTTTTTTTCTTCTGCTGGCAACCTGTAGAGGTGGAACAATGGTGGAGGAGCAATGGTGGAGGAGACAAACTAAGAGAGAGAAAAGGAGAGAGAGAGAGAGAGAGAGAGGGAGTCAGACGTTAAATGTTTTTGGGTTTAGAGATAGGTTTAGAATATAATAAATGAGAATAATTAATGAGATCCTAATAAAAATATTTGTAATAATGATGATATTTTTTTTAACCGTTGGATCTACTTAAATCCAACGGTTTAAAAAAGTTGTAACTCTAAAGAGTTACACCAGGTGTAACTTGAACTCATCTCTATATATATATATATATATATATATATATATATTGTAATGACCTCACTCCAACTATGTAAATATTGTCCACTTTGATGCCTATCTATACTACTCACAAAGAAAAGAGTCCAGCTAAGCTTGCTTTCATATTTGTTTATGGTTAATTCTCTATGCAAATGTAGCTTAAGACCATATTTAATAAATTTGGAAATATCTTACCAAAATATCTAGAGTCAATTTTCTTGGCCACATGTTCAAAAGCTGACACTTTGATAATCGTCAAAGAGACAAAAATGGGTATTACCATAGGCAACAAATATATTTATTGTAACACCTCATAATTTTGATACCAATTTAATTATTATACGTAAATTAAAAAGAAGACCTATAATTAAATGGATTTAATTGATTTGGGCCTAAGATATTAAAAATAAGATAAATACTATGAAATATAAAGTCCAAGTGAGATGACATAAGTAAATATATGAGATTTGATAAGCTTTTAAAAATCTTAACTTTTTATTTCTTAAGATACACGTGTTTATATATATATAAAAAAGATTCTCTTTTGTTTTAGCCGCAACACGCGATTGAACTACTTATTTTTTTCTACTTTGCAGCTGAACGTCAGACTGTAGCAGGTGTGGTTTCCTTTAGCTCTAAATTTAGGGAGTTGAATATTCAATGGCTAGACTTGTCCCACGTTTGCAGGAAAGAGCTGTGCTTGAAATTATTTTAGTAGCTAATAGTATAATAGGCATCACTTTATAAAACCTAACCTATCAATATATTAAAAGAAAAAGAACTTCTAGGCACATGTTTGACCTGTCAATCTCCACTTACCCTTATATTAATGGAGAAGATGACTTATAATTGTTATTATATTGGAGTAAGAATGATGCATATAGCCTTTTTGTTTTCCCCAATTCTAATTGTCAAATATGGTCTTGACCTTTCAGCCACTAGCAGGTTGAGATGCATTCTTAAAACAAGACATTTCCAACAAAGAAAATATCTAGATATTTCTTATACCCTTGTCAATGACATAAAAAATAATGTTTTCATTGTCTTTCTATATTAGCAAAGAAAACGTCCACTAACTAGGAATGAAATTGGGTAGTAGAGAAGGAAAAGAAATTTGGGCAAAACTAGGCCCTACATATAGTTTGAATTATAAGGCAGCCTCAGTACCGCAATCAAAGTGGCACAGAGAATCTAACATCTCCGTAGGCTTTAATATTGATAGATTAAACTATTTAAGTGTGAAAATTGATTTTAAGTGGGAAATTCGTGTATTGATGAACATATTTTTGATGTTGCAAGGTTCTAATTTTACTGATTTAGTGTGACTCAAGGGTAGTTGATTTCATATTTTTGCTAATAAGAGGTAAGTAGTGATTACTAATTTTGGGGTTTTTCCTAAAATAGTGTTGATTATTGAACTATTTTATATCAAAGAAATATTTTGATATTCTATATATAAATTGATATTTTATAAATGTTTGATGTGCACATTGACTATTCGTTTTATGAAAAACTTGTGGAACAACCTAAATTTATTTAAACTTGTATGTGTGAATATATCTTTATATTTTTGAGAATTATGAATGGATTATTTTTGTGAGCATATTGAATATGTTTTGAATCCTATAGCAAGTCGTGATTAAAAGCTCAGTATTGTATTTGGTCCTTAGTAAGGAACAATCATACTGCAGCTAGTCCTTAGCAAGGGATGGTCCTAGAAAAGGGGACAGTGCACATTTGATATCTCCTTAGCAATGAAGTATACTATTAAGGATCCAAAAAGGAAGCTCCTTAGCAAGAGAGTGCACCTTTAGGTTCCAAAGAAGCCACCCCTAAGAAAGGGGATGAAAAGGAGGTTCCAGTCCCAAAAAAGGGACAGCACAACCCTGTCAACGGGCCCTAAACGTTGACCACAAGAAAAACTAGGAAATTGTTTATATGATGGTATTGATATATGTATTATGATGGCTCACAATATAAAGATATTTTTTTATATATATATGAAGTATTTGATGACAAAATATTGATGAATTACAAGTTATGAATTTGTTGTAAGAATTATTTATTTGAAATATTTGTTCCCACACTCCAATGTTAGTGAATTCCACTTATTGAGTTATCTCACCCCCCTTTCCCCTTTACAGATACATTAGAAGGATTATTGGAGTAGAGATTCTTGGAAGACAATAGTTACGAATTAGTTTGTGGAACTGAGGATTTTATTATTATTATTATGGTATCAAACATTGTACTGGAGAATTATTTTGTGGATGTTTTATTTTTGATGGATTAGAGCTCTGACATTTGTGATGAGATTTTAAGTTGCCAATTGCTTTTATTTAATATTTTTATGGATTATTTAGATTGAATAGACTTTTATTGCTTATGATCTTGGGGCGTTACATTTATAAAAGTCATTTTTCTTGGCCACATGTTCAAAAGTGGACCCTGTGAAAATCGTCTAGAGACAAAAACGGGTATTTCCATAGGCAACACAAATATTTTTTTATTTATTTTATGGGACATAAATATAGGTAAGTTAATACAAGGATATTCTGGGTTTTAAAGGGGCCGTTTGATAACGTTGTTCTAGTAACGTTATTTGTATTTTTTAAAAATACGTGTGAGTGAAAAGATGTGTAAAAATAGGTGTAATATTGTTTAAAAACTGAAAACATGTGTTTAAACATATATACCAAACGGGTGAAAATCAGTGTCATTTTAAGTTCAATGGGTCTTAACTTTTGACTTCACCCCCTCTCCACCTTACTCTTATGAGGTGCTATTTGAGCTATACCTTATCGATCATATTCAGCATATTATTCTAATCCCATAACTCATCAGATACTTTACTGAAATAATATTATGACCTTGATACGAACCTAGTACTTCAAGAGCGCCAGAAATTTGACAAAAGCATTAAACAATTATGATGGCACTTAGCATACTGAGAAATTCAAGTATAGAATATACACCAGAATTCCATTAAAATTCCAAATAACAAGACTAAAAGGAGAAAAGATCCAGATTTCTTTCACTTCATGTTATTTTACTTCAAAGAATGACACACACACCCAAAAGATAGACAAGAAAAAAAATGCCCAAATTTTTAGTTTTTCAAACACAAATTGTTCTCCCTGTAAATATGTTTTGCATCACTCACCCTATTTTATCTGGTTTGCAATCATTCAAATATAATCTCGGACCAATTTGATAGTACCACACGCACTTTTTTTGTGACAGTATTGTATATATGTATCCAACTAAGTTAACTAATGTGCCCATAAGGTCAGTGTAAAATAAACCATTGGTCGAGCAAGTTGGGAATTGCAAGTTTAGTTAGAAACTGATTGGATCGCGGTATTAGTAAATCTGGATCCAATCAAGAATCTGTACCTTGCTTTGTTCACTTACTGGTATTTGCTTCAAAACAAGCAGCACAAGCACACCCAAAAAAATAAAATAAAATAAAATAAAACTACATAATGAGAGTAACGTTGATGGTGGTAATGATACTTACATAAATCGTGGTACTAACATAGTTGCCGCATGTCTGTTCCTCTATCTCAAAGTTAGATTAGAGGTATTTATATAGATGAGGCGTAGGTCAAATGTGTAGGCACCAATAATTACAATTTGCATAGTAGTAGAACCAATGCATTGGGTCTTGTTCTTCACAAATATCACAATAATATTTGTTGGAATCATCTTTAACAACATAACTAAGAGTGATGGGGTGCTCATGTTGTTTCTACCTTGTAGGATGTGGTAATGTAGCACATTCAAAGTGTAGTGAAATTCACAACTGATACAACGAAATACTTGGAAGCTTCAAAGTCACAACTAGTGCAGTTTGGTTTATATCTTGTGTTGGAGAAGCTAAGTGCAATGTAACATTGACATAGTTCAAAGCAAGAAGATTCTACAAGTATTTTCTAAACTAAGCCCTTAACTTATCAGACAAGATTTAAAGAAGTCTCTATGCACAGCAAGGTTTTAACTTTTAAAGATCACCAAGAGAAATTCAATTACAATATATAACTCAACCAGCCAAGTTATCAACAATTATTGGTCCCAAATAACCATGCTCTTAACATCAACATTTACAAAGTACATAGTGTGCCTTCGAATTAAGATATCAGGCCAATATTTTTACTATGCTGATGTATAAAATTAATGTTGAGAAAAGATAGAAGAACTGAACCTCACCATCTATGATAAGAGCATAATTTCACTTTCATATAATTAACAGTAACAACAATAATAACAATTAAGTAAAACTAATAACATAAAAGATGTTGATAAATATGTAAATATGTAACATCGTAAAATGCTGTTGAATCAGAAAGATTTTCGTGTCCTCTTCTTTGTGGTCTGTCTCCGAAGCATGAATGCATGAGCAGAGAACAGAAGGAAGATGGCAATTTCTACATTGGCCCCATTTACTTCTGTAATTCTCAACCTATTTGTTTCCCTTAAAAACCAACCTCATGTTTCTGGTCTGTTTCCACTAGTTGCAGATTCCACTAAGGCAATATAATTGCATAAAAATAACATTCCCATGTATTAAACTTGTCCACAAAATCTTTCACGCTCATCGGCGTCGGCATTTCAACAAAGTGCATTTCCAGATGCATTTCAGGAAATCAAGAGCTCATTCTAAGTATTTCCTTTTTTTCATCTATTTTCCTTGGTCCGAATTTACCTCAAGAAATTTTACATGAATTTCTGGTTATTTCCGTATGTTTAATGGCTTATCACTCCAAAAATAGTTAAATAAGTGAAACTAACTAATTATTTACCTACAAATGATAAGATCAATAGCAACCCATTTCATCCTATTTCTAAATCAATTCAATGCATTTCTTCTTCTTATCATCAAAATTGTTAAGAACACAAATGCCCAATTTATTAGTTTTTCAAACACAAGTCAAAAGATCGATTCAATGCACTTTTTTTGTAACAGTATTGTATTTTGTATCCAACTAATATGCCAATAAGGTCGGTGTAAAATAGACCATTGGTCAAGTAAGTTGGGAAATTCTAGCACATAAAAATATATATACTAGAATCTCATTCTTACTATTGCAAACGAAGAAATTGCCTCAGAACATTCGTGAAAACACGGTTTAGGGACAGAGTGCGTTTGCTAACACGTTACAAATACATTACTCAAAATCAAGTTTTTCACAAAAATGAAAATCTCTATAAAGAAAAAAATGTGGCAGTAATAAAAGGGTCTGAACAATCAGATAGAGGGTCAAGTTCAGGCGAGTGATACTGGCTAAGTTCAATATTGCAAGGTCTGTAAAAAGAAATTGACTGGATCGTGGTATTAGATCCAACCAAGAAGCTGTACCTTGCGTATTTCACTTCCTTAAAACAATAAACACACACACACACATAACGAAATGAAAAAACTACAGAATGAAAATAACAATATAGATTGTAGTACATGTTTTTTTTTTTTTTTTTTCTGGATAAGAAACATAGATTGTGGTACTAACATATGTAGTACGCAGTGTGTGTTCCTCTCTCTGAGAGTTAGAGGTATTTATATAGATAGGGTTAAGTGAACCGAAGATTAGGGTTTTGCAAGGTGAGAGGAGTAATGAGTGGTCTTTTTGTCATTTGGGCATGGGCTGGTTTGTCTTTGTCCTAACCCAAATCAGTGTGAGGGCTCTGCTTCGTATGATACTAAAGGCCCACCAGGTTATAACAAGAAAACACACTTTCGTTGGGTACTTTTTTTATTTCCAATAAATCAATGAAAATAACAATTATTTAACCCAAAGTCACCATGTTTCTAACCTCAACATTTACAAAGTACATAGTGTGTTTTCAAATTAAGATACCAGGCTAAAATATTTACTGTGATGATGTATAAAATCTATGTTGAGAAAAGAAAATAAAAGAACCTTACCATCTATGATAAGAAGAAGGGCAGTTGTTAATCAAAATATTAGGATCCCACCTAATGCAAAAAAAAAAAAAAAAAAAAAAAAAAGATATGGGACAATTTAATATGAGCTCAAGAAAAATGAATGCAGTCTAAATTGCATAGAAACAGAAAAGAGAGAGATATAGTCCTACAAGGCTACAAATAACAAGATATAGTTCCACTATTGTTCATCATCCCTGAATCAATGTTCCACATTGAGGGCCAACTTCCCGTTCTAAATATTGTACCATAAAACATTAAAAACTGAAAATTCATATCATCTAGACGCTTATTGTTTCTAAGAGATTAAGACAAGGAAGGTTACAACCAGACAACCATGAGTTGGTATAATGTATTTGTGTCCTATTTGAATCATGATGCCAAGGAAAAGCATTAAAAATAACTATTGCATTGTCATTTAACGAATTTCTCACACTAGAAATTATGTGCACTAAGTCTAGTATAAAATAAAAATTAAAACCATATTTATCTTTTCTATAAACAATACGTGTGCACGATGAAATTACATGAGACACATTGGTAGAAAAACTCTTTATCGCAGGGACCATCACATCTGTGACATGCATGGTGGTCTTTAGTTTTCTGAATGATAGTAAGGGGGTGTGGGTAACAGTCAAATGTGTAAAAAACTCCAAATTTAAAATTTGGATATTTCCCAAGAATACATTTCGGATGAGCAGGATAACTACAATATGCACAGTAGTAGAACCATTGTTTTGGGTCTCTTTCTTCTTCACAAATATCACAATAATATTCACCAGAGTCATCTTCAGCAGTATAACTAAGAATGAAAGGATGCTCATGTTGTTTGTACCTTGCAGTAAGTGGTAGTATAGCGCATTTAAAGTCTAGTGCAAATTCACAAGTGATACAACGAAATCCTTGGGACCTTTCATAGTTACAACTACTGCAATTCTGACTATATCTTATGCTGGAGAGGCGAAGACAATGCTCGTGACCTTTGTGGGTAAGAATATCCAAGATCAAACTACTTTGAACATCAAGATCAAAATCGCATTTATTACACTTGTAGGTGAAGCCATTGCAAAGCTGGCCACAAGCATCCCACCAAAACAACATAGACCTACAAGGTGCCTTTGGGAAGAGAGTAAGTGAGTGTCGATGAAGAAGGTGTCGCTTTTTTCTAGGTAATTCAATACAAGATTTATGAAGAAAGAAGTTGTACTTGACGCTACTGTAAAATGCAGGGAGAATGGCTCATAAACACCCATCGCATTATTTGTTATTCTCAACCTCATCAATAAGCCTTAAGTCATGCTCATGACTGAAGTGTTTGATTTCTTTGGCAATTTCAGTTCCGTCCTCACCTACAATGATTTTTTTGACTATGTAAGTTGCTGAGTCATTAGATTCATCGAGCTCTAAATCTTCATTTTCTGACTCACTGGACTCTCCATCTTTAAGTTTCATCAAATTTATGTCCTCTCTATTTTCCTCGTCCATAGCACAATCAAGATGGGCAACAAAATCGAAACTCAAGCAATAGTAAAACCCATAGTTTGTGTCTACTTTGTGTCACAAAGTTGACAAAATTGGGAAATAGATTGATGGACTTCAAAAGAAGAATAAGTGAGGTGGAGGAGGTGGTCGTGACGTATAGCTTTCACACTACGTGGGTGAGAAGTGCAACTTTTATGAATACAAAAATTGCATGGGACACAAAGATAGGGCACATTACCTTCTTTGCCACAAAGGTCGCAAGTGAACTTCATCGACCTCCAAATGCGAGTTATGGACTTCAGATTCTATGGCGAGCGGTAAAGAAGCACATTTGTTGTGAAGGTTAAAGTTGCAATGAGAACAACCATAAGTGTATTGCCCACAATATTGTTTGCAAATTTCGCATTTGCTATATTTTTTGTCCTTAAAAAAATTCATTTCTTTAAAGAGAATGAGAGGGTGTTTTGGGTGCAAGGGATGTTGCAACTCATGGGATAATTCAGCACTTGATTTATGATGGTAGTATCTTTTACATTTTATACAACTGTAGTTAGGACCCAATATTGGTTCGTTGCACGCCCAATATGGTAGTATCTTTGATTTGGAATTTCATTAGATACATGACCACATAGTCAATCTTGCCCTATGAGAGTTGTTGAGTCTATCGGTCAATAAGCTCTTCAAAAAGGCTGTCACGCCACGCTTTAAAAAATAATATAATTAAAAATAAATATTAAAAAAAAAAAAAGTTGACTAGGTGACTAAGTGTAAACTTTAAGAATTAGGGCATTTACCATATAATGAAGGCTTCTGTATAAAGATAAAGGAAATGTCTAACCATTTGCTTTGTTGGTATTAGGGATGGCAATTTATGCCCGACCCGCGGGTACCCGGTCCGGCCCGACCCTAATGGGCCGGATTTTACCCGGTCCGATTAGAAATAGGGTCGGGTATGGGTTTAAAAAAAAAAACCCGATCCGGGTCCGGGTCGGGTCCGGGTTTTATAAAAAATCCGGCGGGTACCCGACCCGACCCGACCCGGTTAGATAAATTTAAAATTACAAAAAAACCTAGCTATATATATATATATATATATATCAACTCTAACCCTAAAACTCATTTCCCTCATTTCTCTCTATGTTCAGCCGCCTCTCTCACCTCACCCTCACTAACTCAGACTCTCCCTCTCACGCTCACCCGCATTCACATCTCATTTTCCCCTCACTGACTCTCACCCTCACTCACATCTCATCCTCACCCCCTCACTCTCATTCACTCACCGACCCACCCTCACCCTCGTGGAGGAGCACAGATCTCATGGTGGTTGCCGTTTGTCACGGAGGAGCACGAAATCCATAGATCGGAGCTTGGGATTGTTAGATCGGAGAGAGATGAGGCCGTGTTGTTAGATCGGAGCACCGCCGATGGAGCTTAGTTAGTTTAGTGGTCTGAGTTCTTCATTTTTATTTTTTTTGGTTCATTTTTGTTTTGGGTTCATTTCCTCTCTTAATAGTTTTTGTTTTTGGGTATTTGTTTGAGGATGCAATCTGTATAGATGGAATTGGGATCTGAGCAGATGATGAGAATTATTAGTTTTGAATGCTGACACTCCGTGAAGCTTTTCAAACCGAGCTTTTTAAAACTGATGCTCACCCAAAATCCACAGTTAACAGTTTCTTTCATTTTTAATCTCTTTAATTATTTGATTTTTTTGGATTAATTTCACCTTCGATCTATTTAGAATTGGAGCTGAGTTAATTAACTGCTAAGACTCTCATGATGTTCTTTTTTGAATTTCGATTATTGGGTCGTAAAAATTGTAGCAAGATTGACAGCATAAAGAGAATCAGCATATTTACCAAAACCTAATCTAATTTAATGGAATGCAATCAAATTAGATAAGGTCATTTCTGTTTTGGTAGAAATCTGTGGCTGTGTTTGATATTTTCTCATCATAATGAAAGCGTATTAGGCACAGCTCAGTTAGGGCATAAATTTTTTTTTTTTTTTTTGGTTGGGCCACGAATTGGGCCCAATATCTAAACGGGCCCGTGGGGCCCGCGGGGCCCGGCTGGGGCGGGTTCGGGCCCCGGGAAAAAACCCGATACCCTAAACGGGCCGGGTTCGGGCCACGGGTCTTGCCCCGCGGGTCGGGTCCGGGTATGAAAAAACCCGGCCCGAACCTGACCCGTTGCCATTCCTAGTTGGTATCAAAATTAAATGGACAAAAAGCCCAGTTTTTTCTTTCTTTCTTTCTGTTTTATGGGGTTAAGAAGCCCAATAGTTTATGATGTGTCAGGTTTTTTTTTTTTTTGTTGAGAGAGTTTCAATCTATGGCGTCCGTTCTTGATGATAGCTCTTTTATCATCAGACCAAGACACCAATCAGTTTTTGGTATAGGCAGAGATTGAACCCTAGATCTCTTATACAACCATCAGAGACTTTACCAGTTGAACTGGCTGAAACCCACTTCTACTGAGTTAGTTTAACAAGTCTGTTAAATTGTTTTTTTTATCATAACTGACTTGGTAACTTTAAAAAAAAAGGTGGAAATCTTAGTGGAATAATAAACAAGTGACATGGTCCACCATGAGAATTGTATAATTTTTCCAATAGTAGGGAGTGTATTCCATAAAACATTATATTAATCCCATAGATCATATTTTATGCTGAAAAAATATCATAATCTTAATCTTGCTACCACACTTCAAAAGCACCAGAAAATTGACAAAAGCATTAAATAATTGTGATGGCACTACGCCTAGTGAGAATATAATGTGATAGTATTATATACCCAACCCTGGTCCCAATACGGTTAGTGAATAATAGCCCAGTGGTCGATAGGCTATGATTCAAGTATAGAATATATATACAAGAATTTCATTAATATCACAAACAACGAAATTGGCCCAGAACATTGTTAAATAGACAGTTCTGGTACAAAGTGCATTTGCTAATGATACAAAGACATCACCCAAATGATATTTATGTGGTCACACAAACTAGAGGTATAAAACAACTGCACCGAAAGGAGAACTGTCATCAATTCCAAACAATACTAAAACACATATTTTCTAAAAAATTTTAAACATATCCTTAATAGTAAGAATAGTGACCCCAAGTGATTGGGGAAAATTTAAAAAGAGAGTAACAATATAAGAAGGTCCTGAAAAACCAGAATGATGGTCAGGTTAAGGTGAGTGATTCTGGCAAGTTGAATATCACAAATTTGTATTGAATCAACTGGATTGTAAAAACAATCAAGATCCAGTCAAGAGGCTGTCCTTGATTTCTTCACTCCATGTTATTTTACTTCATAGAATGAGACACACACGCACCAAAAATATAGAAAAGGAAAATGGAGATGAAATGGAAATGAGAGTAAGAGGATTTGGGGAGGAGACTGAAACATTTAGAGAAGCAAAATCCAGAGCTTGAGGTTTTTATATAAGGTACCAAAGACTTGTGTAGAGGTCTTTAACCAAATCCAGAGCTTAGGTTTAAACCAAAGCCAAATCCAAATGTTACCTATTTTATACCAGAGCTTCATACGGTCCATGTCTTTTTTATCCAAATCATTCCACTGGAGCTACCCCTAATAGTTAAGCTACAAAATTATTTGAACAGTATTCCCACAAAATTAAGGAATGTGCAAATATACCCGTGCAGGTCAAATAACAAGACAACCTAACTTCCAAATTGAAGGTTTTTATTCTTCATTTGCTAAATCTTTCAACAACCAAGAAGTCACAATAAAATCAAAACTTTCATCCCTAACGGGCTTCAAAAGTTTTCTCCAACAATAAATCAAACAAACTGAATTCAGATATATACAAGAGAGAGAGAGTCAACATCTGACTATGGCTCTAAACTTGCTCAAGGTGGGATGTTTGTGTGAAAAGATGCATAGAAAAAATAGTTAGAGAGTGCAAATAAATGTTAGAGATTTGAAGTTTTGAACAACCTAGTGTGAAAATGGGTAAAATTTGGCCCATTATAAATCTGGGGAGAAGAAAACAACCACTCAGTTGATCATTGTATCATCATTGAGGTGTCTTATAGGACAAGATAAATACTCCATCCCTATTCTGCTTCCAACATGTCCCAGGTCTTGTCAAGTGCATTGATGCCTCTTTGTGCTTGGTGGATTCATGAGAATTGCCACCAGCGTAGAACAAAGCAGCAACTCTTGAGCTCAACATTAAGCTTTAAAGCATCAAACTACTCTCCTATTCAATTTCTTCACATACTCTTTTTACTGAGCCTTCCAAAGATGATAACAAAGTAACAAACAAAAATTATGACTGTATTATGACATCCTCGGCAACTAGTTAAATACACACCTGAACAACAATTTGAATCACCACCAAAAGCATATCTGTATTACTGTTTTGGCATTACAACCACAAAGAAAAACTTTTAGAATTTTATTCTTTAGTATATATCTTAAAAAGAGTGCATCATAGGATTAAAGAAGTTTTAAACTTTCAATTGCACATATTCTAAGACTGCTACCCTATGATCTAACACATAACTGGGGTAAAAAAAATCTATGAAACATTTGAATAGGATTTCTTCTTTAAATTTCCCTGTTCAAGGAATGAATTCATACAGTTCTGACATTGGCAGCCATACTAACCATAGTGAAAGGAATCCAGTTGAATTCCTTTCCTAGTGCTAACTATAAGTTAGGTTTTCAAATCAAGCAATTGCCATCTATATATAAAGCTGAAGTGAATGTAGGCCCTCTCTCTACTCAGGTCCCAAAACATTTTTTCCACATGACTCAGACCCTATCCTTACAATCACCAAGCAATGACATAGAACATAATTGTCCCACAATTCTTTAGTTGATTGGTAACTTATACACACACACACCCCCTGGATCTTTAACCCATGACCCTGCCTTCCATCATAGGATTAAAGAAGTTCCAAACTTTCAATTGCACATATTTTATATCTATCATTGTTGATATAAGGCTTCAAAACTCCCCTTTTTCATTCATCTGTTGTGCTTCATAGTAACAGCCACTATGACCACATTATCTGTAACACCCCATAATTTTGATACTAATTTAATTCTTATACGTAAATTAAAAAGGAGGCCCACAATTAAATGGATTTAATTGATTTGGGTCTAAGATATTAAAAATAAGATAAATACTATGGAATATGAAGCCCAAGTGAGGTGGCATAAGTAAATATATGGGCCTTGATAAGCTTAAAAAAAAAAAAAAAAAAAAAAACCCTAGTCTTTTACTTCTTAAGCTACACGTGTATTTGTTGATGGGGCTTCCTTTTGCTTCAGCAGCAACACACTACTAAACCTTGCTTTGCTTCACTGTGGTTGGGAGTGGAGACTGCAGGTATAGCTCTCTTCTACTCTAAACTTAGGAGGGTTGAAATATTGAATGGCTAGCTTTTGTTCCCACTCTTATAGCATCTGTTTTAGCGTACCTAATAGAAGAAAAAAAAAAATATATATATATATAGGGGCTGCTGTTATGGATCTAAAGCTAGGATTATTATGTTAGAACAAGGGTGCCTTGTGGTTTATATATAATTGTTTGTAGTCTCACTTTATTCACCGTCAAACTGACACGCATCCACACCCTTATTATTGTCTAAATACTAGTCTAGCGGCATCAAGGGAATATTAGGCAACTAGATTGATAAATTAAGGCTATCATGTGGCTTCCAATATTAGATTGAATATATATAATATTAGAGTGAATAGATATGAATAAAACCTATGGTTGTTACATTCAGATTGATCAGATATTCATTATTCGGTCATATTGAAGTTTCATGAATATGTATGATTACGTTAATGGAAAAATCAGATTAGGCAGCAATATTTTTAAGTCCAAAAATCTGATCAAAGCTGAAAGTAAATTGGATAGTTAGGTGAATAAATGGAGAATTTTGGATATATCAATTTGTCTAGGATAAAACCGTTTAAGTGTGAAAATAGATTTTTGAGTGGGAAATTGTGTATTGATGGACCTATTTTTGGTGTTGCTAGGTTCTAATTCTACTGAGTTATTGTGATTCAAGGGAGTTGGTCTCATATTTTTTGCAAATAAGAGGTAAGTGGTGTTTACTAATTTTGGGGGTTTTCCCAAAACAGTTTTGATTATTAAATTATTCTATATCAAAGAAATATGTTGATATTCTATATATAAATTGATATTTTATAAATGTTTGATGTGTACATTGACTATTCGTTTTATGAAAAACTTGTGGGACAACCTAAATTTATTTAAACTTGTATGTGTAAATATATCTTTATATTTTTTAGAATTACGAATGGATTATTTTTGTGAGCATATTAAATATGTTTTGAAAACCTATGGCAAGTTTTGATTAGAAGCTCAGTGTGGTATTTTAGTCCTTAGCAAAGGACAATCATACTGCAGCTAGTTCTTAGCAAAGGACAATCCCAAAAAAAGAGGACAGTGCACATTTGATAGCTCCTTCGCAAATGAGTATACTATTGAGGATCCAAAAAGGAAGCTCCTTAGCAAGGGAGTGCACCTTTAGGTTCCAAAGGAGCCATCCTTAAGAAAATGGATGAAAAGGAGGTTCTAGTTCTAAAAGGTGACAACACAACCCTGTCAACGGGGCGTAAACATTGACCACGAGAAAAATCTAAGAAATTGTTTATATGATGGTATTGATATATATATTATGATGGCTCACAATATAAAGATATTTTTTTTATGTGAAATATTTGATGATAAAATATTGATGAGTTACAAATTATGAATTTGTGGTAAGAATTATTTATTTGAAAGGTTTGTTCCTACACCGCAATGTTAGTGAATTCCACTTATTGAGTTATCACACCCCCCCCCCCTTTTTTTATTTCCCCTTATAGATACATTAGAGGGATTATTGGAGTAGATATTCTTGGAAGACAACAATTACGAATTATCTTGTGGATCTGAGGATTTTATTATTATTTTTATGGCATTATACATTGTACAGGAGAATTATTTTGAGGATATTTTATCTTTGGTGGATTAGAGTTCTGACATTTGTTACATGCCACTATTACTCCACAAACATACCATGAACATGCATCTAAGCTACATTCCAAGTGAGTGAATTATCTCTTTTTCCAGCTTTACATAAGCTTCATTTGTTGTTAAATCCTGACACCATGTTGAATAATTTACTTTGCAAACTAGTCTTTCAACCAAATTGGGGGAGGGGGAAAGAACTCAATGGGATCCCCCTCAAATCAAATAAAATTAAAACCAATAAAAAAACATATCACAAGGACAGGGGGAAAGAACTTAACGAGATCCCCCTCAATTTAAATAAAATGCAAACAAATAAAAAAAAAATATTGTGGGTCTTGGACATCAAATTAGCATGATAGAACACAAAAATCATTACCTATATGTTGCATATATTCCCAAAGCTTTCCAACACAAGTATATTTCAAGTTTCCTTATATGCTTCAAATTTTCATTTCATACAAAAGCAAGACTACAAAATAGACTTATGCTATAATATCAATCTTAAAAACCACCCAATAATCTGGTAGGAAAAAAAAAAAATCATCTAATTAAGTATTAGAAACTCAGCTCTCACTCTTAGCAATGTGACATGGTACCTATTATGGGGAAAAGGCAATCATCAAATCACATTTCCCTTCTCTTGTGATTTGAAAATTGATTCTCCATTAGTAAACAAATTCCAATACTCTAATACTGCTAACCTATAACCCAACACATAACTAGGGTAAGAAATCTCAGAAAGGTTGGGGTTTTAATTTTCCTGTTGAAGATATGAAATCATACAGTTCTGACTTATAACATTGGCAGCCATAGTGGTAACCCATTGAAGTAAAATGAATTCATAGTGCTAACCATAAGTTAGGTTTTCAGATCAAGTAATTGCCATCTATATATAAAGCTGAACTGAATGTAGGCCTCTCTCTACTCATGTCCCAAAATAATTTTTCAACATATGACTCAGACCCAATTCTTACAATTCACAGGCAATGATATAGAACACGATAATCCCACAATTCTTTAGTTTATTGGTAACTTATACACACACACACACACACCACCCTGGGTCTCATGATCTTGCCTTCCATCCCATGGTTATGCAAGAAAGAAGCCCCATTGGCTACATCATCCTAAACCACCATGTCTAAGTACCATTTCCTCAATATGTTATTTTGTTTCAATGAATTGCATGTCAGCTTACTCTTAAAAGTTGTAAAAAAAACCCAGAATGTGAGATACTCTCTGCCAGAATCAGCGATATCTATACCTGTCTTGTTTAGCAGCCCATTGAAAGGATTAAGAATAGCTTTGTTCTACACCAAGGTTGCCAAAAAAACTGTCAATTAAATCACTATTACCCCTGACCGAGTGAAAGAAACAGCTTTCATTTTCTTTTCCTGCCCCAAAAGTACCCCAACAGCTATAACATAACCTTAAGTGTATACTACAGTTACTACACTTGCAAACCTCTGTTATTGAACAAAAAATTCTACAAGTATGATCAAAAAGGACATAAAGAGTGGATGTTATAGAACAAAAACTTCAAAATTACAAGTAACAATAGCCTGAAATTTTGGAAGTGCTATGCAACAATGGCATTGCTCAAAGAAGGAAGGTTCGACTAACATTTTCTGAACTACACCCTTAACTTATCAAATAAGAGTTGAAGTAGTTTCTACGCCTAGCAAGGCTTTAAAGATTACCTAAGAGTACATTCAATTAGACAATATAACTCAACCAGCCAATTTATTAACAATAATTACTCCCTAGTCAACATGTTCTTAACATCAACATTTACAAAGTATGTAGTGTGCCGTCGAATTAAGACACCAAGCCAATATTCTTATTGTGACGATGTAGAAAATTTATGTTGAGAAAAGACAAAAGAAAAGAACCTCACCATATATGATAAGAGAAGGGCACTTTTTAATCATGGATAATCGCGCTTTCATAGAAATAATAGTAACAATGATAATAACAATAACTAAAACTAATAACATAATAGATGTTGATAAACATGTAAATATATAATAACCTGAAATGTTGTTGAATCTTTGCATTCATGTTTTGCATCTAATTTCTCATTTATCTCTTCAAAATAATGGCCACCCACCTAATATAGGAGAAGAAGAGATGGAGAATTTAATATGGGATCAAGCAAAATGAATGGAGTCTGAATTGTATAGAAACAGAAAAGAAAGTAAAAAGGAGTGCTACACAATTGATAATAAATACCTGAAGTTTGCCTCTTAGTTCCATTATTGTTCATCATCCCTGAACTCAATGTTCCGCACTAAGTGCCAACTTCCCATTCTAAATATTGTACCCTAAAACATTAAAAAACTGGAAAATCCTATAATCTACACACTTCTTATTTCTAAGAAATGAGGACATGGGAGGGTACAGCCAGACACAAACAACCATGAGTTGGTTCAATGTATTTGTCTACTATCTGAATCATGATGCCATGAAAGAGCATTAAAACTAACCACTGCATTCTCATTTGACGAATTTCTCAGACCAAAAATTATGTGGACTAAGTGTAGTACAAAATGAAAATGAAAATTACATTTCTCCTTTCATAAACAATTTGCATGCACGCTTAAATTACACATGGCACATTGGAAGAAAAACTCTTTGCAGGGATAGCCACATTCATGACATTTAGGGTGGTCTTTAGTTTTCTCAATGATAGTGAATGGGTGTGGGTAACAGTCAAAAGTATAAGCACCTCCAAACTTAATATTTGGGTATTTTCCAAGAATACATTTAGGATGAGTAGGATAGCTACAATCTGCACAATAATAAAACCAATGCTTTAGCTCTCGTTCTTCTTCACAAATCTATATATTACTAAAAGCTGAAGCGTAGCGTTTAATGCTGCTGCTCTCATATTGCGCCACATCAGCTGCCACATCATTTTTTTTTTAAATATAATTTGTCCTACAATTTTAAAATGATTTTTTTTACAATTTTCAGCCCTATAAATGCATCTCACTACTTATTTATTTACTTTCACTATCACCCTATAATAAATCTAACACACTACTTATTTATTTACTTCCACTATCACCCTATAATAAATCTATATAATTAATCCAGCCCACCTCTTATTTATTTAGTTCCACTATCAAGCCCAATTCAAAACCTTTTCAGTTCACCTCCTTTCAAGCTTTAGGGCTTTTTTTTTTTCTTTTTTTTTCTTTCTAATTTTCCTATAATTGTTTTTAACATTTATTTTTTTTAATATTTACCATTCTTCAACCTTTCTCTCTCCCTTACCATTTCATCTCCCCACTACTTCTTCAATCTTTCTCCCTCTCTTACCTTTTTGTTCGCGTAAAATAATCTGCAAGCGCACAGAATCGTAACAAGTAGTAAAGTGTTTTTAGAAAACGAATGTCGAACCCACAGGGATTAACTATGTTATTGAATACCGAAATTTACTAAATTAAGTACTATTTGGAAAATCGAAAATAGATGGAACGTTCTACTATTTGAATTAAACTAAACTATTTAATAAAAATAAATCTATGAATAAAAAATTAACAAAGCGTAAAATCTAAAAGTGTAAAAATATGATAAGAATGGATCTAGAGCAATTGATTTCACCTAACAAATCCCACACAATTTATTCTTCCTAATTATTAAATTCTAATAATCTCCCGTTGATGATTAAAAATTCCTTAAGTATTCAATATCTTCTCTCGAATAATATTAAAAATATCTTCAACTAACAATTCCATATCTCTATTTGAATTTAATTAATTGGAGACTCATTACGTACTTTGAATTTTTTGAAAAATCACACTAGTCGCGGTAAAGCATCTCTACTTTCGCTCAACTAATGGTGTTTAATTCTAGAACTAAAATAACAAATCACCTCTCGGTCTCATTGTAATTCAATTGATCAAACCATAATTCGTAAAAAATAGAAGCATTAAGAATAAGAATTAAACACTCAATCATGGAAATATTAAAAATAAAATAACTCAGAAAATAAACTGTGTGTTCATTGCTAGACTACATCACTGCTCTAGAAAATAAAATTTAGTTCATAATAAAATTGAAAAGAAAACAAATAAAACTTATGTCTTTCATCCGAATTGGTTGATCAACATGAAGCTCTCGCCTTTGTCCTCAAATCCTCATCTTCAGAAAGACTCCCAAAAAGAATTCTTCAATTGCGGCAGCCCCCTTTTTCCTCTCAGGTTTCTCTCTCTTTTCTTTTTACCCTAAAGAGCCTTTAAATAGGTCAAGGAATCCTATTCCCGTTTGGAGAAAATCCCAGATTTTTAGGCTTCACTTAACTGACGATTTTGGCCCATTTAACATCGGAATTCGGACTTTTGGTAAACTACAAAGTTGTAGCCCTTTAAGTTAACTTTCCAACCCAACTTGAATCATCTCGATTGGATATCTGAGCCCAAAGTTATGCTGAAAATACTAACTGATGTGCAGGCTGGAATCCTAATCCGAATTGGACTTGGATTTTGTACAAAATTTCTTTGATTCCTTGCTCTTCTCATTCCTTCAAAGCACAAATGAATAGATAAATATAAATAATAATAAAAAATCAAATCAAATCAAAAGAAATAAAGGAAAACTAACAATTTTAATAAATAAGAGGATAATAAAAATCATGTAAAAATTACACTTATCAAATTCCCCCAAACTTAAACTTTGCTAGTCCTCGAGCAAAAAGAGAAAAGAGAAAATAAATAAATAAAATTTTTCTGGCCTCAAAGATCTGCATAAAGCTTATAATTCAAAGGAATCATTCCAAATTAATCAAGTCCAAAAGTTAATTCAAAACTCAACTCCATCGCATTATCATTCTCACTTCATCATTAGCTTCCCGGATAGTTTTATGCAAACAAGTAAATAAGTACGGATCTCTAAAAACTCCATAAGCTTGCTTTTTAAATCACTCCCCACTAATATAAAACAAAATATTACCCAGGATCAATAGGTCTTTATTAGGCTTGTGATGTATGGCTATGGTGAGGGCTATGAAGAAAAGATAAGGTTTAAGCAAATAGAGAACTCTCACTTCTAAAATATAAAATTTTTCTCAGTCCTTTGAATATCTCAAAATACCTCTCTTCATCAAAATTTTTTTTTTCTTACTTCAAGTCGTCACTTATCTTTTGACGTGAATGTAGGCATTTGTGATGGATGCACCCAGTTACTCAACAAGTCACAAACTTGAAGTGCTTTTGCATACTCATATTTCAAGTTACGGTTTGACGTAAGAGTAAACATTGGTAATGAATACCCCTAGTTACTAAGCAACTCAAAACATTGGAGTAAATGGAACTCTGTACAATTTTCTTCTTCTTCTTCTTCTTCTTCTTCCTTTTTTTTTTTTTTTTTCAAACACTCATATGTCTTCTCTTTTCTTCAACCCAGTGTAAGAATAGGTCAATTGGGTAACTAGGGATAAAGATAATAAAGAGGTAAGCTTGAAAGGCTCAATTGATTCAAAGAATGCCTAAATCACTTCCCAAGTAACATTCTGTATAAGATTTCTCCATGAGAGTAATTCAACAAGTTCTAGAATAAGTAGAGATCATCAAAATTTACAAAATTCATATAAAATTTCTCTAGGTATGCACAATGATTAATGATCATATCAAATTAAACAAGATCAAGTAAAGAATTAACAACTGGACTTAAGCAATGAGAATGATTCCTAAAAATTATAAGAAAATTCAACCATAATCTTATCATAGGCATTTTTTTTTTTGAAATATTAAAAATAAAATAAATTCCCTTCCCCCAAACTTAAATTTCACATTGTCCTCAATGGGAAAAAGGAAGAAAAAGTAATTAAAAGAATGAGAAAGGAGAAGAGATGCTCCCCTGATTTTTAATTGAATATTTTTCCTTGAGGTGCAACCATGTACCCATTGAAGATTTCTTTGGTCTCTTTATTCCTTAAATTTGATGGAAGCGGTTTGAGCTCAAGTTTAGGTGGTTTCTCTGGTGGAGATGTTGGCTGACATGATTTTAAGTCTTCTACTTTTGGTTGCATTGAAGGAGGAAAGAGTGGTGTAGCCTGCAAATATCTTTCACACTCATTAACCTCTTCATCATTGAATTTAACAGGTGTAGAGCTAGTAAGACATACCTCAAGTGGTAACTTTAGAAAATCAATTGCACAAGTCTCATCGGCCATGATCACGTCTCGGTCACTTATTTGAAAACAAGAATGTGTCTCGAAAGGAAATTTCAAAGGCTTAAATACATCAAAAGTGACCTCATCCTCTCCGACCCTCAAAACAAGTTTTCCTTGCTCGACATCAATTAAGGTTCTCCCCGTCGCAAGGAAAGGTTGACCCAATATCAAAGGGATCTCCTCGTCCTCATCCATATCAAGGACAATGAAGTCAGCCGAGAAGATGAACTTGTCAACTTTTACTAATACGTCCTCAATGACTCCTCTTGGATATTTAATAGATCTATTCGCCAATTGTAAAGAGATAGTGGTCGGTTTTACTTCTCCAAGACCCAATTTCCTGAAAACAGAGAGAGACATTAGATTAATACTTGCCCCTAAATCACATAAAGCTCTATCAAAATAAGATTTTCCTATAGTGCAAGGGATAGTGAAACTTCCTGGATCTTTCAGCTTAGGCGACAGCTTCTTTTGTAAGATTGCGCTACTCTCCTCTGTTAGCGTTACTGTTTCATGCTCCTCCAATTTTCGCTTCTTTGATATAATATCCTTCAAAAATTTAGCATATTTAGGCATTTGTTCCAAAGCTTCAATGATAGGAATATTAATATGCAATTGCTTAAATATACTTAGAAATTTAGAAAACTGGTCATCCACATTGTTTTTTCTTAATCTTTGCGGAAAAGGAATTGGTGGATCATAAATTGAAGGAGAATAAGTCTCAAAAGTAACTTCCCTAGATTTTTTTTTTTAATTTTGAAGCTCTTTTATTCTCCTTAGTTTTCTCAGCTTTCTCCACTTCTTTCATCTCTGACTCGGCTTCCTTCATCTTTGACTCCTCATTATCCACAGCTTCATCTTGTTTGGCATTTGTTTCTTTTGTCTCCTCATATGTTCGCCCACTTCTCAATGATATTGCCTTTGCAGGTTCTTTCGGATTGGTGACAATGTTGCTTGGCAAAGTTCCTACAGTCCTCTCTGTGAGCATGCTTGTGAGCTGGCCGATCTGCACCTCAAGATTACGGATTGAAGCTGAGTTGTTTTGGATCGCCACATCTGTCTTCTGCATGTACTGCATGAACATGTCCTTAAGTGTCGGCTTCTTCTCTTGCTGTGGAAATTTGCTGAGGTGGTTTAGCCTACCCTTGGTTATTGCTCCATGAAAAGTTGGGGTGATTCCTCCATCCAAGATTGTATGTGTTCGAGTATGGATTATTTTGATGATGAAAATTTGACACGTAATTTGCTTGTCCATAACTCGATTGGGCAAAAGGATTTCCCACTTGGTAGTCAGCACTTGAATGATTTCCTGAACAATGATCACAAACAACATTAGTTTGAATAGCATTAACATTCATTTTACCTAGTTGTTGAGACAAAGTTGCCATTTGTGCCGTCAATGAGGTAATAGAACCAAGTTCTAAGACTCCAGTTGCCTTTCTTGGCATTGCTCTTTCTGTAGGCCATTGATAGTTGTTGGATGCCAATTCTTCCAGAAGTTCATAGGCTGCCTCATGAGTTTTACTCATTAAAGCTCCACCAGCTGCTACTTCAACCATAGACCTATTTGTAGCTCCTAGACCATTGTAGAATGTTTGCACTTGAAGCCATGCTGGAAGGTCATGATGAGGACACCTTCGCAATAAATCTTTGTACCTCTCCCATGCTTCATATAATGATTCACCCTCAAATTGGATGAACGTGGTGATATCATTCCTTAGATTTGCTGTCTTTGCGGGAGGGAAATATTTTGCTAAGAATTTTTATGCCAACTCCTCCCATGTAGTAATGATGCCATGTGGCAAAGAATTCAACCAAACTTTTGCTTTATCCCTAAGTGAGAAGGGAAAAAGTCTTAGTCGAATCGCATCATCTGTCACTCCGTTATGTTTAAAAGTATCACAAATTTCCAAGAAATTTGCAATATGGACATTAGGATCCTTTTGTGACAGCCCCCCGAACTGGACAGTCTGTTGTATCATCTGAATGATGGCTGGCTTGATCTCAAAATTATTGGCTTGTATGGCTGGCCTCCTTATGCTCGATGTAGCTCCATTTACCGAGGGCGTAGCATAATCTCTTAACGCCTTTTGCTCTTGATCGGCCATATTAGATAGAGATGTGTTGGCCTCTTTCTTCTTTTGTTTCTTGAGCTGACGTAAGGTTCTTTCAATTTCAGGATCAAACAGTGTATGCTCTGATAGTTTAGATCGGGGCATGCACTTCTAATTCCTGAAAAGAAAGAAAACAAACTCAGATGCACCAAATTTTTTTTTTTTTTGATTTTTTGAATAAGTAAAATAAAATCCAAAGTAGTAAAATATCTAGCTAGTATCAATATCAATAACAAATAGTTAATCCCCGGCAACGGCGCCAAAAACTTGTTCGCGTAAAATAATCTGCAAGCGCACAGAATCGTAACAAGTAGTAAAGTGTTTTTAGAAAACGAATGTCGAACCCACAGAGATTAACTATGTTATTGAATACCAAAATTTACTAAATTAAGTACTATTTGGAAAATCGAAAATAGATGGAACGTTCTACTATTTGAATTAAATTAAACTATTTAATAAAAATAAATCTATGAATAAAAAATTAACAAAGCGTAAAATCTAAAAGTGTAAACATATGATAAGAATGGATCTAGAGCAGTTGATTTCACCTAACAAATCCCACACAATTTATTCTTCCTAATTATTAAATTCTAATAATCTCTCGTTGATGATTAAAAATTCCTTAAGTATTCAATATCTTCTCTCGAATAATATCAAAAATATCTTCAACTAGCAATTCCATATCTCTATGTGAATTTAATTAATTGGAGACTCATTACATACTTTGAATTTTTTGAAAAATCACACTAGTCACGGTAAAGCATCTCTACTTTCGCTCAACTAATGGTGTTTAATTTTAGAACTAAAATAACAAATCACCTCTCGGTCTCATTGTAATTCAATTGATCAAACTATAATTTGTAAAAAATAGTAAGCATTAAGAATAAGAGTTAAACACTCAATCATGGAAATATTAAAAATAAAATAACTCAGAAAATAAATTGTGTGTTCATTGCTAGACTACATCACTGCTCTAGAAAATAAAATTTAGTTCATAATAAAATTGAAAAAAAAACAAATAAAACTTATGTCTTTCATCTGCATTGGTTGATCAACATAAGGCTCTCACCTTTGTCCTCAGATCCTCCTCTTCAGAAAGACTCCCAAAAAGAATTCTTCAATTGCGGCAGCCCCCTTTTCCTCTCAGGTTTTCCCTCTTTTCTTTTTACCCTAAAGAGCCTTTAAATAGGTCAAGGAATCCTATTCCCGTTTGGAGAAAATCCCAGATTTTTAGGCTTCACTTAACTGACGATTTTGGCCCATTTAACGTCGGAATTCGGACTTTTGGTAAACTACAAAGTTGTAGCCCTTTAAGTTAACTTTCCAGCCCAACTTGAATCATCTCGACTGGATATCTGAGCCCAAAGTTATGCTGAAAGTACTAACTGATGTGCAGGCTGGAATCCTAATCCGAATTGGACTTGGATTTTGTACAAAATTCCTTTGATTCCTTGCTCTTCTCATTCCTTCAAAGCACAAATGAATAGATAAATATAAATAAAAAAAAATCAAATCAAATCAAAAGAAATAAAGGAAAACTAACAATTTTAATAAATAAGAGGATAATAAAAATCATGTAAAAATTACACTTATCACTTTTCATCTCCCCACTACCCTCTACATTAATATCATTCTTCCTCTTTCCCTTCATCTTCCTTTATTTTTGGCTCTTCTTATTCACACCCTCTTACTATAAATTTGTCACTATCTCTTCTATTTTATGCATAGTTTTCCCTCACAAAAAAAGGTTTTCTCTCTCTCTCTCTCTCTCTCTAAATTTTTTGGTGGATATTTTTATTTTTCTTGCATCTCTACTTTAGGTTGATAATTTTTTATATTCTTTAAAACTCTATTTTGGGTTAATGCAATTTAGTTTTGTTTTTTAAATTGTTGTTGCTGTTGTTTTTATTTTTTATTCTCTTTGATTGTTAAATGTTATCCTATTGCGTTCTAAAGAATTAAATATAGCATATAAAAATATAATATTATTCTATTACATAGCATGATTTGGATAATTTGGTATTTATTTTGTTACATAGCATGATTTTTTATAGTGCTCAATTTAGATGTTAAACTATGAGACTTTACTAATTTTTGTTTATTTTCTAATCCTTTGTGGTGGACAAAGTACTCTTAATAATTGTATTAGAAGTACTCTATAATGCCATTCATTTAAAGAAAAGCAAAGGTTAGCCAAACGAAAATAATCGGATAGGTGACAAATTTTAACTTTTGCAATTTTATTTTAATTATTATTATTTTATAACAATGCCTATATAAAAATTTAATTCTTAGATTTTGCTAATAATTGTTTATTTGATAATATGTTTTGGGTGGCTGAAATTATAATTTCTACAAAGAAAATAACCTTAATAGATTATCAAAAACAAAATTTTATCCTAATATTGGTTCAATTAATCATTGTTAAGTTTTATTAATTTTTTTTAGTTTACGTTTTTTTGGTGTTTTGGATTGTTTCTATATTATAATTTCTACAAAGAAAATAACCTTAATAGATTATCAAAAACAAAATTTTATCCTAATATTGGTTCAATTAATCATTGTTAAGTTTTATTTAATTTTTTTTGTTTACATTTTTTTGGTGTTTTGGATTGTTTCTATATTACATTTATGATTGTTCCTATAATAAATAAAAATATAATTACGAAATGCATTACTCATTATTAGATTAGTTTAAATTGTAATTTTTTTTTAATAAAACTACCATAAAAATAATTATCACGCGCAACGCGCGGGTTCACGGCTAGTATCACAATAATAGTCACCGGAGTCATCTTCAACAGCATAACTGAGAAAAAAGGGATGCTCATGTTGTTTGTACCTTGTAGTTAGTGGTAGTGTAGCACATTTAAAGTCCAGCGAAAATTCACAAGTGATACAACGTAATACTTGGGAACTTTTAGAGTCACAACTACTGCAATACTAACAATATCTTGTGGTGGAGAGGCGAAGAAGATGCTCGTGTCCTTTGTGGGAAATGATTTCCAAGATCAAATTACATTGAACATCAAGATCAAATTCGCATTTCTCACAATAGTAGGTGAAGCCATTGCAAAATTGGCCACAAGCATCACACCAGAATAACTTACTCCTATAAGGTGCCTTTGCGAGGAGGGTGAGTGGATGTTGATGAAGTGGGTGTCGATTTTTTTTAGGTAATTCAATACAAGATTTATGAAGAAAGAAATTGCACTTGGCACATCTATAAAACAGAGGGAGAATGGCTCGTAAGCACCCATCGCATTTTTCGTTATTCTGAACCTCATCGGTAAACTTTAAGTCATGCTCATGACTGAAGTGTTCGATTTTTATTGCAATTTCAATTCCATCCTCACCTACATTGATTTTTTTTACTATGTAAGTTTCTAAGTCAACAGATCCATCCAACTCTAAATCTTCAATTTCTAGCTCATTGGACTCCCCATCTGTAAGTTTAAGCAAATTTATGTCCTCTATATTTCTCTCATCCATAGCACAATCAAGGTGGGCATCAAAATTGCAACTCAAACAATAGTAGAACCCGTAGTCTGTGTCCACTTTTTGAACACAGAGTTGACAAAATGGGGAATCAGATTGAGGTACTTCACGAGAGGAATAGCTGAGATGGAGGGGGTGGTTGTGACGTATAGCTTTGACTCTGCGGAGATAAGAAGAAGCACAAGTTTCATGAATACAGAAATTGCATTGAGCACAAAGATAGGGCACATTGCCTTCTTTGCCACAAAGGTCACAAGTGAACTTCATCGACTTCCAAATGCAAGTTAATGGGTGTTCGTGGACTTCAGATTCTATTTTAGATTCTAAGGTGAGCATTAAAGAAGCACACTTGTTGTGAAGGTTAAAGTTACAACAGAAACATCCATAAGTGTATTCCCTATGATATTGTTTGCAAACTTCACATTTGCTATATTCTATGTCAAATATATATTCCTGTTCGTCAAAGAGAATAAGAGGATGTTTTGGGTGCTAGGGATGTTGCAACTCATGGGGTAGTTCCGCACATGATTTATGATGGTAGTACCAGTTGCATGCTATACAGCTGTAGCTAGGACCCAATACAGGTTCCCTGCACGCCCAACAAAGAGGTCCTCCTCTCTGGTCTTCATTGAAGACCAACGGATGCTCATCGTGGCAAAAATGTTGAATTTCCATCTATATCACATGAACAAATGACAAGATATGACAACACCCAATTTGTTTAGAAAAAAGAACATGAATTTATTTATAGAACGCTAGATGGTACCCAAAATCCAGATCCAAATCAAAATGTAGATCAAAATAATTGGAGATTGGACACATACCCTTTACAGATTATGGCAGGCTCGCAGCACAAGTCAAACTCTGCTCAAAAGATGAAAAAGTCTTCAATGATCTCCGCCGCTAGCTGATTTGGTAAAATCAACACCCAAAGTTTGAAGATGCTGTAGAAACTTGCTTTTCTAGATCGTGGAACTGCTACTTTTGTGTGTGTTCGTGTTACTCTGTTTTTTTTCCAAGAGTTGGATTGGAAGGGTATGGAAAATTATTTGGTTTAAGCTAAACATAATTATTAGGGCGGGAAATATTGTTAGACACCGCCCTAAAATTTAATTAGTGGGATCTGATTATGAGAGAGGACATATTGACATAATTAATCGGAAAGTTGAGGATTAAGAAGTGGTGTTATTGTCATTTCGGCATGGCCTAGTTTTGTCTTAGTCCTATGCCCGAAGAAAGGCCCAAGAAAGACTTGATTTTATTGGCTTTTCTTATGTATAATTTTTTTTAAAATTTCATTTTTTTTTTATAGATATAGATGTATTTTTATTCAATTTTTTTTTTTTTTTTTTTTTTTATATAAAATGAACCAATTGGAAATAATCAATCAATATATATATATAAAAGTAGATACCCGGGAGTATATGAGGTCTTGCCAAGTGGTGATATAATTTTACATTTAGCATTTTTTTTTTCATTAAGTTTTTCTATATTAATATGTGTTGTGATGATCCCAAGCGTTTTCACTTTTTAGCTTTCTATTAAAAAGTGAGAATACACAATTTGATTGATTCGCCAATATTTCATAATTTCTTTTTTTTTTTTGATGAAGTTTCATACTTTTCTCACAACCCATAATTTTGAGAAAATTTTGTGTTTTAGAAATTTTTTTAGCACAATCCTTTAGACGGTCCCATTATTTTTTCAAAGAAGGCATTTCTTTTGAAGAAATTGTTTAATACAATCCTTCTATATACAGTTCTCTCTTCTTCCCTTTCCCTTCCCTTGCTTTTTCCTCCCTTCTTTCCTTTTCATCTCTCTTACAACCAAACAGGACATTAGTTTCCAAATTCAGCTAATAAAAAAAAGTGTTTTGAGGATATTAATAAAAATAGTCTGAATTTGGTAAGAATAGAGTGTAAAATTCATGTTTTACACCATCCAATAAAAGATGTCACATCAGTTTTTTACTTAAAACTCAGTACATCATACCACAATTAATAACATCTTAATAAACTCCCAATTTGGCTGAATTTTCAGATGAGTATTATAATTGATTGAGTATGGTTGTGCTTATTTTTTAATACATGATAAGATGATGTGGCATGTTGGGATTGGAAGATGTAAAACTTAGGTTTAAAACCACATCCTTATAGAATTTAATCTTCAATAAAAATATGTAAAAAAACATGTTTGATTACTGTTTTAGTCTTTAACACTTGTACTATGTATCAAAATGGTTTTTAACATCTTAAACATGTCAATTTTGTTTCTAAACCTTTCATATTGTGTCAAAATAATCCTTATTATTAAGCAGTATATGAAAAGAACTGATTTATCTAACATTAATATCAAAATAATAATTTTTATGCCATCTAAGCTATGCTTTGAATTATCATGTGTCTTTAATTAGAAAATAAAATAAAATATTTGAAAATATATTAATTGCATCTTCATAAGTAAATGAGATGTCATTTTATTAGCAGAAATTGAAAATTTCTTTTCTTTTCTTTTCCTTTGCTTTCTCAACAACCAAATGGAGTTTAAGTCTTGACTTTTTAGTTAAAGTGCTCATGAACATCATCTAAAAAGCATACAATTTACCTAATTTTAAAATGAAAATTAAAAAAAAAAAAAAAAAAAGCCAAATGTCAATTATATATATATATATATATATATATATATATATATATAGCAACCTACTATCACTCTATTTAAAATTGCATGCTATTCATGAAATCACAGTCCCATATATGGCCCTTTTTTAGGAGCCACTATCTTATCAAAAAAAAAAAAATCTCAAAAAAAAAAAATTTAGTATATTGCAATATATTTGGAATGGTGAGTCCATCGGTATTTGGAATCAATGTTTGATTATTGTTTCACTGTTATTGCTATGATTGATTCTGGTGCGGATAAGAATTGTATCCAGGAAGGATTGATTCCTCCAAGATATTTTGAAAGATCAACTGAAAGAATGGTTTCTGCTAATGGTTCTCAAATGAAGATTAAATATGAATTGAATGATGCTCATATTTGTCATGATAATGTCTATTTCAAAATACCTTCTGTTCTTGTCAAAAATATGACTGATAAAGTAATTCTTGGTCTACCTTTTATACATGCTTTGTATCCTTTTCTTGTTGACCATGATGGAATTACTACCGATCCTTTTGGACAAAACGTAAAATTTGAATTTGCTTCAAAGCTTGAAATTGATATTAATAATGCTTTAGATCTGTCTTATGATTTTCTTACTGATAAATCCGTTCATAAAGATAATGCTAGTAACACCAAATTATTAACCATTGCAAATCACCCTAATATTTTTAATGATTCTTTGCAGGAATCGAGCAATGATGCGTGGATAAATACCACTAATAAGTGGGATAATAATAATATTCATATTTATACCACTAGTAAGTGGATTATTATGGTATCAGAGCCATTCTTTTCTGGCCGGTGATAGTGTTGTTGTGTCTTTGTACCTTGTCTGTGCTTGTCCGAACCTTTGGTACTCCGTTGTTGTGTCCCCTTCTTACCGTCGTTGGCGCCACCCTAGACGTAAAGTGAATTCCCAGAACCTGACTGTAAGGCCCGTTTGAGCCAAGAGAGGGCGTGTAGGGCATGTGTGTGGTATAGGGTTGCTTAGGATATGTGTTACGAAGTGCAACGGTTGTGAGAAAAACATGATAACTGAGTGTTAAAACTAGGATAGTATGGATAAGTTGTGGAGATCCAACTCCTCTATCAGCTCCAGGACTGGTTGTCCTCCTGATATTGTAAATGAAGAAGATCACACTATTGAAGATAATGAGTTTCCTGATTTCAGTAAATGGAACATTCCCAAAGTTGATACTAAAACTATTTACAAAACTAGTTGGGCTGAAACCACTTTTCATCCTGTTTACAAAGTGCGAACTGTTGAACAAATATTTTCTATTTCAAAAACTCATGAAAAATGTTGCTTGTTTTCTAAAAGAAATATTAATGATTTCCTTACTAAAAAACAAAGTTATTTGCATATTGGTATGGTTCAAGTTGCTATTAAACCGCTCACCCGAAAGGATATCAATGCTTCTGTTCTCATGTGTTTACGTGATGCTAGATTTAAGCACTTTAAAGATAGCATTCTTGGTATGATTATTGCCTCTTTGTTTGATGGTCCTGTTTATTTTAACTGTTATCCTGATCTTACTCTTGCTTTGGATGATCCTAATATTATTAAAGCTTTGACTTTGAATATTGCTTCGTCTGGATATATTATGGAAGAAGGTAGCAAACCTTTTGCTTTGATTTACCGTATTTATTATAGACTGTTGGGTACTCAGTTAAATCCTGGTTGTTTAAATAATAGAGAACCCTCTAGTAAAACCATGTTAATTCAATGTTCAACTCCTGATGCTAAAGTTCAAGTTCCAAAAATGATTCAATGGCAAGATATTAAGCTTCCCAATGAATGGTTGTTGGAACAAGAATCCCCTGTTGCTAAACCTGTTTTTGATGAGCTAGATCTCACAAATATTCAACAATATCTTGATGGTACTGTTAAAATAAGTTTTCAAAATATTCAACCTTTGAAGATCAACGAAAGAAGACATTCCTTTGCTAGATCTGAAAGTATTTCAAAAAGAGATCAAGATCTCAATGATTTTTTGCAAAAGAATTTTGAAAAACCCACTGATCTAAAATTAAAGGGTGTTTCAACTGATAAGTCTCAAATTAGCTCAGTTTACTATTCCACTAAACCTGAATCTTCCTCTCCATATGGCAAACCTACCAATGAAGAAGAAGGTGATACCGAATCTGTTTGTCCATCTGATTCTGATTTTCCTCCTGTTGAAAATAACCAATTAAGAGTTTTAACTGTTTTGAATGATAATTTTGATGTTGATTTGGCTCCTCTATATGATGAATTCATGCTTGTTAAAAATAGACCTAAAAGAAAATATTTTCAAGATAATTTTGCTCAGTCTGAAAAAGACCGTGTTAAAAGAAAATGGTTAGAAAAAATGCATCAATTGAAAAAACATATTTTGTTCTTTGATTTTCTTGAAAACTACTATGTTTCGAAAGATGAAGTTTCAAAGAATCATTTGAATGTGATAAAGAAATCAAATTTTGTTAAAGATGACAAAACCATTATCAGGTCTAGTCATCCACCTCTTGACACTATTTTAGTAACTGTTGACAAAACTGATGTTAAAGCTACTCCTTTCAAAATTGCTGATGATCAAACTCCTATTATTAGTCTTATTGAACAAAACAATTTTACTAATGAATCTTTGCATGTTATTGGTCAACAGCTTGACCGTATTGAAGAAAAAATTGTTGAAAAAACTGTTTCTGTTGAAAAATCTGCTTCTGTTCAAAAACCTGTTTCTATCAAGACTGAAGAACCTTTGATCAATTTACCCAGTCATGATAACAAATTTAAGTTTAAAACTTCTCAATCTAAAACTCTTGATATTATTGAAAAAATGCTTGCTGATTTAAAAGTTAAAACTGAGAGTACATCTACAAGTACTCATGCTGCTCGCACTATTTCAAGAAATGAAAAAGAAATTGTTTCTGATGAAAATACAGATTCTGATATTGTTTCTTCTGTTTCTGTTAATAGGGTTTTTGATAATGATTTCCCAGAAATTAAAAGATTTGTTGGAAGTTCTTCCAAACCCATGTTTCTTACAAAAAATTGGTATTCAAGACCCACTCCTCCTGATATTCAGTTTGAAGAAAGACCTTTTCAAACCCAGTTTTCTATTTCTGCTGATAAAATTTATGAATGGAATATTGATGGATTTTCTGAACAAGAAATTATTAACAAAATGGGACACATGTCTATGGTTGGTATTGCTTATCAAAATAATCATGATTTTAATCAGTCTGAAATTGTTGATTTGCTTGCTACTGGTTTTTCTGGTACTCTTCGTGGATGGTGGGATTCATATCTCACAGAAGAATCCAGAGAATCTATTAAACATGCTGTTAAAAAGAATGATGAAGGTTTTCCTATTTTTGATGATCATATTGGTCGAGGTATTCCAGATGGTGTTAATACTTTGATTTATACTATTATCAAACATTTTGTTGGTACTCCTTATAATGTTTCATCTCGAATTTCTGATTTGCTAAATAATTTGAGATGCCCTACCATGTCTGATTACAGATGGTACCAAGATGTTTTCCTTTCCAGAGTAATGCAACGGAAAGACTGTTTCAAGCCTTATTGGAAAGAAAAGTTTATTGACGGTCTGCCTCCTATCTTTGCTCATAAGGTAAAACAAGAATTAATTGGTAAAAATGATTCCATTGATTATAATTTAACCTACGGTGATATTTTAAGCACTATTAAAAAACTTGGAATTAATATGTGCAATTATAAAAAACTGTTAAAACATCAATTAAAAAATAAAAGAAAAGCTAAATATGAGATGGGTAATTTTTGTGAACAGTATGGTTTGCCCCAAATGGCTCCTTCTCGGCAAAAAGGTAAAAAACATGATAAAAGTCACAAAAATTATAAAAAACACAAAACTAATTTTAATGATTTTTATGCTAAAAAGAAAAATGTTTCAAAGAAATATGTTAACCAAAAGTCTGGAAAAGGTAAATGTTTCAACTGTGGAAAACCTGGTCATTTCAGTAAAGATTGTAAACAAAAACCTGGTAAGTTAAAAAATAAGTTTAACATGTTAAACATTGGTGATAATGATCAAGAAGAATTATTCAGAATCCTTGAATCAAACAATTCGTCTGATTCCTTGGAAGATGATTTTTCTTCTTCAACTAATTCTTGCTATCAATCTGCTGATGAATCTTCTGATTCTCCTAATATTAAACTTGGTTGTAGAGATTCATGTTGTAATGTTATTAATTCTGTTAACACTCTCACTAAAGGTGAAGAAAATGAAAATTTGTTGATTAAATTGATAAGTCAAATTGAAAACCCTGTTTTACAAAAAGAATATTTGGATCAGTTTAAGAAAAACTTGTTCAAAGAAGAAACTAGTAAAAAACCTAAATCAACCATAAGTTTTGAAGAAACTTTGGAAAGATTTAATAAAAAGAAATCCAAAGATTTAACTATTAACAATCTCCAACATGAAATTAATATTGTTAAACAAGAGATAAGTGAATTAAAACATGAATTTAAAAATATGAAAAGTGATAACCATATTCTTAAACAAGAAATGTTCATGTTAAAAATTGATAAAAATATTGATCAAAATAAATCTGATAATGAACATGATGAGCACTTAGATGGAGATGAATCCAGTCAACAAGCTCTTCTTTCTGATAAAGGTAATGTTGGTGATGATCCTCAACTTACTCTTGTTAATAACATACTTCCTCCAAAATGGTTCACAAAAATTAAAATTGTTGTTTCTAATGACTATTGTTTCACTGTTATTGCTATGATTGATTCTAGTGCGGATAAGAATTGTATCCAAGAAGGATTGATTCCTCCAAGATATTTTGAAAGATCAACTGAAAGAATGGTTTCTGCTAATGGTTCTCAAATGAAGATTAAATATGAATTGAATGATGCTCATATTTGTCATGATAATGTTTGTTTTAGTCAAAGTAAATAAAAGTAATTTAGAACCGTCCGGTATGGCGGTAGTCCTCCATGGTGGCGGTAGCAACAAGTAATATAATAAACATTGTGAACTGAAAATACTTCTTTATTGAAAGTAAAGTTAAACACTTACAGTAGTAGTAGTGAATACAAGATCTCAGAACAGATTAACAGTTACAAAGCTTGAACTAGTCCTAGTTACAAGGTTTGTAGGGACAAGGTAGTAGTAGGAACAAGGTGAACGAGGTAGTAGTAGATAACAAGGGAATTCTCTCAAAGAAGGCTTCTAAGGAGGAAAACTCTCTCTAGAAGAATATAGAGTTCTAAGAGAAATTCTAACAAGAAAGTTCTATTTCTAACTTAAGGGACAACCCCCCTTAAATAGGCAAAATTCGGAGTGAACAGTGTCATGAATAGTGACAGGTGAATAGTGATGGATGAATAGTAGCAGGTGAATAGTGACAGGTGAATAGTGGAATAGTGAGACCTTTTGCAGTTTATTGATGATTGATTCCTGCGCAATGGTCAAAAATGTTACAATATTCAAAATATGCTTCGTCAGAGATTTTGCCCACATGACAAAGATTTGGCCCATGCCAAATGCTTCTTCATCACTATTGTATGGCACGCCTCTGAAGATTCTCACTTTAAGTATTCTGAATAATTCTTCTTGATCATTATCACCAATGTTTAACATGTTAAATTTATTTTTTAACTTACCAGGTTTTTGTTTACAATCTTTACTAAAATGACCAGGTTTTCCACAGTTGAAACATTTACCTTTTCCAGACTTTTGGTTAACATATTTCTTTGAAACATTTTTCTTTTTAGCATAAAAATCATTAAAATTAGTTTTGTGTTTTTTATAATTTTTGTGACTTTTATCATGTTTTTTACCCTTTTGCCGAGAAGGAGCAATTGGGGGCAAACCATATTGTTCACAAAAATTACCCATCTCATATTTAGCTTTTCTTTTATTTTTTAATTGGTGTTTTAACAGTTTTTCATCATTGCACATATTAATTCCAAGTTTTTTAATAGTGCTTAAAATATCACCATAAGTTAAATTATCATAATCAATGGAATCATTTTTACCAATTAATTCTTGTTTTACCTTATGAGCAAAGATAGGAGGCAGACCGTCAATAAACTTTTCTTTCCAATAAGGCTTGAAACAGTCCTTCCGTTGCATTACTCTGGAAAGGAAAACATCTTGGTACCATCTGTAATCAGACATGGTAGGGCATCTCAAATTATTTAGCAAATCAGAAATTCGAGATGAAACATTATAAGGAGTACCAACAAAATGTTTGATAATAGTATAAATCAAAGTGTTAACACCATCAGGAATACCTCGACCAATATGATCATCAAAAATAGGCAAACCTTCATCATTCTTTTTAACAGCATGTTTAATAGATTCTCTGGATTCTTCTGTGAGATATGAATCCCACCATCCACGAAGAGTACCAGAAAAACCAGTAGCAAGCAAATCAATAATTTCAGGCTGATTAAAATCATGATTATATTGGTAAGTAATACCAACCATAGACATGTGTCCCATTTTGTTAATAATTTCTTGTTCAGAAAAACCATCAATATTCCATTCATAAATTTTATCAGCAGAAACAGAAAACTGGGTTTGAAAAGGTCTTTCTTCAAACTGAATATTAGGAGGAGTAGGTCTCGAATACCAATTTTTTGTAAGAAACATGGGTTTGGAAGAACTTCCAACAAATCTTTTAATTTCTGGGAAATCATTATCAAAAACCTTTTTAGCAGAAACAGAAGAAACAGTATCAGAATCTGTATTTTCATCAGAAACAATTTCTTTTTCATTTCTTGAAATAGTGCGAGCAGCATGAGTACTTGTAGATGTACTCTCAGTTTTAACTTTTAAATCAACAAGCATTTTTTCAATAATATCAAGAGTCTTAGATTGAGAAGTTTTAAACTTAAATTTGTTATCATGACTGGGTAAATTGATCAAAGGTTCTTCAGTCTTGATAGAAACAGGTTTTTGAACAGAAGCAGATTTTTCAACAGAAACAGTTTTTTCAACAATTTTTTCTTCAATACGGTCAAGCTGTTGACCAATAACATGCAAAGATTCATTAGTAAAATTGTTTTGTTCAATAAGACTAATAATAGGAGTTTGATCATCAGCAATTTTGAAAGGAGTAGCTTTAACATCAGTTTTGTCAGCAGTTATCAAAATAGTCTCAAGAGGTGGATGACTAGACCTGACAATGGTTTTGTCACCTTTAACAAAATTTGATTTCTTTATCACATTCAAATGATTTTTTGAAACTTCATCTTTTGAAACATAGTAGTTTTCAAGGAAATCAAAGAACAAAATATGCTTTTTCAATTGATGCATCTTTTCTAACCATTTTCTTTTAACACGGTCTTTTTCAGACTGAGCAAAATTATTTTGAAAATATTTTCTTTTACTTCTATTTTTAACAAGCATAAATTCATCATATAGGGGAGCCAAATCAACATCAAAATTATCATTTAAAACAGTTAAAACTCTTAATTGATTATTTTCAATAGGAGGAAAATCAGAATCAGATGAACAAACAGATTCAGTATCTCCTTCTTCTTCATTGGCAGTTTTGCCATAGAGAGGAAGATTCAGGTTTAGTAGAATAGTAAACCGAGCTAATCTGAGACTTATCAGTTGAAACACCCTTTAATTTTAGATCAATGGGTTTTTCAAAATTCTTTTGCAAAAAATCATTGAGATCTTGATCTCTTTTTGAAATACTCTCAGATCCAGCAAAGGAATGTCTTCCTTCGTTGATCTTCAAAGGTTGAATATTTTGAAAACTTATTTTAATGGTACCATCAAGATATTGTTGAATATTTGTGAGATCTAGCTCATCAAAAATAGGTTTAACAACAGGGGATTCTTGTTCCAACAACCATTCATTGGGAAGCTTAATATCTTGCCATTGAATCATTTTTGGAACTTGAACTTTGGCATCAGGAGTTGAACATTGAATTAACATGGTTTCTATAATAAATACGGTAAATCAAAGCAAAAGGTTTGCTACCTTCTTCCATAATATATCCAGATGAAGCAATATTCAAAGTCAAGGCTTTAATAATATTAGGATCATCCAAAGCAAGAGTAAGATCAGGATAACAGTTAAAATAAACAGGACCATCAAACAAAGAGGCAGTAATCATACCAAGAATGCTATCTTTAAAGTGCTTAAATCTAGCATCACGTAAACACATAAGAACAGAAGCATTGATACCCTTTCGGGTGAGAGGTTTAATAGCAACTTGAACCATACCAATATGCAAATAACTTTGTTTTTTAGTAAGGAAATCATTAATATTTCTTTTAGAAAACAAGCAACATTTTTCATGAGTTTTTGAAATAGAAAATATTTGTTCAACAGTTCGCACTTTGTAAACAGGATGAAAAGTGGTTTCAGCCCAACTAGTTTTGTAAATAGTTTTAGTATCAACTTTGGGAATGTTCCATTTTCAGAAATCAGGAAACTCATTATCTTCAACAGTGTGATCTTCTTCATTTACAATATCAAGAGGACAACCAGTCCTGGAGCTGATAGAAGAGTTGGATCTCCACAACTTATCCATACTATCCAAGTTTTAACACTCAGTTATCATGTTTTTCTCACAACCGTTGCATTTCGTAACACATACCCTAAGCAACCCTATACCACACACATGCCCTACACGCCCTCTCTTGGCTCAAACGGGCCTTACAGTCAGGTTCTGGGACTTCACTTTACGTCTAGGGTGGCGCCAACGACGGTAAGAAGGAGACATAACAACGGAGCACCAAAGGTTCGGACAAGCACAGACAAGATACAAAGACACAACAACACTATCACCGGCCAGAAAAGAGTGGCTCTGATACCACAAAGGGGAAGGGGACGCACAGCTGAAGGGAAGAGAGACGGAAGCACAGTGATATTATATGTTGAAAGTAAATGTGTTTGTAAGCAAAATAAATATAAACACAAGTTAAATTAATAGTAGGGCGGTAGAACCTGCCAAGCAATATATATATATATATATATCTCATTTAATAAATATAGAACTTCCTTTAAAAACAAATTAATATGTTTATCATAATTAAGGGAAATCCTAATAGGTACTTCACTTGAGCATATGTGAAAAAGGCATATACATACTGCAAATGGTAAAGGAGAAAGAAAAAGTTGTTAATCCATTTTAATATGGTTAATTGTTTTGCCTCAATTAGTCGCCCAAACAACATACCGCTTATTCATACCACAACCACAAATGACAATGTTGCATTAGCCATCTATAATTGCTAATCTGAAAGTATAGATTTCTTTAATAGCTTTACCTTTGTTTCTTTTGGCTAATGAATCTTTACTGAATCAAAATCAAACCACAAAAATCATATAAAAATTACCAAATTAGAGTTTAAAATTATAATTAATTTTTTAGAAGAAATCTAGGCACAATTGCACAAAAATTCCATGTAACTAAGTCACACTTAGGAATATTGGACCATTTTTCCTTTGTATAAATAGGGGGATCCCAATGGGATGAGTGGGCTAAAAATTTTCTCTCCAAAACATTTATTGTAAGAACATAAAATTTTTCCATCGTAAACTTTTCATGATTAAAGAACATGATTTTCCAACTAATCAAACTAGAGTTTTTAGTACCTACAGCAATTTCACAACATCAGAAACAAACCCCAGTGTATACAATGTCAAATTCCATAGTCTCTTGTTACATCAAATAAGTGTTTAATTTTTCTTGCAAAGTATTAAATAGTAAAGCTTTTGGGCCATAGTCTCAATTAGGAGTGTCCAGACCTAACTCAGACCCGCCGGCTCGTAGAACCCGCTCGATCCCCACCTCCTGTTGGTCAGTGACGGGTTTTCAGGCCCAAGACCCGACGCCGGCAGGTCGAGTGGCGGGTTTTCTTCTCCAAAACCTGAGCCACCCGACCCGACTGATGATATATACAAATCCGGCCAACTCCGGCAAGATCAAGCTCTGATTCAAGGAGATCCGGCGAGATAATGACCATATTTGGTGAGATCCAAGCTGATTTTGGCGAGATCTCGACCATAGTTGGTGAGATCCAGCGAGATTCGAGGAGATCCAAGCTGATTTCAGTGATTTTCGATGCAAATGGAGTGAGCTTTTGCAGTTCCAGCGAAGTTTTTGCAGATTTCGGTGAAGTTTATGCAGATTCTGGCAAAGATTTTGAAGATTCTGGCAACGTTTGTAGGATCCGAAAACTCTCTCCACCGACCAAACCGACTTGAGCTTCACCCGAACCCGAAACTAACTCGAACCCATTGACGCTAGTGGTCGGTTTTGGGTCCCTCGGCCTTCCACCTGACGATAGTGGGTCAGGTCCGGGTTGGATCCAAAACCGACCCGGCTTGACCTATGGACAGCCCTAGTCTTAATTACAACTCTCAATCATGTTGGACTTGGATGACACCTATCAACAACATATCATTATGAGATGCAGAAAAAATTTGGTGTACACAACGTTTAGTGCAGATGGGAAGAAATTTCATCCTATTCTAATTGGTTAGGTTAGTAAGGGACCTATTCCAATTTAATGATCCTGGAATTTTGTATACAAGTAATAATCAAGAAAACTTCCGCCTAAAATAAGTTGGACGTTTGGCAAGAGAGAAAATTGATGTCTAGATAAATCAAGCAAAGGTCGACCAAAATAGACCATATTCTTAATTTCTTATCTCTATTTATTCCATGTACAAGACTTATAGTCAATGCTTGGTGTATAAAAGTTGAATATCTTATCTAAAGTCCATCATCTAAAAGCTTGAGAAAAAATTTATTTAAACCAACACAATATATAAATTATAAAGGAATCAAATAAAAATTGTCAAAAATAATGAAAATTTAATCTATGCTTAAATTCTTATAAGGATGAACATAATAGCAATATCTTTTTTTTTTTTAAATAAAGATAAAAAAAAAAATCTATGCTTATTTTGTATGTATGATAAAGTCCTATCACAAAGTTTTTTGAGACTCATGTTGTTTAGTGATTAGGAGTTATAAAGGAATAATCATCAATATATATATATATATATATATTCACTTGAGCATATGTGAAAAAAGGCATATACATACTACAAATGGTTAAGAAGAAAGGAAAAGTTGCTAATCCCTTTTAATATGGTTAATTGTTTTGCCTTAATCAGACGCTCAAACAACATACCGCTTATTCATACCACAACCACAAATGACAATGCAACATTAGCCATCTGTAATTGCTAATCTGAAAGTACAGATTTCTTTAATAGTTTTACATTTGTTTCTTTTGGCTAATATATCTTTACTGAATCAAAATCAAACCACAAAAATCATATAAAAATCACCAAATTAGAGTTTAAAATTATAATTAATTTTTAAGAATAAATCTAGGCACAATTGCACAAAAATTCCATGTAACTAAGTCACACTTAGGAATATTGGACAATTTTTCCTTCGTATAAATAGGAGAATCCCAATGGGATGAGGAGGCTAACAATTTTCTCTCCAAAATATTTATTGTAGGAACATAAAAGTTTTCCATTGTAAACTTTTCACGATTAAAGAACTTGATTTGCCAACTAATCAAACTAAAGTTTTTAGTACCTACAACAATTTCACAACATCATGAACAAACCACAGTGTATACAGTGTCAAATTCCATAGTCTCTTGTTACATCAAATGAGTGTTTAATTTTTCTCGCAAAGTATTGAATAGTAAAGCTTTTGGGCCATTGTCTCAATTACAACTCTCAAGCATGTTGGACTTGGATGACACCTATCAACAACATATCACTATGAGATGCAGAAAAAATTTGGAGTGTACACAATGTTTAGTACGGATGGGAAGAAATTTCATTCTATTCTAATTGGTTAGCTTAGTAAGGGACCTATTCCAATTTAATGATCCTGAAATTTTGTATACAAGTAATAATCAAGGAAACTTCCGTCTAAAATAAGTTGGACTTTTGGCAAGAGAGAAAATTGATGTCTAGACAAATCAAGCAAATGCCAACCAAAATGGACCATATTCTTAATTTCTTATCTCTATTTGTTCCATGTACAAGACTTACGGTCAATGCTTGGCGTATAAAAGTTGAACATCTTATCTAAAGTCCATCATCTAAAAGCTTGAGAAAAAATTTATTTAAATCAACACAATATATAAATCATAAAGGAATCAAAGAAAAATTGTCAAAAATAATGAAAATTTAATCCATGCTTAAATTCTTATAAGGATGAACACAATAGCAATATCTTTTCTTTTTTTTTAAATAAAGGTAAAAAAAATCTATGCTTATTTCATATATATGATAAAGTCCTATCACAAAGTTTTTTGAGATTCATGTTGATTAATGATTAGAAGTTATAAAGGAATAATCATCAATAAATATAAATATAAATATATATATATATATATATAAAAGTAGAGATTTCATATAGGAGTGCATGAGGTCTTGTCAAGTGACGCTCTAATTTTGCATTTAACATTTTTTTACGTCTTTCATTAAGTTTTTTTTTTACTGTTATTTAAAAGTTTACATTAACTTATTTTATTGTTATCTCATTAGTCTCTCAGTAATTGTCTAAGCTTACATCACACATTTCTCTATTTTTCATGTCTTTTAGCATACCCACCATTTTAATATTTTAAAAAAAAAAAGCAAAAAAATAATAATTAAGAACTAATAGTAATAACTAACCCGATAAGGCTTTGGAGAGAGATAAAGAAACACAAAAATGTTGTGGATTGTTAAATAAAACACATTATTTCACTACAAAATCAAAACACATTAAAGACAGAAAAAATATTTGGAAGAGAGAGAAAAAGAAATCTGAGTAGCCGCCGCCTTCGTAGTATTAGCATCCCACCACCGTCACAAAGGTATCCTACTCTCTGGTCTTCATTGAAGACCAACGGATGCTCATCGTGGCAAAAATGTTGAATTTCCATCTATATCACATGAACAAATGACAAGATATGACAACACCCAATTTGTTTAGAAAAAAGAACAGGAATTTATTTATAGAACGCTAGATGGTACCCAAAATCCAGATCCAAATCAAAATGTAGATCAAAATAATTGGA
This sequence comes from Quercus aquifolioides, assembly GCA_019022515.1. Taxonomy (NCBI): domain Eukaryota; kingdom Viridiplantae; phylum Streptophyta; class Magnoliopsida; order Fagales; family Fagaceae; genus Quercus; species Quercus aquifolioides. Next base: position 51,270,266 of record CM032335.1, read on the forward strand.
GATTGGACACATACCCTTTATAGATTATGGCAGCACAAGTCAAACTCTGCTGACACAATGAAAAAGTCTTCAATAATCTCCGCCGCTAGCTGATTTGGTAAAGTCAACGTCCAAAGTTTGAAGATGCTGTAACTTGCTTACATAGATCGTGGAACTGCTGCTTTTGTGTGGAAAATTATTTGGGTTTAAGCTAAACAAAATTAATTAGTGGGATCTGACTATGAGAGGACAGAGAGTTTCATTCTTCAACTAACTAAAAATTAGTCGTCGGAGAGTTGACCATTAGGAAGTGGTGTTTTTGTCATTTCGGCATGGCCTGTGTTTGTCTTAGTCATAGGCCCAAGAAAGACTTGATTTATTGGGCTTATGTTATGTATAATTTTTAAAAAAATTTAATTTTTTTTATAGATATAGTTGTATTTTTATTCATTTTATTATTTTTATATAAAATGAACCAATTGGAAATAATTATACCAAATGAGCAAGCTTTTTTTTTTATTACTAGTATTCAATCCAATAAAAGTCAATATTTTTTCACAACTTGTGAAGGTGGTAAATCATAATTGGTGTTTAATAAGTCTTTCACGCGTATGTTTGGCTGAAAATTTTTAATTTTTTAACTTTTAAGCTTTCGCTTTTTTATCTAAGCTTTTCTTTGTGAAAAAAATGGTAAAACTAGTTTTTTGAAATAAGCTAATTTTTATATTTTTGTCACACATTTAACATAAAAAAAAAAGTTACTAAAAACTATATCTTTTGATTAATATTATGCAAATAAACTACAAAAAAAAAAAAAAAAAAAAAAAAAAAAAACAAGTTTCTAAACAGATACTATAGATCAAATGAACCCATCAAATTGTTTTAATAGGCTTAATTTTCTGTAGTTTATTCGCTTTTGTGTGTATTTGGATTAGCTTTGTAGGAAGGATAGGCCCAGAAATGTATATTGGGCCTTGGGCCCTGTCTGAGGACACTTAGTTGTCCGAGAACAAAGGAACATTGATATAGAGGTACGGGCTAGTGAATGGAGGAATGTGGTTAGTCATAAGGGTTCAGGAAGGTGGTCTGAGGACAACGGCTTAATAGAGCAGAGGTCAGGAGGGCAGACGTGACGTCAACGGCAACGCTCAGGGCAGTTCTAATGGAAAAGATGAGCATCAGGAATGGATAAGGTAAAAAGAAAGTGAGAAATATCTTAGTGAAAGCTGCTACCACCGCATTAAATGCTCTGTAGCTAACTCTCTGACTGTATTAATGTAGAGGTGATGTCTGAACAGTGATAATCAGCCTTATAGCTACTCGCAAAGGCTTCAGGAAGGTGTTGATAGGACAAGGATCAAAACTAGCCACGTGGTCTACACGTGGAGGGTGGAAGTGAAAGAGAAAGGATAGTATAAAAGGGAAAGAATCCCCTTAAGAACAAGGATTAGAAAATTGAGAGAAAAACATGGTAGCAACAAAAGCTAGACTTGTAATCAAACTCAAAAGAAATATATACAAGAATTGATGTCCTTGGATTGAACCGATGACAATTTTCTTTAGATAAAATCAGTTTCTCTTTGCTTTCTTGTCATTTGGACCTATTATAATTGTTGTTCAACTCATTAAAGCCTAGTTTTCTAACCCATTCTCTACAAAATCATTGTATTGGGCTCTTTGAACCTAAAGCCTCTTATCCTTTGGACTTAGTGACTAAAACGTGTCCAAATCAACATTGGCCTCTCCTTCCCGGAAGAAGAAACTATATATTTTTGTTTTGATAAATCCTGGGAGACGAAACTTATAACTTTCATTAAACAATTTGCCAAGATAATAAGTTGTAATTAATGGTCCACAACATTGGTGATGGTAAGAGTGGTAAGAGGATTAGAGTTTTTTTTTTTTTTTTTTTTAATTATCATTGGATTGGTAACAACCGAGATCAGTTTCAAATTCATTTCATGAAGTTTTTAGGGAATTGGATTTTTAAAAAGAAATGTATGGCCTACATATAATTAACAAAAAGAGTAAGGTGTTCTATGCAGAGATGTTAATGGGAAAACTAAGATATTTATTCTCAAGTATAATGGTATCTTCGAATGCCTTTGATCCTTGGAAGATTAACCATGCACAAGTGTAAACCCTTTCTTCATGAGATTGTAGGAAGAATTCAGTCTTGGAGAGCAAAACATTCATATTTTGCTTCAACTTTGCAAGGTCCAGTCAATTTTTTTGACTCAAGATATATAGGTAGGTGTTTTCTGAAGTTCGATATCTACTTCTCTTTGGCATGATGACTTTTACTTTTACCCAGCAAGCATAGATTTGATTTCCTATGTGCTGTTCTCGTTTTTGTGTTTGAACCTTGACACTATAAATTCGCTCAAACATTCCATTTGTTAAAAAAAAAGTGCACAAAACGACTCATGGTTTTATAGCCAGAACATAAAATACCATCATACCATCACTCAAGCTTGAAGACACTTGAGTTTTCCTAAAAAATATAAAACTTCAATTCCACAACAACTTGCAGAGTTAAAAGAGTACCTAATTTGCATTGATATCACTTAATTTGTTACCTTAAATCTAGTCCAAAACCTTGCTTTGTAAAATGATCGGTTTAACAAGAGATTGCCCAACAAGGTTGAACAAATTAAATTGGCAAATAACTGTTAAGGCAAACTTGGTGTTTTGCACTTTTGCTTGCATTGCATGTCTTTTTGGGTCACTAATCATGAAACTAAGTCTAGTAGATAAACTGGGTATTTCCATGGGTAACAGATTAATCTCTCACATATAAATATGTACATATGCACGTGTCTGAACTCATAATCTCTTCCTTCTCAACCTCAGTCTTTATAAAGGAAGGAGGTCACTCATTTGAGCTAAAGTTCATTTGGTCAGATTTATCGTATTTATTCATACTAATTCCATAGCTCATCATATCTTGTTCTGAAAATAATATTATGACCTTAATACCAAACAGTTACAATGGTTTAATAGACCATTGGTCGATAGGCTGGGAAATTATAGTATAGAATCTATAACAGAATTTCATTAACATCACAAACAAGGAAATTGCCTCAGAACATTTTCAGAAAGACAGTTCCAAATGGACTAAGTGCGTTTGCTAATCATACAACGACATTACTCAAATCATATTATATGGTTTATGCACAAACTAAAGGAATAAAAGAACAGCACCAAATGGACAACTATCATCAATTCCAAACAATACTAAAACAAATATTTATCCAAAATTTTAAAGAAATCCCTAAATATAAGAATAATGCCCCCAAGTGATTGGGGAAAATTTTGAAAAGAAAGAAAAGAAATACTAACATGAGATGTGCCAGCACAAGCAGTAAAAGGACCTAAAATCAGAATGATGATCAAGTTAAGACAAGTGATAGTAGTGAGTTGAATAACACGAGTATAAATTAACTGGATCTTACTAACAACCAAGATCCAGTCAAGAGGGCACACACCAAAAAGATAGAAAAGAAAGACAGATGAAACAAAAATCAAAGTTACTGAGTTTGGGAAAAAAACTGAAACATTCAGAGAAGTGAATGACATTAGTGGAGGGCAAGACAGGCTTGCTGGTTGTGTTTCTTGAGGTATTCATACAGGGTACTGAAAATTTGTGTAGAGGTCTTTTAACCAAATCCAGAGCTTAGGTTTAAACGAAAGGAAAATCCAAATGCGCCCTATTTTAAACCAAAGCTTCATAAGGTCCATGTCCAGCCAAATTATCCCACTAGAACTACCCCCAATAGATGATCTAAAAAATTATTTGGATAGTCTTCCCATAGAATTATGAAAAAAGCAAATGTATTTGTGCAGGTTATATGACAAGACAATCTAACTTCCAAATTTAAAATTTTCATTTTTCAAAGAAGCATTATTACTGATAAAACAACCAAGAAGTCACCAAAAAAAGAAAAAGAAAAAAACATTTCTTTTATCTCTAACAAGCTTCAAGAGTTTCTCCAGCAGTAAATCAAACAGAGTTCAGAAATAATATTTTTTTTTTTTTTAAGTCAATATCTGACCATGGGATCTAACCTTGCTCAAGATGAGATTTTTGTGTGAAAATATGTTTAGAGAAATAGTTAGTGTGAACAAGTAATTTTTAAGGATTTGAACAACCTAATGTGTGAATAGGGGTAAAATTTGGCCAACTATAAAATCTAGAGAGAAGAAAACAACCACACAATTGATCATCATATCATCCCTGAGGTGACTCATAGGAACAGATAAATAACTCTCTCCCTCTTTCACTTCAAAGTGCCAACATGTCCCAAGTCTTGTCAAGTGCATTGATGTCTCTTTGTGCTTGGTGGATTCATAAGGATTGCTAACATAGAGCAAAGCACCAACTCCTAGGCTCAAAACTTTAAAGCATCAAATTCGTCTCTTATTCAATTTCTTAAAGTACTCTTTTTAGTGGGCCTTCCCCAGATAATAAATAATTAACAACAATTATGATGAGTATTATTACATCCTCAGGAACTAGCTCAGACACAACTGAACAATAATTAAACCGCTACCGAAGGTGGATCTGTGTTACTGTTTGGCATCATAACCACAAAGACAAGCTTTCAGGTTTTTCTCTTTTGCACATATCTTCAGGGAGAGTGAATCGTGGGACTATGACCACACTATCACTACCTCATGTCACTATTGCTCCACATACCTACCATGAACATGCATCTAAGCTACTTTCCAAGTGTGACTAAAGAATCTCTTTGTCCAGATTTATATGAGCTTAATTTCATGCATTGTTAAATCCTGCCACCATGTTGACTAACCTGCTGTACAAAATGGTCTATGAACCATTGGGCATCTCCTCCCCCACAAGGGGTGGAGGAAAGAACTCAATGGAAAATCAGATAAACGAAGAGAAGGTAGGTCCTAGAAAATCAACTCAAGAACACAACTCATTTTAATAGGAGCTTTCATTTTTTAATTCAGGCTCCACATAGTGTGTGTGTGTGTGTGTGTCAACTAACCTAGTAGGAGTACTACTTTTTATAATCAATAATGGGGAAAAAATTTCAAACAAGTAAAGATCATTCATTGGGTCATGGACACCAAATTAGTATTGATTGAACACAAAAATCATTACCTAATTTTGTATGGGTCCGGTTAATGTATGCCCTTAGGGCATTCATTTTTCCATAAAAAGTTTCTTAAAATGGTTTACTAATGTATGCCCTAAGGGAATACGTTAGTAAGAGCCATTTTGTATATACTCCCAAAACTTTCTAACACAAGTAGATTTCAAGTTTCCTCATCTTGTTTGATTTTTCATTCTACACACAAGCAAGACTACAAAATAGAATTACACTATGATATCAATCTTAAAAACCACTTAATAATCTTGTAAAAGAAAAAAAACTGCTTCTATTTAAGTATTAGAATTTTGAAACTCCACTATCATTCTCAAGCAGTTTGACAAAGTACCTATAATGGAAAAAAGGCAATCATCAAATCACATTTCACTTCTATTGTGATTAGAACCTAGATTCTCCTTCAGGAAAACAAAACCCAATATTTAATAGTACTAGCCTATATTTTAACACTAAACTAGGGAAAAAATCCTCAGAAATGTTTGAATGGAATGAATTCATATAATTTGGAGATTTGCAGCCATACTTGTAGCCCATTGAAGCAAAAAAAAATTTCATATGCTAACTATAAGTTAGATTTTCAAATCAAGCAGTTTCCATCCATAAATAAAGCTTTAAGTGAATGGAGACCTCTCTCTATCTACTCAGGTCCCATAACAATTTTTTAAAATATGACTATAAGTTAGATTTTCAAATCAAGCAGTTCCCATCCATAAATAAAGCTTGAAGTGAATGGAGGCCTCTCTCTCTCTCTACTCAGGCCCCATAACAATTTTTTTAAATATGACTCTGAGTCTCTGACCCAACTCCTACAATCCCCAAGCAATGACATAAAAAATCATAAACCAACAACAATTCTTTAGTCTATTGTTAAGTTACACATGCACCCACTAGTCTCAAACCCATAACCTCACCCTCCATCCTATTATTAAAAAACAAAGACCCCATTTGAGCTAAACCCACCCCATTGGGGAGCACATCATAAACCACCATGTCTAATTATCATTCCTCATTTTTTTGATAGACACGATAGTATTTGAACCTATGACATCTGCACAATCAAGTTTCCTCTCTATTGTCAGGCAAAGACACCAATAGCTTTTTTTCAACCATATAAGTAGAATTCTAACCCAAATCCCTTATTCGAGCAACTTTAAAAGCTAACTAGAACCCAATACCATTCCTCATTTCCTCTCCAAGACGTACAAGTAATTACATCATGTAAAGTTGTAAAAACTCATAAAACAGACAAAATAATAATAATAATAATAATCAAACTTTGAGATAGCCAAATTCATAAAAATCTTGAAATGATAATTCTTAAATCAAAAGGGTTCTTTTTGGTATAGGCAATAAGAGACTTTATCAATTAAGCTAACTAGAACCCATGTTCCTAATTCAACAATCAAAGACTTTAACAATTGAGTTAACTAGAACCCAATACCATTCCTCATTTGCTCCCCAAAACATACAAGTAATTACACCATGCAAAGTTGTAAAAACCCATAAAACAGAACAAATAATCAAACTTGGAGATACCCAAATTCATATAAATCTTGAAATCCCAGTTCTTCAACCAAAAAAGCAAAAAACCCAGATGGAAATTGTCAAAGTCTTAATCTTTTGTTCCAAATTATTGAATGGGAAAACCGAAACAACACGAAACCAAATCAACCCATTTCGTTTAAGGAATATCCCAAGGCTTTGGTTCAGGGCCAGCCACAACCATATATTGAACCTCAGGAGTAACAACAACCATGTCTAAGTACCATTCCTCAAAAAAAAATTTAATTTTTTTTTTATATAAATACAATAGTATTTAAATCTATGATGTCCACTCCATAATAATGTCCAAAAAGGATTTTCTTTGGTATATGCAAAATTCACACCCAGCCTATTCGATTTTAAGAAACTTTACCAATTGATTTAACTAGAACGTAGGCCTAATTCAATGATAAAAGACTTTAATAGTTGAGCTAACTCATTTGCTCTCCAAAACGTACAAGTAATTACAAAATGTAAAGTTATAAAAAAACCCATAAAACACAACAAATAATCAATCTTGGAATACCCAATTTCGCATAATTCTTGAAATGACAGATCTTTAACCAAAAATACAAAAAACCCAGATGGAAATTCCAAAGTCTTAGTCATTTGTTCCAAATTATTGAATTGAAAAAACGGAAAAAAGCAAGAACCAAATCTGAGTTTCAACCTTTTTCCCCTTAAGGAATATCCCAAGGCTTTGGTTCAGGGACACCCACAACCATACCTTGAAGCTCAGGAGTGAGAACAACCTGACAAGCAAGACGAGAATGCGTGTTCATAACACGTGCACGCGAGCTTCTCTTCAAGATGTACTCCTCATCGTAGGTGCGAGGTGGGAGCATGTCGAGCCATTTTTGAGCGATGTTGACTTCACACTCAGCTGAACAAGCGTCGATGTCTTCGAGCCTGTGAGAGGCAGGGTCGATGAGACCAGTGTTGGTTAAGGCTTTGAGAAGAGTCTGACCGGTTAGACCCACCACCTCGTGCTTTTTCCCATCTGGGTCCAGCGCTGCGAGCTTCACTATGCGATCTGAGACTTTGGAAGAGAATGGGAGATGGGAGTTTGGGATTAGAGATTTGGAGAGGTGGATTTGGGAGGAGAGTTTTTGACGAAGGCTTGATCTCATCAGTGTCATCGCCATTTTTGCGTTTGTTTGGGGAGAAATGTGAGAAATGCTTCTTTTCTCCTGATGGAGTTTTCGGATTTTGTGGCTTTTGCTATTCCCTTCTTTTTTTTTTTTTTTTTACCTAAATTTGTATGAATTTTTATTTTCATCCCTAAATTATAAAAATTCTTTTTTTTTTCTTAAACTATTGAAAACTCTTAAACTTTAAAAAGGATTTTTTTTCTTTCTTTCTTAAACTATTAAAACAAAACAAACAAAAAAAAAGTGTAATTATATATATATATATATATATAATTTGAGTACAAAAAGAATTTTTCAAAGTTTGCGGCCATTTTTGCTATTTTTTAAATATTATTTTTATTTTAAACTTTAGCTTGATTTATATTTTCATCCCAAAAAAAAAAAAACAAAACAAAAAACAAAAAGAAAAGTTTCTTTTTAGAAAAAAAGAGGGGGGAGGGGAAGTGGAATCATCACCCCCGCCCCATGTTACATTGCCACTTGGGTTTTTTGGTTTCTTTTTAGAAAAAAAGAGGGGGGAGGGGAAGTGGAATCATCACCCCCGCCCCATGTTACATTGCCACTTGGGTTTTTTGGTAAGCTCATGGGTACCTCCAACGTAGATCAGGACATGACACTATTCGACCTCATTCTCATTATTTTTGCATATTAAGAAGTATGAGTCAATAACTTAAACTCGCGACCTCTTGGCACTTGTTCAAAGTGACAAGTCTTTTGGAAAGATTCCTACGGCTACACCACACTCACTAGTGCTAAAGAAAACATTTTAAAGTTAAGAAAAAAAAAAAAACTTCATCTACACTTTAGAAATAAAATAAATAAAAAATTATTTTTTTAATAATTTGATAATTACAACTGTGGGGCCCGTGGGCCTGGTAGCCTCGGCCCATCTTGCATTTGGCCCAAAGCCCATGCCAAGGAATGATGATCGTCTGAGGATGGTGTATGAAGACCTATGCTTTTTTGGGTCCACGCCGAGGACATCCCTGTCCTCGGCGTACCGAGGCTGATTCCAGGTGGGGGAACAGGCCCAAAACAGGTTGTCACCTCCACACTAAATGCACTCATCTAACCCCCTGGCCGCATTAATGGGGATGTAATCCCTGGGCAGGGTAACATTGGTCATGGTGAACTACTCGAGTACTGATAAGGCCTCTGATGGGACGGACGATCAGAGGGAAGGCAAGTGGATGATCAACAAATAGAAGAAAGAGATAGGAGGGAGAGATATATATAAAGGGGCGAGCAAAGCAATTAGGGGGGGGGGGGGGGGGAACCTCCTCAGACAAGCGTCGAGGAGCTACCCTTAGGAATAAGTTGGGTTCATTCCCCTTCAATGGTGAAGAGTACCTGGTGCACTGTTATTAGTCTGTTAGGGCCTAATTCTTCAACCCACTCTCTAAAAATGTATTGTTTGGGTCCAATCCAAATTGAGTCCTTACAATTGGCGCCGTCTGTGGGAAGAATTTGTGCACCAACAGACGCAACGGACCATCGTTCCTAAGTAACTAGCTTGCGGAGGGTTAACGACAAAGCTTTTGCAAAAAAAAAAAAACCATTGCACAAAAGTAGAAGATTCAAAGGAAAAGAAAAGAAACGTCGCAGTAGTTTATTAAATGAAAAGAAAACGTACAAGATACAAACAGAGGCTCAGACAGGCTTGTTTTAAAGCCAATTCTACAAACTGTGAGAGACCGCGCCTCCGGCCCGTTTTAGAAAGTTGGGCCAAACCCACATGAATGGGTGGAGTCGTGTTATTGCCTCTCAAAATGGAGGTTCGACTGATTATATTTTTCCCTTTAGATTAAAGGTTTTACAATGGAGTCGCCACTTATTTAATTGTTGGAAAAATAAGAAAACCATAGTTGAAAAATTCCTCATTTTATTAATTTGAAATTTGAATTTACATTGATCATAGGAAAACTACATGGCTTTGGTCCTAGATACAATCTAAGATAAAGTACATGGCTTTGTTTCCTAGTTACAATCTAGAAATTGAAAATTACAAGGATAAGCATTTGATCTACTAACCCTTGATCTAAGTTCGGAGGCTATGTTACAAGGTGGGAAGGTGTTAGGCACCCACCTTGCCCGGTGAAACCGGTCTTCTAGACTATGGTGGCCAACAATCATATCATATCATCCAATATGTCAATCAATTTACATGTTGAATTTGATGTGTGTGCATGTGATAAACCCTAATTCAATTTATTAAACACTTTATTTGGATTGAAAAATAAAATTCTAGTGAATGTGTGTGGATGGTGATAACCTAGATTCAAGAATTTGAAAGAATTATGAAAGAAACATGTTTTTCATATTTTTGATATGGATTTAAGATTAAAACTAGTGTTTATGCATGAACATGTGATGAACAACCAAGAACATGTGAAGAACACATAAGAAAAATTAAGAACATTCAAACATATTCAAGAGAGTTTAAATAATCACTATCATGTTTTAATCCTAAATTCTCATCATGGAAACACAAGAAACAATTAGAGAAAGAGATTATACCTTCATGCAAGATCCATATGGTGGAGGAGGAGACTCTTGATGGAAGTCCTAGGGTGGAGGAAAAGAAGAGTTAGGAGAGGAAGAGTGAGTCTCACTCAATACCTTGAGTCTCAGGAAGACCAAGATATGACAAGACTACTCAACTTCACTAGAACTCAAGAGAGGGGAAGAGAGGGGATTTTTGTCCCTTGGAATGAAGGAGGGGGAGGGTTTATATAGTGGTAGTGGAGGGAATATGAATGGAAGGCCATTTAATGAGGGTTGACAAGGATTATGAACCTAGACCTCATTTTAGCCTTGAGGAAAATCTGGTGCATTAAATGGAGAGATTGGTGGGAGTGGGGAGCAAGCCAAAATTCGGTTTTCCCGTAGCTGCTGTAACAGCTTGTAGAGTCAACTTCGAAAAATCATATCCAACTCAATTCTGATTGGAATTGTCTCGTTCTTGTGCTCAAATTGAAGCCCCGGATGTCTAGTTTCTGGGAAAATTAACCTCATTTACAGATTCAAAATATTCTGAGAGATATTGATGAAATGGTGAGCAGAGGTCATTTGTTAGAAAATGGTTTCAGCACAATTAACATTAATAGGTCCCAAATTAGCTCCCAATTAACATTAAATGGCTCCAATCACTCCCATTTCAGACTTAATTGATTCCAAATTAACTCTAATTAAAAGATAATTGCATAAATTACTCATTGAATAATTAATGTTTAACTATCTAATTAATTAGGTATATGCAACCTCACCATAAAATGTAGTCCTAACCAATCAAATTATGACACGTCATTAATCTCAAATTGATTACACTTATAACCAATTGAAATCAATTGTTCATAATCACATATAGTCGGACTAAATTTGTGATAGTGCATCTCAGCCATTAAAACTTGATTTGATGATAACTTTCAATCTGGTGATCCGATTAGGGCTTATGACCAGTCGATTTGATCGTTACAACATCAAGATCATTTTAGGGAAATGAGATTAAGGATCTAATGGCTAGAGTCAAGATGCATATTTTCAAGGCAAAATTACCCTTTTACCCTCCATGTGAGGTTAAATACGGGTTGCAAAATGGGGTGTCAACAGAATGCCCCTCATTGGCAGAGTTTGAAAAGCGAATGTCAATGTATGAAAGAGACACCTAACTTTGCAATCAGTATTTAACCGTGGTAAATGTATGATGCATGTAGATAAAAATGTAGATGGTCATGTTATGGATCAAAATGTGGACCGAATCTTGAGGGAGATTGCCTACGTACCTCTTAGTGGGAGGATCAGGTCCAAACGTAGTTCATGCATGCAAACTTTTTTTGTTTTTTTTGTTTTTTTTTTTTTTTTTTTTTTTTTTGAAAACGAAATGAGTACAAGACATGCTTACCAGTGGTCACGACAAAATGAGGATTTTAGTCGTGATCTTAAATTTTGGACATGCTTCCCAGAGGTCCGATGGATTTGAATTTGGACGTGCTTCCCAGAGGTCCATTGGATTGAAGTTTGGACGTGCTTCCCAGAGGTCCGTGGATTTGAATTTGGACGTGCTTCCCAGAGGTCCGATGGATTGAAGTTTGGACGTGCTTCCCAGAGGTCCGATGGTTTGAAATTTGGACGTGCTTCCCAGAGGTCCGTGGATTTGAATTTGGACGTGCTTCCCAGAGGTCCGATGGATTGAAGTTTGGACGTGCTTCCCAGAGGTCCGATGGTTTGAAGTTTGGACGTGCTTCCCAGAGGTCCGATGGTTTGAAATTTGGACGTGCTTCCCAGAGGTCCGATGGTTTGAAATTTGGACGTGCTTCCCAGAGGTCCGTGGATTTGAATTTGGACGTGCTTCCCAGAGGTCCGATGGATTTGAATTTGGACGTGCTTCCCAGAGGTCCGATGGTTTGAAATTTGGACGTGCTTCCCAGAGGTCCGATGGATTGAAGTTTGGACGTGCTTCCCAGAGGTCCGATGGATTTGAATTTGGACGTGCTTCCCAGAGGTCCGATGGATTTGAATTTGGACGTGCTTCCCAGAGGTCCGATGGTTTGAAATTTGGACGTGCTTCCCAGAGGTCCGATGGATTGAAGTTTGGACGTGCTTCCCAGAGGTCCGATGGATTTGAATTTGGACGTGCTTCCCAGAGGTCCATGGATTTGAATTTGGACGTGCTTCCCAGAGGTCCGATGGTTTGAAATTTGGACGTGCTTCCCAGAGGTCCGATGGATTGAAGTTTGGACGTGCTTCCCAGAGGTCCGATGGTTTGAAATTTGGACGTGCTTCCCAGAGGTCCGATGGTTTGAAATTTGGACGTGCTTCCCAGAGGTCCGTGGATTTGAATTTGGACGTGCTTCCCAGAGGTCCGATGGTTTGAAATTTGGACGTGCTTCCCAGAGGTCCATGGATTTGAATTTGGACGTGCTTCCCAGAGGTCCGATGGTTTGAAATTTGGACGTGCTTCCCAGAGGTCCGGTGGATTGAAGTTTGGACGTGCTTCCCAGAGGTCCGATGGTTTGAAATTTGGACGTGCTTCCCAGAGGTCCGATGGTTTGAAATTTGGACGTGCTTCCCAGAGGTCCGGTGGATTGAAGTTTGGACGTGCTTCCCAGAGGTCCGATGGTTTGAAATTTGGACGTGCTTCGCAGAGGTCCGATGGAATTGATTTTGGACGGCATTATTCCTGCCAATGTGTATGGGCCTTTTACCTTAGTACCTGCAAAATAAATACTTTCAATTAGTAACAGAGGTATTTATTGAAAAGACTTTGGCATACCTGGCGAATGCCCCTAGTTTGGGACATCTTCCATGCTGAAGGTGGACAATTGACTTGATGTTGCACCACTGGAGAATATGGAAGAGGAGGCTAACTTTTCTTGAAGAAGAATTTAATGAAGATTTTTTTTTTTTTTTTTTTTTTTTTTTTTTTTTTTTTTTTTTTTTTTTGAAAGATTCAGAAAGAATTTTTTTTTTTTTTTTTTTTTTTTTTTTTGAAATATGAAGATTTGTTCATTGTTAAAAAGTGAAGAAGATGAAGATGAAGATGGAGAAAAAGTGATGAAGATTTATTCACGATGATGATTTTTTTTTTTTTTTTTTTTTTTTTTTTAAACCAATCCTTTGAATGAGAACAACTTTGGCTGGAAGTTGATCCTTGTTTAATTCCCAATGCCCCTAGTTTGAGGCATATTCCATGCTTAGATTGAAGCTGAGTTCATTTGATGTTGCGACCATTGGGAAACATGAAAGAAGATCACGGTCCGCCATCCTTGGTTCCTGCAAAAGGCTTTCTTTCTCTAGCTTGTTAGAGACCAATAATCGTGAAAACTTGCACACAATATAAATAGGCCAATGCACCAAGTTTGAACATGCTTAATGAAAACAGGGCTTAACCTAACATGCAGCCAAACAATTTTGTCACATTGTTTTGACTTTGTTCTCTAAGGTTGTTTGGGTGAATGGGACCGGGCCTTTGCAAGGCTGCCTACGTACCTCTCTCATAGAGGATCAGGTCAAGACGTAGTTCAAGAGAACTGGATTTTGAAAAAGAACGATTTTTTTTTTTTTTTTTTTTTTTTTTTTTTGGAACAAGATGTGATCCTTTGAACAACCATTTTAGAAAATCATAGTGTTTAAGAATCAAACAAATCTCTTTGATTGGGAAGGATCAAGATCATTAAACTCATGTAATCAAATTTGCTTCATCCTTTTGAACATCGTCAGATTAAGTCTCCAAAGGCAATCAAGAAATGAAATGAATCACATTGTTGGGTGCAAACAAGGAGAGTGCTCTAGGTTTGGAAGTTCTTTTGAGTCATTTTGAGGATTTGAGAATTTGAGAAATTTTGTCCTTGGACATATCATCCTGTGGGGTTTGACAATTTTAAGCATTTTTCCTTTTTAATTCAAGAGAAAAATATTATTAGAGTTTAAGATGCGCCTACAATTAGCAAGACTTCAAGGAGGTCTTATTCATGGGTTGTAATGTAGGTCAGGTTTAGGTTATGAAATGAAGGATATAAAAAGGCTCAAAATTCCCTATGATGTTCCCCCCAAGTATGCATTACTCAAAAATCAAGTATTGGAGGAGTTTTACCATTTCTTTTTTGTCATCTTCTCACTAGTCTTCATTGGTCACTTGTATCAACAATCGTTTTTATGCTCATTCCTCTTGAATCATACCTCTATACTTTCATTTTGTAAAATTCTTCTCTTTTTAGGTTGCATCTTCAAGTTTCCAACTCGGTAGGATTTTCTAATTTTTCTTTTCTTACTCTTCATTTCTTTGGCCTTAACTTTTGCCTAGACCGCCCTTTTGGGTTTTCAGCCTAGCGGGCTTCCATTTTTTTTTTTTTTTTTTTTTTTTTTTTAATCTTTCATCTCTTGATTGAATGAACTTTTTTTTTTTTTTTTTTTGGGATCTTTTGCCTTCATTGTTTTCCTCAGCTTAAGTCATTTTGATACACTCTCTAGACTTCTTTCTTGCCTTGATGTGCTTGCACATTTCTATGCTTGATGAACCTTTTCCTTTTTTGGTGAACTCTCTTTTAGATGAACCTTCTACACTTCTTAGCATGATGAATTTTAGGTTCTTCAAACTTGATGCACATTTTGTTTTCTCTCACATTGATGAAATTTCATTTCTCCTTCCTTGATTGAGTGAAAGCTCATTTTTCTTTGATGATCTCTTATCTTTAGCTTAACGAATTCTCTTCTTGTCTTTCATGTCCTCTAGGAGAGATTTATCAATTAGCTTCAAAGCTCAAGGTCGACTCCTCCTTAACATGAGATTTAAGCATACATACTTTGAATTTTCCCACCCTAGGTTTAGATTTTAGTGGGTTCATGTAAAAAAAGAGGCTAAGTGTTTAAAGGCTCAAATGGGCTAGCAATGGATAATGATCATTCTAGGTATTAAGGTATAATCTTGTTTTACCAAAGACGGCCTCCTATCCCTAGCAATGCTTGCTTGTAGGCACAATGACTTAAGCTCTTTTAATAAATTCACCTTAAAAGAAAAAGTATGAATGCTCTGATGATGTGAAACAAAAGATCTGTGAAAATTGGTTTGAGTGTATGGTTTCTTGGGATTTTTTGATGGATGGATTCTTTTTGATTGCCTTTTAAGACCATTTCTTCTTATATTCTAAGTTAAGTAGCAAAAGTCTTTACATGGATTAAATGAAATTAATCATTCCTTGGTACAATTTGATTGCTCAAGCCTTTAAACATCAAGATTTAGAAAATGTTTTGTCCAAGGGATCCTCATGTACCATTTTGAAAAGGAGATTTTAAAGAATCTTGAAATCTTTGAAAGAAAAAAAAAATGATCTTTTTGAAAAAACCACTAGGTAGTCCAATGCCCCTAGTTCAAAGAATTTTTTTTTAAATGACTTAAGGGCTCAATGCCCCTAGTCCAAGGACTTTTTTCATTTGAAAAATTTTCTCTTTTTTTGGGAAAGATTTGGAAATCTTGAAATTTTTTTTTTGAATTTTTTTTTTGTTTTTTGTTTTTTGTTTTTTTTTTCTTAATATATATACATGAACAAAGCTCATTAAATGCTACATGAAAATTTTGAATTCAAAGAAACATAGAAACATGGAATAAACAATCAAATTTTAATCTTAACCATGATGTTGCAAACCAAATGTGGAGTGAGGCAAAGTTGGGCCACTTGCTTCTTCTTGGTCCATTTAGGATGCTTGAGGCTTGGTGTGCTTGAACCTTGATTATGATGAAATGGCTTGGGCTTGCACTTAGAAGGCTTGAACCTTGATTATGATCTTTTGATATTTGCTTGAAATGGCTTGGGCTTGCACTTGAAATGCATGCATCTTGTGAGCTTTTGGCTTTTGATGTTGATCATGCGTATACACCTTTGATGGGCTCAAGTATTGGGCTTAGAATGATTCAAGAAACAATTTTCGGTTTCCATACCAAGTAGAGTTCAATCACAAGCCTTTGGGCTTGAGCTCATTCATAACATACAAGGTTCAAACAATTATGATGGGCTCAAGCGTTGGACCTGGGCTCATCATGGTTCAAACAATGGCCAAACAAATGCATAATGCAATGCAACTTACGTGGACCGACCTAAAGGTAGGTTCTATGGGTCATTACAACATGGGTAGAAGGTAGGTTAAAGGTCCCCACAAGCTAGGACGTCGTACCTCCCAACTTGTGACGCCAGGAGCGCCGCGTTGGTCCGAACGGTACAGTTTGTCCCTATGAACCACCATGGCATAACCATGATGATCCTTGTCGCGGTGGGTGGTAGGTTCACCGCTGGGTATGTGAGTCTCAGGAAGACCACAATCCACGGCTAATACTACCGGGCTTCCGGGCTAGCACACAAATAAAACAAATTTCATTCAAGCAAATGATGCATGACATGCAAAATAATTACATATTAGACATATTATATACAAAAAGCAATAAACAAACAATGACATGGTTGGCCACCATAACCTAATTGAAGCTTAGCCCTCAATGTCCCCAGCGGAGTCGCCACTGTGAGAGACCGCGCCCCCGGCCCGTTTTAATGAATGTTGGGCCAAACCCACGTGAATGGGTGGAGTCGTGTTATTGCCTCTCAAAATGGATGTTCGACTAGTTATATTTTCCCCCTTAAATTAAGGGTTTTACAATGGAGTCGCCACTTATTTAATTGTTGGAAAAATAAGAAAACCATAGTTGAAAAATTCCTCATTTTATTAATTTGAAATTTGAATTTACATTGATCATAGGAAAATTACATGGCTTTGGTCCTAGATACAATCTAAGATAAAGTACATGGCTTTGTTTCCTAGTTACAATCTAGAAATTGAAAATTACAAGGATAAGCATTTGATTTACTAACCCTTGATCTAAGTTCGGAGGCTATGTTACAAAGTGGGATGGTGTTAGGCACCCACCTTGCCCGGTGAAACCGGTTTTCTAGACTATGGTGGCCAACAATCACATCATATCATCCAATATGTCAATCAATTTACATGTTGAATTTGATGTGTGTGCATATGATAAACCCTAATTCAATTTATTAAACATTGCATTTGGATTGAAAAATAAAATTCTAGTGAATGTGTGTGGAAGGTGATAACCTAAATTCAAGGATTTGAAAGAATTATGAAACAAACATGTTTTTCATATTTTTGATGTAGATTTAAGATCAAAACTAGTGTTGTGCATGAACATGTGATGAACAACCAAGAACATGTAAAGAACACATAAGAACATTTAAGAACATTCAAACATATTCGAGGGAATTTAAATAGTTACTATCATGCTTTAATCTTAAACTCTCATCATGGCAACACAAAAAACAAGTTAGGGAAAGGGATTATACCTTGATGCAAGATCCATATGGTGGAGGAGGAGACTCTTGAAAGAGGTCCTAGGGTGGAGGAAAAGAAGAGTTAGGAGAGGAAGAGTGAGTCTCACTCAATACCTTGAGTCTCAGGAAGACCAAGATATGACAAGACTACTCAACTTCACTAGAACTCAAGAGAGGGGAAGAGAGGGGGGTTTTGGTGCCTTGGAATGAAGGAGGGGGAGGGTTTATATAGTGGTAGTGGAGGGAATATGAATGGAAGGCCATTTAATGAGGGTTGACAAGGATTATGAACCTAGACCTCATTTTAGCCTTGAGGAAAATCTGGTGCATTAAATGGAGAGATTGGTGGGAGTGGGGAGCAAGCCAAAATTCGGTTTTCCCGTAGCTGCTGTAACAGCTTGTAGAGTCAACTTCGAAAAATCATATCTAACTCAATTCTGATCGGAATTGTCTCGTTCTTGTGCTCAAATTGAAGCCCCGGATGTCTAGTTTCTGGGAAAATTAACCTCATTCACAGATTCAAAATATTCTGAGAGATATTGATGAAATGGTGAGCAGAGGTCATTTGTTAGAAAATGGTTTCAGCACAATTAACATTAATAGGTCCCAAATTAGCTCCCAATTAACATTAAATGGCTCCAATCACTCCCATTTCAGACTTAATTGATTCCAAATTAACTCTAATTAAAAGATAATTGCATAAATTACTCATTGAATAATTAATGTTTAACTATCTAATTAATTAGGTATATGCAACCTCACCATAAAATGTAGTCCTAACCAATCAAATTATGACACGTCATTAATCTCAAATTGATTACACTTATAACCAATTGAAATCAATTGTTCATAATCACATATAGTCGGACTAAATTTGTGATAGTGCATCTCAGCCATTAAAACTTGATTTGATGATAACTTTCAATCTGGTGGTCCGATTAGGGCTTATGACCAGTCGATTTGATCGTTACAACATCAAGATCATTTTAGGGAAATGAGATTAAGGATCTAATGGCTAGAGTCAAGATGCATATTTTCAAGGCAAAATTACCCTTTTACCCTCCATGTGAGGTTAAATACGGGTTGCAAAATGGGGTGTCAACACAAACAGAGGCCCAGATGGGCTTGTTTTAAAGCTAACTAAGGGGAGGGGGGCTGAGGCCGGCCTCTTTCAAGGCTACCAACAACTCTCGCGCCGGTGCGGTGGTGCTGGCACGAAGAGAGGAGCAGATGCAAGGGCGCCTGATGGCCCTTCCCCATGATGTTCCCTTGATTCTCTTCTAGCCCCACGGTGGTTGGCCGTTGGAGACGGCAACACTCGGGCACCAGACATGACGTAATCTTGTACATCTCCACCAACGTAAGCGCACCCCGGAGAGGGGCGTTATGTACTTCAGGGACCTCCCTCTTGACTGCTATGCACGGCACCATCAGGATGACGCTCAAACTTTGCCGCACCGGAGGTCTGGCGCGACCCATATCCACAACAGTTCTCGGTCGAGGGAGGAGGACCTTCAGCCTGTGTGCCCTCACTCCTATCCAAGGCCGTCCCATTTCTCTAAACTCTTATCACAATTCTGGTAAGGTTATTGAGGGGGCTTTGAGGGTTGACGGGACATGTTTCTTGCTTTGTTAGAGGATTTGTGGGGCATAAAAGGGCGTTTCCCCCGTATAGCCTTTTATAGAGGGGGGAGATTGGTGAGAAACGATCTACACTGGATTTGAGAGAAGGATTTTCGGTGACATTAATTCTGACCATATTTCAAGGTGGTTGTCAACCGTTCGATCTGTATCAATCCACGAGGATATTAATGCGAGTGCGCCTCGCGTGTCGAAACGTCAAGCGCAGAACGCGAACAGTCAGGAGGCGCCTCGTAATTAAAGAGGGCAGAAACTTAAATTGAAGGCGGGGTTACCAACACGCGTAGGGTTAGGATCCTAAGCCATTCTTGCCCAGGGCACCGCGGAGTCAAGGGTCCAGTCCGCAGGATGAAACACGTCCGACAAAGCAAGGCCGAGGCTATCATCACGCTGAAAATGATATTTCCTGCGCCGAGGATAAATTCTTTCACCTCAACTATACCTGGGTACTAGACAGAACCAAGGTATTGCATGGTCCAAGGACTCAAACCTATGGGGAAACTAGATACTTACAGAAGAATAGAAGTGTTAGACAGAACCAAGGCATTGCATGGTCCTCGGACTCAAGCCTATAGGAAAACTAACCACACAGCTATACCTGGGTACTAGACAGAACCAAGGTATTGCATGGTCTAAGGACTCAAACCTATGGGGAAACTAGATACTTACAGAAGAATAGAAGTGTTAGACAGAACCAAGGCATTGCATGGTCCTCGGACTCAAGCCTATGGGAAAACTAACCACACAGCTATACCTGGGTACTAGACAGAACCAAGGTATTGCATGGTCCAAGGACTCAAACTTATGGGGAAACTAGATACTTACAGAAGAATAGAAATGTTAGACAGAACCAAGGCATTGCATGGTCCTCGGACTCAAGCCTATGGGAAAACTAACCACACAGCTATACCTGGGTACTAGACAGAACCAAGGTATTGCATGGTCCAAGGACTCAAACCTATGGGGAAACTAGATACTTATAGAAGAATAGAAGTGTTAGACAGAACCAAGGCATTGCATGGTCCTCGGACTCAAGCCTATGGGAAAACTAACCACACAGCTATACCTGGGTACTAGACAGAACCAAGGTATTACATGGTCCAAGGACTCAAACCTATGGGGAAACTAGCTACTTACAGAAGAATAGAAGTGTTAGACAGAACCAAGGCATTGCATGGTCCTCGGACTCAAGCATATGGGAAAACTAACCACACAGCTATACCTGGGTACTAGACAGAACCAAGGTATTGCATGGTCCAAAGACTCAAACCTATGGGGAAACTAGCTACTTACAGAAGAACCGAAGGGCTAACCTAACTATTTGCAGAAGAACCAAAGCGTTAGCTAGAACCGAATTGTGATACGGTCCTCGGATTCATGACTGAAGGATACCTGATGGTCTCATGAGACTAAGTCCAGAACAGAACCAAGGTATTGAGCAAAATATTAGAGTACGACAGGTAAAAGGAAGCATCAATAACTTGAAGCAAAATATTGAATATTCATTTCAAATAGAAAGTGTATAGTTTCATTACAATGCTCCCGAGGCAAGAAGCAAAATGAAATGAAAAAGAAAGCAAATAACAATGTCTTATGCTATTTGCCATTTCCCCCCAACTCAGTAGGCAAATTGTCTTGAGGGGCTTGTCAAAAGTCTTCAACCAACACTTAGGGACCTTGTCTCGGAGGGGCTACTTCAGAAGACCCTTCCACGGTAGGAGAAATCGGAGGAACCGTGAGTGTGGCTGGGGAGTTAGCAGGAAGCCTCACCACATCTTGGGGCACTTCTTAACCCTCGGTTCTAGTCCCCTCCAACGCTCCATGGGGCCCAGCCTCCTCAATAGGTCTGTCAGCTGAAGGTGTGTCCTCGGCTGCTTTGGTCTGACTTTCACCTGCCATTGGTAATGTAGTCTCCTCCTCAGAAGTAATGGGGATAACCTCGCGTATTGCCGGGGGGTAATATATTCTTTCTGCCCTTCTAAGGTTAGACGAGGCATCAACTCCCGCTTGGTTGAGCGCTTCGGTCCAGGTCTGGGAGCAAAGCGCCTGCATACTTCAGGGATTTGGTCTTTGAAGGTAGCTTCAGTCTTAGCCACCCCTTCGGCAAAAGCCTCCTCTTCCACTTGTTCTAAGGAACGCTCAGCGTCTGTTTTCACAAACACAACCTCTTCTTTAGCCCTTACGGCCTCATCCTTGGCATATTCGGCAACACCTTTCGTCCAAATCGCCTCGGCCAGCTTTTTCTTCAGGTCGGCGATGTTCTCTTCAGCGGATCACAGTCGGCCCTCAACCTCTTGCAGTCGCTTTATATGATCTTCGGCCTGCTTTGTAGCTGCGGCTAAATCATAGGCCGTGTTATCTCTGGCCTTTGTCATCTCCTCCAGATTTTCGATCGCCTTTTTTAGATCTGCCTCAGATCTCTTAAGGGTACTTGCAGCTTTCAAGAACTTGTTACGCTCCTGCGCTAAAGCGTTACTCTGGCCATCGACCTCCTCATCCAGCCTGAAAAGGGCCTGGACAGCCTGCCAACAAAAACAGGTACGCCGTAAAGAGAAGGGAAGGGACTAAGCAACAAAATTCAAGTAGAATAAACAAGTACCAGGGGACCCACCATGCCTAGATATCTCTTAAGGTTAAGGGCAACCTCTGGCCCACTCATGCTCCTAAGCTCAGCCATGTCGGCGGGAAGGAGAAGAGACTTCTCCAGGGCGTCAGCTACGAAAGCCCCCTCGCCTCCCCGGGATTCCCGAATCGTTGCGTCATCCATTAAGGGTTGACCATGGGGCATGGCAGCGGGCAGCCAGGCCTGGGCCTCGGACTGCTGGACTGTCTCCTTTCCTTTACGTTGACCACCGAGCCTCAGTTGTTTGGATGGCCGGTGGACTCCACCTTCCTCTGGCGAAGAATGGGATTTGCCCCCATCCATTGGGTCCTTGCCCTTAGAAGATCTCTTCCTTTTTGGGTCGGAAGACTCCGACTGTGGGTCTGAGACTGGAGGGATAGAGGACGACCTGGTGCGCACAAACAAAGGCTGGGGCAGAGGTGATGGGGGCTTGGGCTGTGACTCTCTTGGCACACCCTTCTCGGAGTTGCCCTCAAACAGGTCAAGAAGGCTAGTTTGGGGCTGTCTCTTTAAACCCATCTCGGCCTGAATACCAACCCTTGGGGGCTGAAGATCGGCTTTGGACAAATGGGGGTCTCCCAAATCACCGGAGGGATCTTCGGACTGATCAGCTAGGTTAAACACACTAAATTCGTCCTCGAACGAGCTCAGTTCGACCACCTCCCCTGCCTTTTTAGGTTTCCCTTCCTTGGTTTGTGTTGCTTGACGAGATGAGGAAGAACCTGCCAACGGAATGCCTTCCGGAATATAAGATCCTTCGAAAAATACAAAACCGTCCTCCACCACGGTAATTTGCATAAGCCGAGGATCACGAGCCCTAATAACGTACTTTGGGACCGGGAACGACTTTTGGGCTGGGTCGCATCCGAGAATTTGGTGGGCAGCTCTAACCTAGTTATCAGCCTCATTCAGAAAGAGTTCCGCCCTAAGAACGGCTTCCAAATCCTCCTTGTTGACCAGGTGAAAATAACGCGCGAAGGTGTGCGGATCTGCAGAAACAGAAACAAAACTCCTGTGATCAATCAATCAAAACAAATACGCAACAAAAAAAAAAAAATAATACAAGAATCTAGACCGCCTCCTACTTCGAGTACCCTACCTGGCTCTCCCTCTACTGTCGGGCAGTGGATACCGTCGTGCCATTCCCCCGACACAATGAGGAAATCTTGAGTCAGCCCCTTATTAGAATCGGGAAGGCACTGGATAAGTCAGACCCTATCGTCCCTCGTCTTCATATAATACGTTTTACCCCTCAAGTGCTGAAGGTTGTAGCACCAGTTTACGTCATGGTGAGTTAATCTCAACCCCATTTTCTCATTCAAGGCGTCTACACACCCTAGTATCCTAAATACATTAACAGCACACTGGGCAGGAGCCAGCCGAAAATGCCTAAGGTATCCGTTCGTCACTGGCCTCATAGGGATTCTTATCCCTCCCTCTACGAAGGCGACTATAGGGATCACAACTTCACCCTCGTTTCTCTTAATATGCCACTCTCCTTCCTCACAATACCTCAAACTCACATTACTGGGTATCCCATAATCGGCAATGAATTTCTTCATCATCTCGTTGGACTCAACCAAATTCTTAAACTTACCAATTCCTAGCAACGACCAAAGGATCCGAAAGAAGGAAAGAAAGAGTAGAATCAAAGAAAATTTTGTGCCACTGAGAGAAGAAGACTTACAGAAATGTGGAGATCCTCCTCGGGCAGTGTGGGAGTTGAACCAGATTCAAGGTATATGCACTAAAAGTTCGTGAGCGCGCAAATAAGGAAGCCAAGCGGTTCAAACAAGTATTTATATCCCCAATTTAAGTTCACCAAGCATAACCTCCTGCCCATAAAAGCAGGAAGTCCCCACCGAACGATTACCATCACACCGTTGGAAGTGGGAAACGTGGAGCCGCCCAAAAGTTAATGCGGGCGCACACTGAGTCTCGAAACGCCAAAACGTGCATTGGGCAGGCGAAAAGTCACCAGTCCTAACGTGGGCAAAGGTGGGGTGAATCATCTAGAGGGCCCATCGGTATCAAAACCCTCCTCCCTGTCCTAGGGAACGGGCGGCAGGATTTTGAGGGGCTATTGTGGGGCCCGTGGGCCTGGTAGCCTCGGCCCATCTTGCATTTGGCCTAAGGCCTATGCCGAGGAAGGATGATCGTCCGAGGATGGTGTATGAAGACCTATACTTTTTTTGGGTCCACGCCGAGGACATCCCTGTCCTCGGCGTACCGAGGTTGATTCCAGGTGGGGGAACGGGCCCAGAACAGGTTGTCACCTCCACACCAAATGCACTCATCTAACCCCCTGGCCGCATTAATGGGGATGTAACCCCTGGGCAGGGTAACATTGGTCATTGTGAACCACTCGAGTACTGATAAGGCCTCTGATGGGACGGACGGTCAGAAGGAAGGCAAGTGGATGATCAACAAATGGAAGAAAGAGATAGGAGGGAGAGATATATATAAAGGGGCGAGCAAAGCAGTTAGGGGGGGGGGGGGGGAACCTCCTCGGACAAGCGCCGAGGAGCTACCCTTAGGAATAAGTTGGGTTCATTCCCCTTCAATGGTGAAGAGTACCTGGTGCACTGTTGTTAGTCTGTTAGGGCCTAATTCTTCAACCCACTCTCTAAAAATGTATTGTTTGGGTCCAATCCAAATTGAGTCCTTACAACAACTATAGAGATGGCAATTCAAAACCTTGGTTTTCCTCTAAGAGTCAACAATAACATTTCTAATAAACAAATAATCAACAATAACACTCAACCACAAGACTCTTGCTATAATTTTATGACCTATGTATCATTCAACATGCATAGCTTTCTCGATTTAACTCAACCCATACATATTTGGTCGGGTTTGCTCACTTACTCTATTGGCAACAAGTTGAAAATTTGAAGAAAATAGGGTTTTGGTAAGGTGTTGGAATCAAGGTTTTGTAGTCAAGGTCGGCTCAATATATTATGAGGGCTAAGGCGATAACGTTAAGTGGGGTCTTTTTTTCATATAAATATGAATTAAATATTTTTGGGTAAATTCTATTAACTTACTTTAAGATTTTGGCTAATGTAAATCAGGTCCAAGACATTTAGTCTCTAATGCCAACTTAGTCCCTAAATGCTATTAGGCTCGTTAGTCATTTTCTCTTCTCTGTCTTAGGGATCAAATTGGTCTGTTTTGAAATTTCTGGGACCTAGTTAGTATTAACCCAAAACTCAAGGTAAGTTAATGAAATTTACCCAATATTTTATATTCTTCTCTCTTTTTTAGACTCTAACTTGATTTATAAAATGTATTTACTAGTGATTATGAATGCACAAGATAAAGTAATTCAATACAACTTTACTTAACTATAAAAGTATCCGATAGTCTCAACCTTAAGAAAGACAAATCCATTATATTACTTAATAAATTAGATATGAAAAAAAAAACACTATCTATTAGGTTAAGCAACCAGCAATTAACTATTATGGTTGAAAATTTTTAATAAAATTATATTTTTTATATCTCTAAATAATTTTGATTATAAATAAAATGACAAAGTTTAATTAAAAAATTAGTTGTAGCCTAAGGTTACAACCTTACTCAATAAAATAAAAATTACTACTTATTTTGAAAATCTAACCGTTGAATTGCATGTTTTTTATGCTCTTAATGCACATGTCAAATTTTGTGTCAATCGGATATTATTTACTATATGATTTATAAGTTTATATTTTATACATAATTTTAAACTACAAAAGTTGACAATTTAAACAATTTATTGATGACATAGCTATTAATTTTTAATTTTCTAAAAATTTTACAAGCATGGAGAATATAAGAAGAAGATGTAATCTGATGGTGGATTTGTCAAAATTCACCTCCAATAAAAGGATATTGAGTAAGGTTGTAATATAAAGCTACAACCAATTTTGTAACTAAAATTTGTCCTAAATTTAATTACTAGTAATTAGTTATACATTTATTTAAACTTTTTCGCAAAAAAATTATTTTTTCGCTAACTAGTAAGGTATTACATGTGGGAGGGAAGGACCTGAACACAACATAAAGCCCGAAGGCCCAGTTCGAGGATGGGCAAAGGCCCATTCATGCACCAATCCAGATTCGACACGTGGACTAAAGTCCGAAGAGGGAAGACATAGAGACCATGCTAATCCAGACTTGACATATGGACTAAGGTCTGAGGATGCAAAACAGACAGACCCATTGTCCAAGGAGCCCAAGGAACGAATGCACCTCAGGAGTACCTCAATTGGCCACCTACACTGAAAGGGCAGGGCACCGTGGAAGGCATTAGAGACATGCAAGTAAAGAAGAGAGGAAATATCTAGGAAGATAACCATCACCTCCACATTCTATGCACTGCACCAACTTAGCTGGCCACATTTATGAGGAAAAGACACTTAAACAGTAGTTCCACAACTCACAACACTCTCTACCACCTCTAGCAGGATCCTGATGGGACAAGCATCCCAATTGCTACCTAGAGACGTAGAGGTGGAAGGCTCAAATGCCTTGGGAGGGACTATATAAAGGAAATGAATCCCTCCAGGAAAGGGGTGGAAAGAGAGAAACTGAAAAAAAAGATAAGAGAGTATCAACTTGTATTGAGATTGGTGCAAATAATATATGAACATTTCATCCTCGGACAAGCCTGAGGAATAGTTTATACTCATTTTGTGTTTCTTTTCATCATATTAAGAGTCATGACTTCGTTGATTTCATACTTGGACCACACAGAGTATTATAGTTGACTTAAAAAGCTCGTTCTCTTATAAATTAATTGTGTTGGGCCAAAAATACCAAGTACCACTATTCTAAGTGGGCTTGAGACCATTTTTGAGCTATTAAGAAAAAAACCAAATAGAGAAATATATATATGAGAGAGAGAGAGAGAGAGAATTGAAAGTAAAAATTTATTTAAAAAGTTTAACAAAAAGGCTATGGTCCTATGCTACCACATGTCTCGGGCATTTCTTGGCTATTTATTTAATTTTCACAAATAAATTCGTTAAATAGCCTCAACCAAAATTATTTTGCTAAGTAGTCTCATTTGGAACTCAAGTCTCTGAAAGTCGTGTTCCAATATAAAGAACTCGACTCTTTGAAACTCAAGTTCCAGTAAGAAATTTTATATATATATATATATATATATAAACTTAGGTTCAAAATGAGATTACATAACAAAATAGTTTCATTTGATGTTAATTAATGAAATAGTTTCGTTTGAGGCTACCTAAAGAAATTGTTTGTGAAAATCAAATAAATAGCAAAAAAAGCCTTATGCCCCGTCCCATCCCCACCCCAATTTGTAGATGAAAGAACAAAAATGAGCTTACTCCTGTGCTTGTCTGGAGTGTAAAGAAAGTATAAAGAATAAAAATGAGAAAGTTAAACAAACTACCAAGAATAAAGCAAAGAGAAATAGAGAAAGTAAAGCAGGGAAGAAACAAAGCTTTTAAAGAAGTGCCAAACCTTAAAGAACGGACTCAATGCTAATTGGAGAAGAAGGTCTGAACTGTAGCAGCTACAAAGGAGCTTTTAAAAAAAATAAAAATCTCTTTTTTATTCTTTAAATGAAGAGTGTCAAAATTTCCGGTGATCTGTGCCAAAAAAATTGAGGTTTGAGATTAAATATTTTTTTGGATGTTTGATTTCAGTTTTATTTTGTTGTGATTTTTCAGTTTCTTGTGTGGGAGATTAATAAGTTTCAAACTCTTACAAATTCTCTAGAGAAAACGAAGGATTAGAAGCACATCCAACAAAAAGAATATATATATATATTTTCAAAAAAAATGTTAAAGCTGCTACATATTTCACTACATAAAGTTGACAAATTGACATGTTAATAAATGTGATTGGTTAGATTCAAGTAACTAATAAATAAATATTTGAATTTTATTTTAAAATAGACAACACATTAATCTCTAAGCTCTATGTCATAAAATTTGTCATATCCATAACATCTCTATTGGTTAAAATTTGGGGCCTTCCTTCACCGGGAGACGATAAGCAATTGCAAGTAGAGTAACAAAAAAAAGGATGAGGGAGAATCTATATATTTTCCAGTGACAATATTATAAAACAATGCACATATAGTCAGGGACGAAGCCATGACTTAGAGTTAGGGGAGTGGGTCTGTAACGTCTGTTGTTGGCTATGTGCGGCGGCTCCAACCTTTGGCTCTACTACTACTTAGCCGTTTGAGGGATTTGATTTTGGTGTGTGTGACTTTGAGGTTGGATAAGGACAAAATAATTTTATTTAAAATTTTTAAAGGGCCGGGTTTTTTGTATTGGGTAAAATTGGTTAATTGGGCTTATTTTGTTTTAGATTTACTATTGGTAATTTTTGTTGTTGTGCTAATTTTTTGGGCTTGTATATTTTGTTTTAGATTTTAGATCTATTGACTTTTTTGTGGTCTTTACGAGAAGGAATGCTAGAGCTACAAACTTTTTTACAAATTGCTGATGTAGTGAATAGTTATTAGTAAGTCAAAAAGTGGTGTAAGCAGTGGGTCAAGTGCGAACTAATATGAATTTTCTATCTCAACAGTTTGTAAAAATATTGTAGAAAAGTTTGTGGCAATAGCATTACTCTTAAAAGAATTAATGATATTATTAAAGGGGGACAAAGTATAATTTTATAGAACAAAATTGCTAAAATTAGTACTCAAATATATGTTTATTTTTGGGGGGCGGTGGCATTGCTCCCCCAAGTCAAAGCTTGCCTCCGTCCCTGCATATAGTTATAGTCTATATTAGCCTAGAGAATCTTAATTAGACTAAAATTAAGGACAATTAATATTCCTTACAATAAGTCTCAATTAAAAATATCAACATGTGTTGAACTTGATAAATACACGTGATATATTAATACTAATATCTCCTCTCAAACTCAAGATTGCATGGAAGAAGCTATCTTGAGTTTGAAGATAAGATCACAAAGGAGTTCCAGTGGATATGACTTGGTGAACACATCAACAAGTTGGTCTTAAGAGGAAGGTGAGTGCAAGTGAAGACTACCCTGCTCGAAATGATGCCAAATGACATGACAAGTAATCTCAAATATGCTTGGTGTGCTCATGGAAGTATCATTGGGCTGTAACTTGTAAGCTACCATGAGCTACTGCGAACAAGGCGAAAATGGTATATATGAACTGTGGTTCACTACCATCATCGAATACAATACCAATTTTTTTAAAAAGAAATGGGGGCATGCATGAGCAAGAAACTTAAGCCCCATCAATCTTGATTAGCATACCCAAAAATAGAAAAGGAAAAAAGCCATACACAAACAAGCCCTGAAACAAAAAGGAAGACAAATATATTATTATGATTGAGCTTCAGTACATCTCTCAAACAAAATGTTCACTCCTCTTTCTCACAATCATTCTTTCTTACACTAACAAACATTTCTTATGAGAATAATTCTCCAATAGAAACAAGGGCAGAGCCAAGGAGAGTCGAGAGGGGGCAACTGCCCCCCTTGACTCCTCTAAAACTTTCTTAGTTATAGGTATATGAGAAAAGCTTGCCCCTTCTGATTCATTAACATAGGAAAAAAAACAAAATAACACTCAGTAAAAGGAACAAAAAACTAACACAGTTTTCCTAAAAAAAGCAAAAGAACATGGCACTGTAACAAAGAGAGCAAGGAGGTACCTGACATGTCAAAGTCTTTTTATTTTTTTTATTTTTTATCTGGACACAGCAAAGTTAACAAGTCAAAAAGAACTTTTAGCTTTGGCTTGTCCCACCTTTTCACTTTCTCACTAATATTCTATCACACAGGCTCATAACACTTTTGCTTTTTTATTTAATTTATTTAAATGGTAAGAAACACAATAATTTTCAATTTTTACTTATTTACAATTGTATATTTATTTTGTTATAAATATTTATTAATAATTTCAAATTAATTTTGCCCCCGAACTAAAATTCTAATTCCGCCGCTGTTATAAAAATTATACTGTTGAAATATGATGCAGTACCTCAACTGCGAGATTGATGTTTGTACTCTTTGTTTTCCTGTATATACCCCCCTCCCAATCAACACGAGTTTCAGACAAATTCTGTGAAAGAGGACTTCACGTGAACTAGCCCAAAGTTGTACCACAAACCTTCTGCACCGTACCAATTACAATATAACATGTTTTTAGTCCTGTTCATAAATGTTTATAAAATCTTTGGCATTTTGGGATAAACCACACACGCAAGAAAGGTATAGATTCAAATGCATAGCCAAAAAACAAAGGTAAGAATATGTTTAACTTTTGCATGCAGTCATTCCTCACATCACAAATTCTTCCCGAGTTAATACAAAAACTCATTCTGAGAGAGACACCCCAACAAGAAAGATTGTGTTAAACCAGGTAAAACAACATGGCAAGCAAAGGCTTATTATGTTCTTGTTTACAAGATTATTTGAGTGCTATTAGAGGCAAAGTTACTGGTGAGTCAAGTGGAAAAACTAAATCTTCGACTACCATCATCAAGGGGGAAGTTGTTATCATCCGTCATGGGGAATCGGATCCTGAAAAATCAGTTTTCGTTCAGATCTGTAGTTGCACTGAGGACAAGCCAGGTAAGTTCATTTTAATCATTAGGATATATGTTATCTCAAAATGACTGCATTTGCTTCTTTTAGAAATCAATGGAAAACAATGCCTTCTTTTTTTGTATCATAAAAGAGTCCTCTCAATTTGTTTTTAGGATGGAGACAATCTATTTTATGGTAACGATTTAGTTTTTTTTTGGAATTTAAGAGTTTATATGGTGACATGCAATTTAAAATAAGTTAATTTATCATTGTTTTTTTTTTTTTTAGGGGGAATTTATCATTGTTATTTTGGCATAATAGAATTTTAAATGATGTAGCACCATCCTTAAATATGTGAAAATTATCTCTTAACCACAAAATGAATCCTATTTATATTAAAATTGGCCAAATATCAACTTACTGTGCTGTGATTTATTATGTCAAAAGGACCCCAAAAAATGTCTATGTTGCTGAGCAAACAAATCAACTTCTCCAAGGCAAATATTTTCCTTTTCCTTTTTAAAAATAAATTTCCATGATCTAGCTAGGCAAATATATTGCATTATCATATGTTTATGTGGATTAACAATGTTTTAATTGAGAATTGAACATCAAAACAGGACCATAACTGATTTGAGATACGTTCCTTGACAACCAAGTATGTGTGTGTTTGTTTCTCGAAAAAAAGAAGTTAAAGACTTTTTTATTAGAGCAAGATAAGAAAAATAAAGAGGAAAGAAAAAATCTTAAGACTTGAATACTTTCCAAATTTACCAAAAATAACCACCACACACCCTTCGCAAGATGGTCACTTCATAAGTATAAGTGCTTGTATAGTGTGAGGGGGGTAAGAGCCAAATGATCACTCATAAGTATAAGTGCTTGTGGAGTGTGGGAGGTAAGGGTCGGAATTCAATTCATTTATTTTAAAACATCCAAATAAGATTACTTAATTTTATTCTTTATTCAATTTTTTTCCATTACTTTAATACATTTCATTCCATTCTTTTCATTTCCGTTTCTTTATGATTTACACATTTCTTTTCATTTCATTTCATTCCTTTATGAACTTTTTAGAAGAGAAAAAACTCATAGTATCACTTTGATGACATGCCCTCCTATCCTAGTTTCTTCCTAAAAAATTCTATAATAAACATGATTATGGTTTAAGGATGGGGAAGAGAACATGATTGATTTAGAATGGGTAAACCGTAAATGCATGGAAGACAAGGAAAATTGACCCCTTTTTTTTTGGGTGTTAAAAAATATGTTTAGAGCTCTTTCATCTCCTCACTATTCCCTCTAGTGTCCAGAGCTCTTCAAGATGGTCACCCTCCATAGAATAAGAAAGAGGGACTAAAAAGAGAGCTTAAATAGGAAATCGAGGAAATCACATCAAGTTCAGTTATGAGTAATGAGAATGAATACTCGGATGTCTAGTATTACACTCAGATTTCACAAGGCTAGCATAAAAAAGAACTTTGAAGATTGGTTCTTTATCCAACTAACGACATTTACAGCACCTTATAAACAAACTAATTATTCTTGGTTTCTTTTTTTAAGGAAAAACCAAGATTTGTCAGTACTCATTACTATGATGAAAAAGATACATTTAGTTGCAATTGTTCTCTAAGAAACTTATTGCTATCTTCTAACAAGCTACCTATTCTTGGCTGGTTTTTTTTTTTTTTTTACTTCACAAGTGTATTGTGCACTGTTGGGCTAGTCTTGAGCAGTTTTGCAGCTTTGGGCTAATTAAATTTTACTCACAAGTGAAATTTTTTGGTTAAAAAACAATTTTATTGAATACACACACAGCTTTACTCTTTTACATGATAGTTTAAGTGTAAAACTCGGTGTAAATTTTTTTTTCCTTCATATGGCATCCTACAGGATCTGGCAAAGGGAAGTTGAGTAAACAGAGGAGCCTCAAAGGTGGAAAGAGCTACGATTTTAATGGCATGAAAGCCACAAAATACACAATTAAGTTCCGGGTTGAGCTAGATTTTGGAATTCCGGGAGCTTTAGTCATTAAAAGCCAACATAAGCAAAAATTCTTCCTTCAGTCTGTAACTCTCCAAACTTTGCATCCGATCCACTTCCACTGCAACTCTTGGATATACCCTTTCCCACTGACCAAAGCTGATCGAGTTTTTTTCTCAAACACAGTAAGTCATGGAACAAATTTAATTTAGGGGGAAAAAAAAAATACAAAACCCCTCTATGGTTTCTCCGTAAAACACAAAACCCCTTTGAAGTTTAGAATATAACACTCCTATTGGAGTTGTTGAGTATAACACACAAACTGCATGTATTGGTTTATATGAAAAAGATGCAACAAATGAACCACTCACATTTTACTTTCACAGATGTTTTACCGGTTTACACAAAAAACAGTACCACAGGTTAAAGTATTACATTAAAAACTTAAGGAGAATTGTGTTTTTAAGAGAAACCACATGGGGTTTGTATAATTTTTACCTTTCATTTATCAGACTGCTTTATCATCTTAAGGAACTAATAAGTAACGAAAAAAAAAAAAACCTGATGTTGCTATTGTAGAGTCATCTTCCAAACCAAACACCAGGTGGTCTAAGAGATTTGAGGCAGGAGGAACTTAAAAGCTTGAGGGGCAATAAAACTGGAGAAAGGAAGGAATGGGACCGAATCTACGACTATGACCTTTACAATGATCTGGGCAATCCTGATAAAGGTCGAGAACATGTGAGACCTGTCTTGGGTGGGTCTAGATCACATCCATATCCTCGTCGAGGAAGAACAGGTCGTCCTCCTAGCAAAGCAGGTATACACTACTTCATAATTCTTCTCAGGGTTGGCAAAAAGCATTGAATTAGCTAAAGTGATGCATGAGAAATGCATGTTGCTTTTTAATTGCCTCCCTTATCAAACAATAGGATTTGAACTGCTACATAGTGCTATCATTTGTCATTAGGCCAACACTACCCTGTCTATTGGAATGTTTAAGGTCCCCAAGTCTGTATTCCAGGTATTCTAATGAGCGTCAATGGAGAACTAATTTGTACATGAATATATTAAGCAAAAAGAGAAGAGGGTTCTTGAATTCAGGATGCACAATATTGTTGTGTCAACTCTAGGCAAGGTTTCAGATATTGATGCTCTATCTCTACCATGGGTCAAAATTTGACACCCAATGTCTTTTTTTTTCCCCTTCCTCAAAGTAATAAGATACACCTCTAATGCAAAATTATGTTGCAATTTCTAAATGACTAATCTGTAGATCCTTTAACCGAGAGCCGGCCAGAAAAAATCAACTTAGACATATATGTTCCTCCGGATGAGCGGTTCAGCCCAAAGAAACTATCTGAGTTTATATCAAATTCAATCCAGGCTACTGTACATTTGCTTATCCCTGAAGCAAAATTACTGTTCAAACAAGATTCTGGTAGTTTTCGTTCATTTGAAGAGACAAGTAGCTTTTTTTCCAGCAATAAAAACCAAGTGGTGGAGGGACAGGTTAAAGAGACATTGAAGAGAATGGTACCAGAAAAGCTTTTCAAAGAAGTAATTCATGCAAGCAATCAAAACCCAGTAAAATTTCCATTGCCTGAAATTATTGCAGGTGAATAACATAACTGCCACAATTTATAAGCCAGCACAATTACTAAACTTCATTTTTCATTAAATATTGTTTTCTATTTTCAGAAAAAGAATTGGCATGGATGGATGACGAAGAGTTTGGGCGACAAATGATTGCAGGAATTAATCCAGCAAAAATCCAGTGCTTGGAGGTACCTTCTACCCCCTTTAGGGACAAGGTTTGAGCAATTGTAAGCTCAGGTCATGGCCTAGGTCAGAACCACCAATGTCACACCCACACTTACCTGCCCTAAAAATATTAATAAGGAAGAAGGGATATCATTACAATGGGAATGAATTGCATGCAAAAAACTAAGCTTGGAACTTAATTCTTTTCAAGATCATTTTAACAGTTAGAGAGCACAAAAGGAAGCAACCAGAAAATGGGAGCGAGTAGTGCAGCCAATAATTGAAACATAATAGAGGAAATCAGTTTGCACACAATAGAAAAGATAAATTGTGTCAAGACACATCAGAATAGTTAACATACATGGAGTGAACCTATATATGCAATTGAATACTTTACTAGGAAATTCATTGAATGAAAAAGGTTCACACAGGAAGTTTTGAGAACAAATTTATCAATTAAAAATACTCTTATGAAACCATTTTCCTTAAAAATCTGATAATTTTTCTGTCAACTGAATTAATGAAATTTTGATCTATTGAGCTCTATTATAGAAAGAAAAAAATTTTAAATAAAAAAAAATATGGTCTAAGCCAAAATTTAATCCATTCTTAAACTTTTTACTTGCTAAAATTAAGATTTCTGAGTCTGAAAATAAAAAGTGAAATTACTTCTAATGACCATTGTCAAAAAATATATATGCTAAATAAAAGTCTACTTTCCCTTGAGAATGTCCAAGAAACAGATCTAGATCGGCCGTAATACCTAGTGTATTGCATCTGATGCAATACATATGGATGGCTAAGGACTCCTCAGCCATTTGATTAGGCAAAAAACACTAAAAAGTTACTTTATCTTTCTGATCGGACTGCAGAAGAGAAAAGTTAATAAAAAATGACTCCTCAGCTGTCCATAAGTATTTCACCAGGTGCAATACACTAAATATTATTACTTGGTCTGAATCCCCACAAAACATTTATTAACTCTCCTTAAGTTGGAATGAACACTTAAAAGGAGGTTAACTACACTTCCATATATTTTTTCCTCAAGAATGGTGCGTGAATTAAGGTGTGAACTACTAAGAATTCTTCTATTATGCCAATACAGCCATCAAAGATCAAACTAAGATCTTTTCTCCCATCTCAAAAAAAAAAAAAAAAAAAAAACCTCTAGCAAATTTATGCTTGTTTTATATTTATACAATTGTAACAATTTCTAGAGGCTAGAATTAAGTCAACCTTACTCCTTGGCATTCTCACCACTCTTGGGTATTTTTTTGATAATATGATATTTACAAAGGGGGAGAGCGGATTTGAACCTTGAACATCTTCATTGAAAATACTAGGCTGTGCCAATTGAGCTACGAGGCTCTTGGCTTTCAAATTTTGGTTAAATTGATTGATTTCATTCTTACCGCTCTTGGGTATTGCATTATAAGTACGCCTGATTGTTTGAAATATTCTATATGACTTTTACATTGCAGGTGTTTCCACCACAGAGCAAAAATGGAGTGAGGAGTTCAATAAAGGAGTCAGACATATATAATAACCTCGATGGCCTGAGTCTTGCTGAGGTACCAATATCACTTTGGCTCTCTTCTCCTAACCCCCCACCCCTGCATGGGACCAGTCTGCCTGTCAAATTAATGGATCAGTGGATAAACACAACCTAATTATGTTATGGATGAGGCAGCTAGCTACTATTTCACAGAAAGCAATAAAATACCAAGGGTTCCATCCAATTTTCTTCAACATATTAATAGGAGACAATGTAACATGCCAAATTGCCAACCTTAAAATTAGAGCAGATAGACTGCTTGGAGCATCTTTCCTTTGAAGCAGGGCTTAAAGCCTTCAAAGAATAGGTCTGATGTCTCAAAAGTCTACTGAGTTTATTTCAAAGTAAAATTATAGCAGATAAATAGAGAATAATTGTTGACCCAGAAAATTATATCAACTTTTCAAGTAAATTTTCAGGCATTGACTTTATTCTTTTCGACTTCCAATGTGTCAAAGGCAATGAACGGGTGGAAGATACTCATCCTGGATCATCATGACTACCTGATGCCATTTTTAAACAGAATAAACACAAAGGGTGTTTGTGCCTATGCATCTCGAACGCTACTGTTCCGAAGAAGTGATGACACACTAAAGCCAATAGCAATAGAACTTAGCTTGCCTGGCTCCTCTTATGCCAGTGAAATTAATATGGTGATTCTTCCAGCAAGTCATGGCAACGAAGCAGCATTGTGGCAACTTGCTAAAACTCATGTTGTAGCTAATGACTCTGTTCATCATCAACTAATCAGCCATTGGTGAGTTGAACAATTCTGTTTACTCTGTAATCCAAATTTCAGAAAACTCATGATATATTTCCTACTTTTATGCTTGTCTATCCGCATAGTGTGCAGTGCTATTCACAACTAATGGTTCATATATTTTTTATGCTTCATTGTACGCTGGTGCCAAATATTTCTAATAAGATATTTGTGACCATATAATAGTGAGTAGTTGCTATGTGATGCATTTTTTAGGTTACAAACCCATGCAGTAGTTGAACCCTTCATCATTGCCACTAGGAGGCAATTGAGTGTGATGCATCCAATCCACCGATTACTAGATCCTCATTTCAAAGACACCATGCACATAAATGCATTGGCTCGGAGTATCCTCATTAACTCTGAAGGAGTCCTTGAGAAAATATTGCTGTCTGGTGAAATCTCCATGGAGCTGTCTTCTGAAGTTTACAAGGAGTGGAGATTTGATCAGCAGGGCCTTCCCGATGATCTAATCAAGAGGTATTTCATACAATTATATTGATTTTACATATGTGCAAGCTTAATTTGCAAGAAAATTTACAAGAACTGGGACATAGCACCCAAAAACTCTGTTTTTCTAGTACCTCCTAGGTTTGATATCTGTTTGCTGAATTTCTTTCGTGTTAACATTCTAGTGAGTCTAATTAAATATCTATGAGATCAAAGTTCAAAGTTTTTTTTTTTCAACCTATGAATTCCATGGGAAAAAGCTACAAGTATTTTGATACACAGTAACTTCTACACTATCATATTCTGATATCAGACCTTCATGGCAAAATTTCTCCAGAGGCATGGCCCTAAAAGATTCAAATCCCACTGGAGTTCGGCTCCTCTTTGAGGACTATCCCTATGGAGCAGATGGACTTGAGATATGGACCGCCATCAAGACCTGGGTCACAGATTTTTGCTCAATCTTCTATAAAGACGATAATTCTGTCAAGTCTGACATAGAACTCCAATCATGGTGGTCAGAAATAAAACATATAGGTCATGGTGATAAGCGTAATGAGACATGGTGGTACAAAATGAAAGAATTTTCAGAACTAACACAGGCTTTGACAACTCTCATATGGATTGCATCTGCCCTCCATGCTTCAGTGAACTTTGGGCAATATGCATATGCTGGTTACCCTCTGAACCGTCCCACACTATGTCGAAAGTTTATTCCAAAGGAAGGATCTATTGAATATGCCGAGTTCCTCGAGGATCCAGACAGATACTATTTTAAGATGTTGCCTGAAAGATTTGAGATGAGCCTTGCTGTAGCGTTAGTAGAGGTCCTCTCTCAGCACACATCAGATGAAGTGTACTTGGGTCAGAGGCCATCAGAGTGGACAGACAATGAGGAGGTTAAGCATAAATTTGACAAGTTCAATGCTGAACTTCAAAAGATAGAGAGAAAAATCATGGAGAGGAATAAAGATCCCAGGCTTAAGAACAGATGCGGTCCTGTGAAGATTCCATACGAACTTTTGTATCCTGACACATCCAATAATGGACCCAAAGAGGGTATAACGGGAAAGGGAATCCCTAACAGTATATCTATTTGAAATGTTTTCAGACATTATACCATATCGACTCAAAGAGCATTACCTTGCAAACGATTCTTTCTTATTTATTTTAATAAGTAGATTATCTTAATACCATGAACTTGCTTGGTAAAGCTAATATATATTAGTTTACAATTTACTCGACCAATACCTCATGCTACAGGAGTGAAAGTTCCACTTCCTTCAAAAAAGAGTTGCCCCCGGCTCTACATGTTTGTGTCTAATATGCCGATTCTCTCCCTCTCTCTTTCTTTTTGTCTCTTCCAACTGAATCACAGTCTTTCATTTAATTAGTTTGTTAGCTGCACAGTCTCAATGGTATTCCTAAAATCACTATAAAATCTACCTTTGAGTTAAATAAAAAATTATTTGTTTGGGGTGTGAGGGGGGAGATTCTGTAACTTTTAATCATTTAGACCATACAAAGAAGCACTCCACTGTAAGAAACCCGCAGATATGTTCAGGACATTTTGTTCAAGATAATAACTAAAGCAAAAATACAAAAGCAAGAAACAAGCATGCTTAACAGAAATATGATGACTGAGAGAAACACAGTAAACACGGGAACTGAGCATCAACCTGCAGACAGATATGACTGTACATAACACATGAAATGTACTGCGCATCTGTGAAGGAGAAGCCATACAACTGCCCTAGAAAAACAAGCTGTTTTATCCATTAAATGAACCAGTATGCTGATGTACAAATTTTCCAATGTTTATCCTGTTTGACACATTTTCTCAACAACATCGGCCTTGAACAACAAAGGGTGCATGATCAATTGTCCCAGGATTTCCCAACACCATATCAGCAACCATTTCAGCAGTCCCTAGAGCCTGGAAATTGGAAAAAAATAATGAATGGTTCTTATGTTGCTTTCACACATGATGGAACTCGCAATAAATTATGGCATTTGCTAAATAGAGTCTAACTTTTAACACACGATTAATCACTTTGGCAATACCCACCAACAATATGGATAGACATGCATGCATAGTAGGGCAATTTATTCCTCTGCAATTCTTTTGATTTCCTTTAAATTTTTAGCAGAATAAGAGAGTGAAAATTAACTACCCAGAGAGAGAGAGAGAGAGTGAATTTTACCATTGAAAGTCCTCCTCCTTCATGCCCAGTTGCAAGGAACACATTTGACAAGCCAGGCACCGAGCCAATCACTGGCTTCCCATCAAGCACTGGACAGGAATATCTTATGTCATTTCAAATCCTCAAACTCAACAATGTTTATATATATAGTCTTGATTAATAAACTTGATTACTTAATGCTCATGATGATGAGCATTCCGTAACCTAAAAGAATTACAACAAAATTATGCACAAAATAGAAGTGAAACTGTAAAATCTATAAAAAAAAAGTGTTACTAATTGTAAGACCATACACACCGGACCAATCAAACAGAATACGAAGAAGCAATGCTTCCAACTGATTCTTTGACTGACAGTATCTCCAAAACTCAACTATTTAAAATACATTTTTCTGTTTGACAAGGCTATGAGGGATATTGGGACTCACTGTAAGGTCTTAACCCGGGAGAATGGGCAGAATAACTATAGAAAGGATTTCTATATAGTTAGTTAGGCAATACTTGAAACAATAAGGAAAAGTAAATATCTCGAGTTTTAGAAAATCGAGATCCATTTGGATAAATCTCAAGTTTTAAAAACTCGAGTTCCATGCAAAAAAATTTTTAGTTTTATCGCCCCTATAGTGGCGTTTTTAAGTCCTATAGTGACGTTTTAAAGACCTATAGCGGCGTTTTTCTGCAAAATTTTTTCTTAAGTGTTCAATACTAGGTTCAGGGAGCCCTATAGTGGCGTTTTTATGCCCTATACTGATGTTTTAAAGCCCTATAGCGGCGTTTTTCTGCTAAATTTTTTTATAACTTCATTTTTTTTAAGGCCTATAGTGACGTTTTTAAGCCCTATAACGGCGTTTTATGAACTCGAGTTTTTAAAACTCGATTTTCACTTGGATTTTTTTTACAAATCAAGCCTTAAAAACTTGATTTTTATATTGGAACTCGAGTTTTAAAAACTCGAGACACTAGTTTTCAATATTCCTCTTCAGCGTGACAACTAACTAAATTTTTTAATATTTAGAAAAAAAATTCGTCTTAACCCTATTCTCACTTTTCTGGTCTTACTGAAACATGAAAGGGGAA
Source organism: Quercus aquifolioides (assembly GCA_019022515.1). Taxonomy (NCBI): domain Eukaryota; kingdom Viridiplantae; phylum Streptophyta; class Magnoliopsida; order Fagales; family Fagaceae; genus Quercus; species Quercus aquifolioides. The sequence goes on from CM032335.1 coordinate 51,310,503, forward strand.
AATCTTGTAATTTTGGAAAAAACTCCCCAGCCCGCTTCCATATATGATTAGTGATTGACTCATCCACTTCAGAGCTGAACCCTACAAATTGTCGGCTGCTTCCTGAAGATACAGAAATTGGATCGATGATTAGTGGTGAAATGCATGGATTTGTCCCAAATGATAATAATGATAAATTTAATTTAGAACCAACAATACATATTGCAGACCCATATATTTCTGAAGAGAGATTTAAAGAGGGAAAGCAGGACTGCCATATTTGCAATTTTATACATCCATTTTAGGTCCACTAAATGCATGTGGTAGCAACTTATCATAAATTCACCATCAGATTACACCAGGCTCAATTACCCTATGTTGTGCAAAAGAGTCAACCTCAAAGCTCACAACAAATGTGAAAGCCTTTGTCCATTACAAAAAATAAAAAATAACAAAAAGATAACAAAAATATAGGTAAATATTATTTCACTGAATTATACTCATGAAACATAACAATTTTTTAACCTCAAAGAAACTCTTGCTAAAGCTTTGGTAATGCAGGTTCAGAATCAACATGGACAACTAAATCAGAAAAGGTCATGGATCACCTCTCTCTGACTTCTTTTTGATTGGTCTAGGGTTTGGGGACTCACATCTAGTGATTCTCTCTCTTTGTTCCTTAGCTCTTTTTTTCTTTGTGATTAGTTTTTCCTTGTTGTTTCTGCTTTTCTTTCCCTTTTTGTAATCTTTGTTTTGCTTTGTGCTACTTTGCATAAAGCAGTTTTTTGAATATACATCTTTCTTACTTATCAATATATATATATATATATATATACATATACAGAACAGTAAAAATAGTGAAAAATAAAATCACACAAAACAACACTTAAGTACAGAAAATTACCAAAAAAAGGGGATCCTTTGTAAATATTAAATGCAATCTAGCTCAAATGGCAACTTCTCCCCTTGTAAAGGCAAAGTAGAGGGTAGAGAACAAAACCAACATAACGTGTGTGTATACATACATATATATATATATATTTAAGTCCCCTCCCTACCATATAATTGGTGACAGATAAAAGAGAGTATGGGAGAACAGAGAGCAAAGGTAAAAGGCTTTACCAAGAACAAGGTTTCCCATAGCATCCAAAGTGGCTGTCATTGAAACAGACAAAGCTTGCCTATCATCATATGGTTCTGAAGCAGAAATGGTGGGAAACTGAGTTCCAGTTTGATGATCAACATAACCCACTTCCATTAGACCATGATTCAGTTGAAGGGACTTGAAATTCTCAAGCACGAGGAGATGACCCTATCATGCAGATCAAAGAAAAGGTGGTTCTCAAGTAAGATATAATATATTAATGCAACTCATGAAACATATGATATGCCCAACCACCAGTTATTTATGTTCCAGGAAACATAACTTCTCTCCCTATTTACAAGGACTTGGATGTTGGGCATGCATGTATTCTTATATGCATGTTTGCTTAGGGTTTGTATTCATCCATTTCAAGATCTTACGATAGGGGGAAAAAAAAAACTCATTTATATGCCTTCACTTTTTTCTTCTACTGTAAACCTCAGATGAAGACATAAATGTAAGATACTTCACATGGATATTTTCAGGTAACAGAATGCATCATAGAAGTACCTTAGAGATATTTATCTTAACCAAGAATGTGTTAACCATACCACATCATGTCAAACATAGTACTCCACATGTTTCTGAAGAGTCCAAGTAAGTTAACTTCTATCTTATCACAATAGTATAGCAGAGAACATACAAAAACATGAGATGAAGAAACTTTTGCTCATGTTTTTGAGACAGAAACTTTGATGCATATTTTAAATCCAAGTTTTGTCAAATTCATAGATAAATAAGTGGGAAGGTCACATTGCCCCCCATAGTCTTGCCAAAGAACATTGTGGTTCAAAAAGTGTCATTGTATGTCATGGAACTCGAGTTCAAAATTCAGTCCTAAGTCCCCAACCCATTTAATTTTTTTTTTTTTTTGCCCGAACTATCAAATTGGCAGTGTCCCTTTTCTTTCCACTCTCATTTCTGGTTGGCGTTTCTCATATTTAAGTCATTTGTCTTGGATCACTAGTTTATTTGGTACGACTTTATCACATCAACCCCAATGTGTTCTTTAATTCTTCTTCCTTCCTTCTTCTTCTAAGGTGCATTATTACCATTCACAGGTGTCATTCACACAACAAGAAACTTCTTTGCTTTCCTTCTTTAAAACCCCAAATCAATATTTTCCCTTCACCTACCAAACCCTAATCAACCCCCCTCCCTCCAAAACATATTTTTCCTACCAAATAGCCACCAAATATTCATACTTTCAAACTCTAATTCATTCTATGAACCCTAGCTCTTTCTTCTAAAATCCTTAACCCAAAATCCACAAATTCTCTCAACCCTAAGCCCACCACAAGCACATGTAGATAGATTTCTCCAATCTGTCCACCATCAATTTGGTATAAAAGCAAAGATCATAAAATGAGACTCTCACTGAAAATTTGTTACCTAGTCCGCGACGATAACCAATGCAGAACTAAATTCAAAGTTCACGGCATTTTAAGATTCTGAAGAGACCAAGAAGACTTTGCAACAACTGAGTGAAAGGGTGTGTTTAATAGAAGTAAAACTAGAGTGTCTACTGTACAAGAAATGTTGGATAAGTTGTAAGCTGCTGCACCTGCATTGCGTAAACAGCAACTGATCAAGAATTTAGATCTTTCAAATTAGGGCCAAGCCAGGACTAGTGATAATAAATATGCATGCCCAGTCTTGAAAAATTAAAATATGATATGGAAAGATAATTTAAGTAATATATAAATAAATATATTTAAATACATATTAAGCTAATTTTTTGTTTAAAAGATAAAATAATAAATGATAAAATGTGTAAAGTATGTCTAATAATAAAAGCAATTAAGAAGTTATAAGTTTCATATAGGGAAATCAAATTGCAAAGAAGGAAATTAGAGAAGTATCCTTCCACATAAAAAAATATCCACATTGGATACATATGTAACAGTAATATGACTACCAATTGAAAGTATACATGCTTCCTAGGGCCAAGTTTTACCTCGCCCCTATTGGCAAACATTGCACCCATTCTCCTTCCAAAATCTCATAGATTTTGCCCTGCCAATTTGCTGCTACAACAGCCTTAGTCTGAGTATTGGTTCATGCATCAATGTGCTTCCTTAAAGGAGAAACTCAACCTTACCATTCACCACTAGTCCAATTTCAAGAATAGCCAAAGGAATACATTAAAAAGACAATGAGGACCACAAAGAGCAAGGTGAGCATAAGGTTTATCATGAAAAAGTCAGGACCAAGGAAGACAATAATATTACTGCTATTAGTCTTAGAAGCATTTTAAGCTTAAGTCTTCCAAGCACTGATTTTATCATTCCAAACAAATTTAATGAGGGGGTGGGAGAAAGATTCTTTATCATTAATGTGTGAAGGTGATTGTCGTGTGGGTGCAAGTTTCAAGTTCAACAGTACTAATACTTTAACAAATTAAAACTCGAGGCCAAATTTTTCCAACTAAGGGAGAATGATATAACCATGGAAGATTTATCCATTTCTACTTCATTTTTTGTCCATTATGGGGTCCATGTGTGAAGTCCAACCAAATTATTAAAAATGAATAAAAAATTGTGTGAAGTCCAACAGAAACAAGAGTCATATGGTTTTAACGGTCTAGGTGTCTTGAGATTATTTTCCTATAAATCAAATTAATCTCTTATTACCTCGTTAAATTTTTAGTTTAGTCGTCAAATCAGAAATGTTAATATACTGTTACAAGAAAGACTCCTCATAAATTTGTAGTTCATTCTACAATCCCTAACCCTTCTTGTAATTTTTTTTTTTTTTTGGATAGGTAACAAAAAACTTTATTAAAAAAAAATAGCCAACCCAAGCACATTAGGGATGTACTGTGGGGGCAAAAATCAAGAACCAAAATTACAATAATCAAGTAAAACAAGAAAAATGCAACATAGCCACACTCCAAGCAAGGAGAGTATGTAAGAAAAAGGACTTAATCTCTAGCAAGGACCGATCGCATCCCTCAAAGCATTTAGCATTTCTTTCAATCCAAATACACCACATCAAGCAACGCAGCACAAGTGTCCAAAAATCTATATTGCGATGTTGCCCAAATTTACCTTGCCAAGACTCAAACAACTCAATTACCTTATGAAGCATAACCCACTGAAGTCCAAACAAACAAAACACCAAAGACCACATCTCAAAAGCTATGAGGCAATGAAGCAGAATATGATCCACCGACTCCCCACACCTCTTACACATGTAACACCAATCAAGAACAATAATATTCCTTTTGCGAAGGTTATCAGTTGTAGGAATCTTACCTAGAGAAGTTGACCATGAAAGAAAGCCACCCTTGGAGGAACATTCAATAGCCACACCAACCTCCAAGGGAAAGAAAGAGTAGAAGGGTAGAAAGAAAGATAAAAACCTCTAACCTCAAAAACTCTACTCCTTGCTGGGTTAGGGTTTGTGGAATGAACAAGAGTTTTCGCAAATGATCCTAACCCTACGCCCACACAAGCCACATAAATACATTTCTATGTCCTACGCCAAGTTCTCCATTAGCGACATTAAGATAAGCTTTTCAAGTCAAAAGTCCCCTGGTTATCATATTCCTTTACTAGATTTAGCTATTTTCTTGGAATTCCTTGATATTTTAAAATTTGGAGTTTAAGCTTGCATTTTTCTTGCTCTTTCAATACAGACCTAGTGCGGTAGTGATTTTGGCAAGATCTATCTACACTAAGTAATATGTAAACCTTCTTCTTTCCTTTGAAGAGGGGAACAACCATATATTAAGATCATGAGTTGTAAAACCATGAATAAAAGGATACACGAAACAAAGGAAAAACAAGGACAATAAATGAAGGGAAGGAAAATTTTAAATAACCCTCTGTTTATGCAAGGAAAGTGGACAGGTCCCAAAAAAATTACAATAAAGCTAGGATCATAACAAAAATTCACAAACCCCCCCAATTTGCCTACAACCTAACACCTGGGCCCACCATAATCTGCAATTTAAACCTAGACACTCGATCAAGGCTGTTCGTAGGCCCAGGGATAGGCCCAAAAATCAGTATAAAATGCACCTAACCATTACAAACTACAACACTAATCCCCTGCCTTAGGAGATGTCTAGTAGCAACCCAAGGGTTAAAAATGGATGAACCTAGAGGCAAAGAATGCTAATAAATGTGAAGAACTGCCCATGCAGAAGAGACTTAGCTTTTATATGTCTAGCCCAGGCCAGCTCTAGTTGCGTCACAAATCTCCAAGCCCATTTGACAAGCAGTTAAGGCAATGGAATTTTGCATCTGAAATCAAGAAGAGTTGGCTGGAAAAGAGCTTCCCACCACATTATTTCAATGGCCCATGTGTGAGGTGGTAGGCAAAGTGGAGGGTGTTATGAAATTGTTGTGACCCTAGCTTTATTGAAAAATTAAGAGGAAATAAAAAGGCTTCTGCAAATTCCTTACTAAAAGCATCATACTCAACTTGTCTCAAAAGTTAACCCCTTCAATAGGAGTAATTCTAAGTGGAATTTTTTATCGTCCGGGGATGAAAGTTTCCTGTGTCTTTGTTCCTCATCACTCTCACCACAAAAGAAATGAGAAAGTGAGTGAAGATTTTTTGTCAATATGGATGCTTTACTTCCCTTTTATTAACCAATTGCAGTATCAATACATATTTGGCAGAAAAAATAAAAGAATCTCAAAGGTATGCAAGAAGAAATCAATTCACATTGTAGCCTTACCTTTCGAGGCTTTATAGGGACATCCAACTGAATATTTGAGTCTCTAAGCAGGTCATGCATCAAAGATCCACTCCAACTGCCAGCTGCAACTACAATTGCCTTACCATACAAGGTACTTTTGGTGGTCTGAACACCTTCAACCTCCCAACTGCTTCCAGATCTGAGCATGCAAGAATTATGAAAGTTAGCCTGTCAACCAATATCATCTCCATTCCACAATTTTTCATGTAACTTATGGTGTAGCAGAAAAGGACGACAAAAAACCTTAATAGACATGTCACTGGGTCATTATAGAACTCTGCATATCTGCCTTCTGATGCAAAATGTCTGTTAGCCTACAAATTAACCAAATTTACCTGTCTCAATTATACTTCATAAAAAGGGCAGATAATTTGGTGTGGATAAAAATTTAATTACAAATTACAGAAAAGTAACATACCTTTTCAATGAACGCAACGGTACAATGAGCATCCAACTGGTAGTCATCAGGTAGAAAGGCAGCACCACTATCTTCCCCAACCATAAGTTCAGGCTCCTCTAAAAGTAAATCACTGCTACACAAGCACTCTGCTCGTAGCCCAGCTTCAGATAGCTGCGTCACCCTCCTTCTTAACATGTCCAGCTCCTCAGGAGTCCTACCAACCAACAAGCTTCCTGTAGATTTGAAAGACAATCATATCCCCACTTACCTTCTTTTGTAATAATGTTTTAAACATTTCTTTTTGGGGAGAAAAATAAGAAGAAGGCACTGAACAGCTTATACTTTTAGCCCTTGGCAACTTTGTGTCAATACTTGACATGAGCTCCTCATGGAAAATATTAATTATCAATGTTTTTGCAAGTTAAATTAAAAAGAAAATAGGCATGCCCCAGGAATGAGCAACTTTGAATCAGAGTACTGAACCTGATTGCCATCTCCAGAAATTTGTGCCTATTTTATATTATGACAAAAGAATTCCCAATTTTCATGTTCTAATAAATACAATTATGCTGCAATAAATAAAGCTTTAATTATGATTTGTGCACTAAAAAAATACTTTTTTTTATCTATCTTGATTTTGATATTAGAATGGGAAAAAAATCCTCTTGCCATGAAGCAATTAAAGGCTTATACAGAGCCAGAGTGACAGCAGCTAAGATATTTCGTAGTTCCAAACAGCAATAGTCATAAATGCCCAAACAAGAGTGGCAGCAGCCAAGATAGCCACGATATTTTCACTACCTACAACAGCAAAGTGATTTCTGCTTAAAGACTTGTTTGATCAAAAATCAATTTTTACATTAATCTTGGTTTCTTAATTACCTTTTCAGGTTACTTGATAAGGTTATCAATTTTCTGCTGTTATCTCAAGATTGTTCTCAAGATATTGTTACTAGCTCAAAGTGCTATCTGACTTCGTAGACTAGGGTTTGGGGTCTGGAAACACCCACTTAATAGGATTTTGGAGAAATGAACAAGTTAACAACAAAAGAATGAGAAATCCTAAATGACTGAGTTTAACTAAGTTGAACCACTGGTTTAAGCTACTGTTCCCATTCAAGGTAAACTAAATTGAATTGCACAATCTAGAAATAAGGCAATGTGAAGTAACGGGTGTTTGAGGATTCTGAAAGGACAGTAATCGATCTAAAACTTTTAATATTTAGAATGCTATTAGATTGGATGTCTATAGTAGAAATCTATTCTATCTCTTCAAATTATGATTTGATGGATGCTTGTACTTTGTATTCTTGATTGTATAAATCCCCATTTGTATACGTCGTGTATACTTGGGTGACTCTTTTTTAATGTTTGAATAAAATTTGTATTACTTATAAAAAAAAAAGTCATCTCGATTCAAAGTGAATTGCAGGAATTATAAAGGATTCAAGCCTAAGTGATTGGACTAACACTAGATAGCTTCAAAATAGAAAGCAAATCAAATCAAACTACAACAAACAACTACTAATTGCATCAAACTTCTGGATACTTGATTGAGATAACAATATAAATACAAGGAAACATGAACTTACAAGCATATGATTGATGATCTTCCTACAAGCCCAAGAGACTACTTAATTATAGACTACTTCCTAAGAATCTAATCTAATGATCTCCGAAATGCTATACTTGTGCTCTGATATGTTCGCGGTCCTTTTTTCTATTGAATAAGGCCTCTATTTATACTTGGAGGTATGGAAGTTATCAGAAAAAATTGCTAAATAGTACTTGACCAAACTAATTTAGTTATGTAGCACATTTTTGGAACTTGAGTTCCAAATGAAACTCGAGTTTACGAAACTCCAGTTCCAAGCATTATGTTCGATCAGATTGCCATAATGCTTGGAACTCGAGTTTGGTAAACTTGAGTTTCTGACGTAGGACAACCAAAACAAAATTAAAACAACGGAAAAATAAAATATATGACCTAGGAGTCAGCACCTAGGCCTTGCTTGGAGTCAACATCAATAGGAGAAACCATTAGGAGTCAGCATCTAGGGTGAACCTGGAGTCAGCACCAAACCAAGAGAGAGACCAAATGACCATTTTTTTCATTCATCAAAATATCAAATATCTCCTCAAGGAGTACAATAGGTTGCTTATAAAGGATTGCTAAACCCTAGTTCTAATTGGTTAGGAAACCCTAATTGCCTTATTACAAAAATAACATTGCTTCCAAATTAAAATACTAACAGCCTAATAAATTACTAGACCTAAAATATAAAAAATACAATTGACTTGCAAACATAAATAATACTAAATAATAATCTTCTTGCGTCTCCCGCATCAGTCACCCTAGAATTAGGTAGCACTTGGATAACAGAAGAATTTCAAGGACTCAAACTAGGGAGACATATACAAGAAGTACCTTGCATTTCACTTGCCAGGTTCAAGTGCCTTCAAGCCCAGGAGATACGATAGGGTAGCAACAAGACCTATACAAGTTTACAAAACAAGAAATATGGTTTCATATGACATGGAACAGGAGGGCTGAAATGGGAGCTTGAATAGGACAGGATTTAGAGGCCTTTTGTAGATTTTGTGGAACATGGGGGGTATTTTTTTTTAAAGAAATTTCAAGAAAGACTGACTGCTTATTCAGAAGCTTATTTATGTTGTAGGCAATTTGCCTTTAGGTGCCTCACCATGAAGCAATATGGTACGGCTTACTTAAACATTAATTACTTCAATTAAGTAACTTATTTAGTATGTTGGGCTGTAACTAATCAATTTTTTTTTTTTTTAATGAAGTCGTAGCCATAACTGGATTATGGTTGCGAGATGCCATACTTCTTCTTGTTGTGAGACTGCACAAGAACATAGCATAAGAAGTGAGACCCTTCTTGTTCTAGAGAAATGTTATGCCTTAAACGATCACTGCCTTCGCATTTTATTTATCTCGTTCTGTTATTCTGCTACTATTTGTAGTCTTGAACCCTCTCCTATTCAATCTAACCCCTTGTTACTCAAGTCCTAATCCATGCTCTCTGCTAGCCCATCATGATTCCTGTCAAGAGAGCATATAGCTTACAACCATGAGAGGTTATCCAACATCCTTTAAGGGGTCTACCCTGCATTAGTTTCATGTACATCATTCATTTTGATGAACATATAACTCATTTTTACACAATGCCTTTGAAATACTAAAATGGCCTGTCAAAACGAAAGAAAAATTTTAAATACTAAATATTATAGTATGTATCATCAGTGGTTTTTAAGCAGAATAACCACTGGAAAGAGTTAGAATTAATCAGCACCAAACAACAATGCATTGCATGGCTTGACTGAATTTTATGAAATCAAAGTTCATAAACTTATATAAAGTAATTTAAACTCACATAAAAAATAAAAAAGCAAATCCATATTTTTTGTCTGATCAAAGGCACAGTTCAAATACCTGTCTTCTTCCAACCCAAAACTTCTAGAGGATTCAAGCCTTGATCACATATACTTTCCGCCAACATCTCCCATAATTTGCGGCTTCTCATTGCAAGCTCCCATGTATCACTTCCAGGTGTTTTGTGTACCATCCATATATAACCCTGTCCTAGAACCAGCTCAAATGTCAGATCAAAGGTGAAGATATCCTACAATAAATCAGAGTTCAGGAAAAATAAAGAAAAATGCACATAAGAATACACACTCACACTAAATTTTTCAAACAACCAGAGAATTGCTTCATATATTCCAGATGAACCAAAGTGAGGAAAAAATGAGAATGAATTTATCAACCATCCTTATTTATTTTGCCAACCACCACTCATAATAAAGGGTATCATGTTAAATTTTTTTGTGAGTTGTCGGCAGATTGGACAATTTAACAAGATTCTACTAAGTATGCGTTTCGATACACGTCTATGGCAGACGTCTGCGTTTCATGTTTTTTTTTTTTTGAAAAGCGCATTTCTGTGGCTGTTTTCAGTTTTCAGTGGGTCCCGTGTACTGTTCACGGGAACCGCAAACCTCTTTATTCAGCAATTTTTTCATTAAAAATAGATCCCACGGCACTGTTCACACATTTAAAAATAATTTTACTACAGTATTTTCAGTTTTCAGCAAAATAAGTTCTTAGAGTACGTGGGTTTAGCTTTATATTGTAACTATTTAAAAATAAAAAATAAAAAAACCCAAAATAAGATTTTTTATTATTATTATTATTGACCAAAATGTGATCTTTTTGAAAGGGTGAGATATACAAACAAACACAGCCATTAACTAATGAAACACAAACAATGTGTCTCATTCCATTAATTTTAATGCAGCTATTTGGTTTGAATCCAATTGCAAAAATTAATCTAGAATTGTAAACACAGCATTAATTTTTTTATATTTATATAATAAGTAAATAAACACAATGCTAATAACTTTCCCAACTTGTCTTTTACTTTACTTAAAAACCCAACATTTATTTTTCATTAGTTTTGTTTGAAACTTTGAGTATAGAAACTTTTAACAGTGAAAGATAACGCATTTTTGGAATTTCTAAACAAACAGAGCATTAGAAGGATCCGACAGACAGAGAATGATACCTGCGCCAGTAGCACCGGAACAAGGGACAGCCTTGTCGACCACCGCGACAGAAAGATCCGACCCGATTAAAAACTGTCGGGCTATAGTCAACCCGATTATTCCGGCTCCGACTATCACCACATCGAAAGAGCGAGACTCCGCGGATACCGGGTACGACCCGGACAAGGTAACGGGTTCGGGTCGGGTTGTGATTCTCGTGGTTTTGGATACCAATTTGGAGCCCAGAAAGAAGCTATTTTTGGTGCCAAATAGCTTGTTTGAAGATGAGACGACACCGTTTTTGGGAGAGATGGGATTTGGATTTGGGTTTGGGCAGTAGAAGAAGATGGATGAGGCTGAATAAGCCATTTTTTTCCGACTTTTTTTGGTCGGATGTGAGGAGTCAAGGAAGTAAGGAATTTTTTAGAAAATAACTACAAAATCCAAATAATATTATTAGTTAGGCAACGTTTCAAACATATTGCATTTCTAACAATTCGACTTTAGAGGACTCGATTTTACTGTTCATATCGCCTATTTTTTGCGCCACGTAGATAAAGAAATCGAGTCCTTTGGACTCATTTCTTATACACAGAAACCAACTTCCTTGGAGTCATTTTCTATACAAAAAAAATTGACTTCACTAAAGTCGATTTCTTTGTATAGAAAACGACTGCAGCGAAGTCGATTTATATAGAAACCGAATCCCAGGCGACCCAGTACAACGGCAAAATTTGCTAAATAGACTAATTTTTGGAAGGTTTTTGGTAAGTAGAATGCGCGTGAAACTATATAGTTAGTTAGATTATTTTCAAAAAAAAAAAATGGAACTCGAGTTTAAGAAACTCGAGTTTTGTGCAAATGGAACTCGAGTTTCCTAAACTCGAGTTCCACTTTTTTTCTTTTTTTTTTTAGTCGATGACAGGTTGATTTTAAGAGAAAAATGGGTTGGAACTCGAGTTTCTTAAACTCGATTTTCAAAAACAGTCCAACTAACAAATTAGTTTCACGCGCATGCTGTTCACCCAAAAATTTCTTAAAATCAGTCCAACTAGCAAATTTTGCCCAGTACAACAAACTGCAAAACGAAACCCAAACAGATCTGTGAGGTACGAAACCCAAACGAAACCCAAATAGCTTTCCTCCACGAATGACAAATGTCACCGGCGAGCTCGACGATTTCACCGTACAGCAAATCGTAAGACCCAGGTGCGGTGTCGCTCACTACACGCTTTTTCTCGGCGAACCTCGCTGGCCTCAAAGCAAGCGCGAACTAACCTACGCGTTCAACCCAGATAACAACCTCTCCGACGAGGTCAAGAGCGTGTTCGCAAGCGCGTTCGATCGTTGGTCTACTGTGACGCAGTTAACGTTCACGATGACAACCTCGGCGTACATAGCGGACATTAAGATTGGGTTTTACAACGGAGACCACGACGATGGAGAACCGTTCGACGGGGTCTTAGGAACATTGGCCCACGTGTGTTCTCTGCCGAGCGGTCGGTTCCATTTAGACGGCGCCGAAACCTGGGTTGTCTTCGGTGACATCACGAAGGCCACGTCGAACACGGCGATCGATCTGGAGTCGGTGGCTGTGCACGAGATTGGGCATTTGCTTGGGCTCGGACATTCGTCTGTGGTGGAATCGATTATGTACCCTTCGATCTCGTCGAGGACTAAGAAGGTTGACTGAAAAAATAAGTTTCTATATAAATCGACTTCGCTGTAGTCGTTTTCTATACAAAGAAATCGACTTCAGTGAAGTCGATTTCTTTGTATAGAAAAGGACTCCAAAGAAGTCGGTTTCTATGTATAAGAAATGAGTCCAAAGGACTTGATTTCTTTATCTACATGGCGCAAAAAATAGACGATATGAACAGTAAAATCGACTCCTCTGAAGTCGAATTGTTAGAAATGCAATATGTTTGAAACGTTGCCTAACTAATAATATTGTTTGGGTTTTGTAGTTATTTTTAAAAAAATCCCAGGAAGTAAAGGCCCAAAGTAAATGTTGAATTTCTTGTTTCAATTTTTGAACACATTTTAATGGTTATTTTTGAAAAATCAAAAGCATTTTTCAATTTTTTTTTTTTATTTTATCTTCCACAAACTATTACTTATACCTGTTTTTTGGGTTTTTTTTTTTTTTTTTTTTTTCATTTTCAACCTTATAATTATGTTACATCCAATTTATTTTGTAAGTGTAAAAAATAAGGACATAATTTTACTAATTTTTAGTTTTTTTACAGTAATGGTTTCTAAGTATACAAGTGGTTCGCCACATAGTATCTAAGGTTGTAAATGAAAAAAAAAAAAAATCATTTATGAATTACTTGAACTCAACTATTAAACGAGTCAAGCATAAATATTCTAGTGTATTTGTGAACATGAAACTTAATTTAATTAATATATAATACTATTTTTTTTTATGTATACTTGTTTAAAAATATACTTATGTAAACTAAGTATGGATTGTGTAAGTGTGTAAAGAGATCCATATGATATTAAATTATTATTTATTGATAATATAAATAGTCTATTTGTAGTAGAAATTAATGAAATAGTAAAGAGATAATAGATTTTAGTCATGATTTTATTATATATAGAAAAAAACAGTTTAATCAAGCAAAGCTTATTTGACAAGAAAATAATCAAAGCTTAAAACATGTAATCTTGTTTGTCAATAAGTTCTAGCTTAACTTGACTTTGACATAAAACTAAATAAACAAGCCTAAACTTCTAATACCAAACTCGGCTAAGCACATTTACCATCCTTTAGTATTCACGTCAACCCTAGCTCAAGAAACACAAGAAGTTAAGAGAAAGTATAACTTCCAATTTCGGAATTTTTAGGATGATTGTTATTTATTAACATGATGACTAAAAATTAAGAAAGATTTCCTAATAATAAGCCACCAACCTAATGTTAATTGGATTACATGCATCAATCGAGATTGTCGCCAAGGGGGGTGTTGTTGCTTGAAAGTATTTTTTTGCTTAAACATGAAAACCTTAATTTGGATTGAAAAGTAAACAAGGAGCATAAGTACCCGATTTATTTTAGCTTTTAGAAGCTAAAATGCACGTTTTGAAACCAAAAAAATATTATGTGCGTTTGGTAAAGATTTCAAAGTTGCTTTTTGTTAAAAGCTGCGTTTTCATTTGTGAAGGAAAAGCACAAATCGGGAAAGCAGCAAATAGCACCATTGCACAAAAGTGCTGAAGCGCTTTTCAGGTTACCGTTGGAGGTTGCGCAGATTTCCCAAATTGCCCACTAGTTATTCTTAAAAACCCAATTTTATCCCTTTGCTTATAACACAATTTTACACGGTGAAAGTGAGCAACACAAATCAAAGATTGCAGCAACAGCCCTAGAGAACCAGAGCAAATCACAAATTCACAAACAAGCTTGATCAACGGTGCAGCCCCAGGTTCCTCTCCTCTGTGAAAATTGATAAACTGAGGAGGTGAATGAAACAAACACTGAAGAAGATCTGAAGATGACAAGGGAGAAACAAGAACTTGAGAGCTCTAGCAGCACAGCAAGGAAAAAGATTTTTTTTTTTTTTTTTTAAAAATAAAAAAGGAAGATGAAGATGAAGAGAAAAAGACAACGATGAGCGGAAATGGAAAAAAGAGAATGTGGTCAGATATATGTGGTGGGGGTTAAATAGTGAAAAAGGAAGCTTCAAAATGTGGTTAGATATATGAGTGGGCGGTTAAAGAGTGAAAAAGGAAGCTTCCTTGCAAAATAATATTATTAAAATAATACCAATAATATATTTTTTATTTTTATTATTAAGTAAATTTTTTTTTTTGGAGTAAGTATTACGAAGTAGTTGATTTAAATATGAAATAAATTTCTTTATATATACATTGTCCTTTTTGGTAATTTATTACTCAAACCGCCACTTTTATAAGTGCTAGCCAAATACTTAACTTTTTCAAAAAATATTTTTTAACAGCTTTTACCAAACACTCAGTTTTTTCAAAAAGCCTAATTTCATAATGCATTTTTTAAAACTTCCATTTTTTCAAAAAGCACAATATCAAAAAGCTCAACCAAACCCACTCTAAGCCTTGCCAAACACCTTGATTTGACAAAAGTTAACCAACTAGTCAAATTTTTCATAATTTTAACCCAAAAAACCTAAGTGTTTGATCAAGGCAAATCTTGGACCGTCACAACTAAATTTCGGATTAAATGAGCGTTCAATCATAAAAATTAGATGTAAATTGAACAAGGTATAGTGAGAACATTAAAAATTTCACAAGCTCACAACCATTTTTTATGAGTTTGGGAAAGTTTGACTTAGGTTTGACTTTGGTCAAATGATCTCAGAATCGTTTTGATCTATATATATATATATAATTTTTTTTTTTTTTTTTGAAAACAAAATGATAGGAACCTTTATTGATAAGAGTATTTCAACCACAACATATCACAAAGAATGTACATGAACGAGGCACCAAACAGTGTGGCCTCCAGAAACCATTTACCACAAAAAAAAAACAAAAGAAAACACAAAGACTCAGAAGCCCCTGCACTCTAAAGAAAAAAAAGCAATGTCCCACATCCACTTAATACACACTCAGACAAAGACCCACTACCCCATTATTCAAACTACAAAACAAAGAGGCCCACTACCCCGTTATACAAACCACAATAATCTTCACCCAGGCTTATACATTGGCTTGAGAAACTGCAACCCACTGATATGTTTTCAGTAACAACAACGCCCCTTCTACTATTGTCTTCGGCTGTGATTGGATTTTCTCAAAATAGACTTTGTTCCTTGCATTCCAAAGAGCCCATGACAGAGCAGCCCACTGTTCCAATTCCCTCTTTGTTAGCTTCTCACCCAAACATTGAAAAAGATGAAAAAAAATCATGCACTTCATTACTGCACTTCTGCACTCTGCCTTTCACCATTGCCCACACATTTCGAGCAAAGGGGCATTCCCATAGCAGATGAGCATAAGTTTCCCTCGTTTGTCTACACAATTCACATGTTGGATCAATTTGTATCTTCCTCCAAAAAAGATTATCTCTTGTAGGGAGAATATTGGAGCAAGCCCGCCACAAAAAGGTTTTAACTTTAGGAGGTACTTTCAAAGCCCAGATCTTATTCCACCATTTTTTGTCTTCTTGTGCCGTTGAATGTTCAGCTTCTACCTGCTGGTTTAAACGAAAGGCTACTTGATATGCTGACTTAACAGTGAACTTATGCCTCCTATTTTCTTTCCAAATCAGACAATCCCTTGAACGGCTTTGATTAAGTGGTATGGCTAAGATTTCCTTCCTAGTTCTAGGTGCAAAAGTTTCACAAACATTTAATCTATTCCACTGCCATGTGATTGTATCAATGAACTTAGACACCTTAGCAGATAGCATTTCTTCTTCAATGAACACTGGTTTATGGGATAACTAGCGTGAAGAAGACACCTCAATCTTTGTACCATCTCCCACCCTCCATCTTGTGCCTTCAAGAATGACATCCCTAGCAGCTAACAAACTCCGCTAAACATACGCGGGTTGATATCCCAGTTTAGCCTCCATAAAAGAGCAGGTCGGACAATACATTGCCTTATAAACCCGATAAAACAAAGAATGTATGTGGTGTATCAATCTCCAGGCTTGTTTAGCTAGCATCGCTAAATTAAAGGCATATATATCTCGGAAACTTATACCTCCTTTTTTCTTTGGTGTACACAATTTCTTCCAATTTATTCAGTGGATCTTTGCGTCATCCTTAGTCTGCCCCCACCAATATTTGGCCAAGATAGAGTTGCTAGAGTCCCCTTTTGCCTTTGGAATTTTAAATATGCTCATAGAGTATAGTGGAACGACTTGTGCAATTGTCTTGATCAGCATCTCTCTTCCTGCTTTAGAAATAAGCTTTTACTTCCATCCCATAACTCTCTTATTGATTCGGTCATGTATCTCTTTAAAAGTATCCACTTTTGATTTACCATATGCCATTGGTAGTCCAAGATATTTTTCATAGTTATTCATAACCCTTGCTCCAAATAATTGCTATATCTCCCTCTTAACTTCTTCATTTGTATTTTTACTAAAGAACAAAGAAGTTTTTTGTCGATTAATGGCTTGACCAGATGCCTCTTCATACTGACCCAGGATGTCTAGAAGGCATTAACATTCTCCAATTAATGCTTCACAGCACAACAAGCTATCATCAACAAAAAGTAAATGAGAAATATGAACTCCTCCCCTACATGATAAAACTCCATGTAAATTTCTATTTTCTGAAGCTTTTCTTATCAGTCCAAATAACCCCTTAGCACAAAGAAGGAATAGATATGGTGACAAAGGGTCACCTTGCTTTATCCCTCGGGTTGGGTGAACAAAACCCTTAGGCTCCCCATTTACTAATATAGAGTAAGATGTTGTACAAACTGTTTCCATTGCCAATCGGACCCACCTTTCATCCAACCCTATTTTAAGCATCATTTGCCTAAGAAATTCCCATTCCACCCGAACATAAGCCTTACTAACGTCAAGTTTGATTGCCATCTACCCTTTTTTCCCCTTTCTTTTATTTCTCATCCTATCTAACACCATAAAAGCTACAGTAGTATTATCAGTTATTTGCCTACCTGGCACAAAAGCACTTTGGACATCTGATATCACATTTGGCAAAATCACTTTCAACCTGTTTGCTAAAACCTTTGAAACAATTCTGGATATCACATTTTCTTAATTGATTGGACGAAAATCAGACATATATTATGGTTCATTCTTTTTAGGAATGAGGACAATATGTGTATAATTCATTTTTCTTAGAAAATGGCCAGAATGTAAAATAGACAAGACATCATTTGTAACATCTCCACCTACGACATGCTAGTATTTTTGAAAGAAGAAGGGAGACATACCATCCGGGCCAGGTTATTTAGATGGGTGCATCTGAAATAAAGCTCTTTTAACCTCTTCTACTGTGTATGAGTGGATAAGATGGTGATTCATTTCCAAAGTGACCACATGATCCACTGCTTCCAAGACTCTTTCATTATGAGATGGATGTGCCAAGCAAAACAACCCTTAGAAGTAATCTTCTGCCACCCTTGCAATATTGTCCTCATCCTCACTCCAATTTCCTCTACTATAAAAAACTCCATTGATATGATTCTTTCTTTTTTGTTGACAAACTCTTTGATGGAAGAATTTGATAATTTTATCACCTCCTTGCAGCCAAATGGATCTAGATCGTTGCCGCCAATGCAGTTCATCTTGATACAAAATTGTATTGATCTCATCTTTAACTCTTTGAATTTCATGATAGTTGTCGGCCAAATTTGAAGTGTACAATTCATGTAGAACCTAATGTTTGGCTTTAAGTTGATGTGATGAAGCACACAATGTGACCCTACTCCAATCCACTAGTGCCATCCTACATTGCTTGACTTTTTCAAAAAGAAGAAACATTGGGCTGCCCTTTGGTATCACCTTGGTCCATGTATGTTGTATTATAGCTTCACAATTAGGGTGGGTTGCCCACTTTTCCTCAAACCGTCTAGGTATTCTTCTAGGCCTAACATGATGTTGTTCCACCTGTGTATTCAAAAGAAGGGGCACATGATCTAAGTAAGACACAGGAAAATGTGATACTCTACTGTAAGGAAATAGTTCCCTCCATCCCAATGTTGCACAAGCTCTATCAAATCGTTCCTACACATAATCATCTCCCTCACGACCATTTTCCCATGTAAAAATATTTCTAGTGTAACCCAAATCAATCAATCCACAATGCAATAAAGTACTTCTAAACTCTTGCATGAGATGCATTGGTTTAGGTAGCCGCACGTCCTTTTCCTTAGCAGACAAGATCTCATTGTTTTCTCCTATACACAACCATGGAGTTGAATTCCATGAGCTCAAATATTTGAGTAAATCCTAAGTTTCATGCCTCAAATGTTATTCTGGTTTCCCATAAAAGCTAGTAATCCTCCAAGACATATTTTGTTTAGTAAGAATGAGAGCATCAATGTGGTTCTGATTGTAAGTTTGGATATTCAAATCCACTTCTTCTTTCCATAACATTGCTAAGCCACCCCTCTTACCCAAATAAGGAACAGCCAACATAGCATCAAAATGTAACTCATTCTGAATCCATCTCATTTCATCGACGGTTTGTTTTGTCTTCATCAGAAACAAAACTTTGGGAGCTTTTTCTCTCACTAAGTAAGAGAGGACCTTCACTGCCCGTAGGTTCCCAAGCTCCCGGCAGTTTCAACTTAAAAAAATCATTGCTCTCAGCGAGGCTGGATATCAGCCTCTACTGTTGTAAATAGATTGGTGTTGACATCCTGTGTTTTTGTTCTCTTGTTTTTCTTTGTCTCCACTTTTTCCCCAGTTTTATGTTGAACTAGGTATTCCCTCTTCTTTCCCAAAGTTCCCGAAATGCCCCCTACTTCTTTTTTAACAAAATCAACTTTTCGGTCAGCTCTTTTCCACATTGTTGTTTTATGGTTGCCCCCAGGTACGTGTTTACTATTAAAAGACTCATTTGCTTGCGTCACATTATCAATTGCCTTTGAGTTTGAGTTTCGGGTGGTTTCAAGAATATGCACATTGAATAAATTATCTCCTATAAATTTGGGATGAAGCACAATCGCAGTATTTTCCTTGATCACCAATTCCTCTGCCTTATCAGAAATTTGCCCTTCCTTTTTATTAGGAAGAGAACTGCTATTCCTATTAACGTGCTCCTTCTCAGCATGATCCGTTGAGATGTCCATCTCAAGGCCATGATTTTCGGGATTGCTAAGGTTGATTCCCGAAATATGTGTTGGTTCAGTAACTGCATCTAGTGTAACCGTTGAAGCGGTTTTTGCCTTTGTCCCAACTTCTGCCGTAGGTTTGTCTTGCTTTCTGTTTCGCTGACCTTCCTCTGCTCACTGATACCTAGCCTTCATCCATTCCCCATATTAGAAGGCCTGCATTTCCTCATGTCTCGATTTATCACAAGACTTAACTTCATGCCTGATCAATCCACAATGAAAACAGAAATTAACCAACCTTTCATATTTGAATGCCACCCATACTATATCTCCCTCGGGGCTCTTAATCTGACTACCATGACGAAGAAGCTTGTCTAATGGAATTTCGACTTGAATCCGAAGGAACCTAGCCTGGTCAGAATTTAAACCTTTGCAATCGACTTCAACGACCCGTCCCAATTCCAAACCGATGTCTTACCCTACTTCTTCAGAGAAAAGATCAAATGGAAGTCCCCATACTTAAACCCACATTAGGCAGTGAGTAAAAGAAATATTTCCCGCTGTCAGGCCTTGTTCCTATCTTCGCAAGAGCAAAACATAATTATCAAAACACCATGGTCCATTATGAATCACCTACTGCAGTTCGCTGTCCATGGTAAACTTGAACTATAATAGCCCTTCCCTAACTTCAATAATCTTTAAATTTGCCCCAAATTTCCAACTATTCCGAAGTAAATTCTTAACCACCCTTAAGTTGATTTGTTTAGTTGTTAAAAATCTCCCAAAAAGGCTAAGCGAGCATTCTTCCAAAATCTTTTCCCTTTGGGTAGGACGGACTTGTATAACTCGACCCTCCTCGGATGTTAATTTAACTTACTGTAAACGTTCAATAACCTTGTGATCCATGGAAACTAAAAGTAGTAGTAAAGAAAAGGAAAAAAAAAAAAAACCACTTCTAGAACAGTAGTGGAGGGAAAACTCACCCTAAGTGAAAGAGAAAACTCCTATCATGAGGAGAGAGAAAAAATTTTTGATCTATAATTTTTTGGAAAGCTAATGTGAATGGTTTTATTTTGAGGGGTTACGGGCAACCAAATTCCAAGCAAAAATGAACATAAATTATCGAGGACAATGAAACCTCAAAACATGTGTTAATTGGCACCTTGCTACACTTGTAAACCTCTTGAAACAAAAGCTATTTTAAGAAGTCAATATCGTACCGAAGGCTGTATCGATTTTTTTTTTTTTAGAGAGACAATTACAACATGCTGCTACTTCGCAGCTCGAACCCTTTCCCCCTTAAACCCCCAAGCACTTTGTACATAAAAATGTGTCAATTCAAGTATAAAACCTTTGGCTATTAACTCAGTAAACTGAATACACGTAAAGTAGAAAACTTATAAAGTTCCAAGGCCAGCTACAAAAAGCTGGCCATAGACTGAAGCTACAACACACGTAGCTATGGAAAAAGGCTACCTATATAAAAAGTCAACTCCGGCCATAGACTACAGCTACAACAAAGATAACTTTGTCCCACATTTATTTTATTGCTTTATACACTCTGGCCGTAGAAAACTTATTTTACTGCTTTATCACTTTTAGAAAGCAACAAGTTCTCTTCCCTTGTCCCACTTTTATTTTATTCTTTCATTTATTTTTTTCTGTTGTTGCACGCCTGAAGCTAGTTGCCTGCCAGCCTATCATTCCTATTTCCAAGTTCCAACACATCATAGCTTTCCACGCTATTTCTTTACAACCACACATTAGCTCTTTTCTTTCAAATTAATTTTGTCTTCGCTCTTCCCTTTTTATTTCATTTCTTCCCCCATTAGTTACAGATCTCTCTCTCTCTCATAGTATCACAACACGATAACTGTTTTAGCATCAATCCAGTCTATTTTTTTCTTCACTTCAAACCGATTTCCAGTGCATGAATCACCGACACCTTTCCTCACCACCAATCGGTATTTCATCGTCACCGGTGTGATAAAGAGGAGGCAAAGAGAGACAAAAGTTTAGTGTGGCGTGAGAAAAGGTATCGGTTTGGTATCCACTAACCGGCCGAAACAGTCGGATTTCGCCGATATGGCCGGTATTTTTTCCGGTACGAAACAAGGGAGTATTTGTAGCGTGCACTAGCCAGTACGGTATATACCAGCCGTACCGGCTGGTACGATACGGAATTGACTTCCTTGATTTTCAATTGAATCAAAAGCTCAAGCAAAACGTCAGTGTTGCAAGCTTTCCAACAATGTCTCGTTCACTCAGTATCAAGCTTGTGAAAGCTCTTGAAACACATGCACCAACTTGTATTATGACAAAATGTAAGTTTGAAATGTTTCTAAGGCACCCATTCCTAAGGCCATAACTTTTGATTCAGACCCCTGATTGAGGCAAACGTGGTATTGTTTGATATATAATTTCATAAAATTTCCAATGGTACATTGTTTATGAAATTTCAAGACTTGAAAGCTCCAAAAAAGCTATCAAAATCAAGGACAAAATTAGAAATGACAAAGTTTCTCTTCCAACTAATTTGAAGGAAAACCCTTCACATTCCTCATTTGTCAAAATATTATTTACTATTCGATCAATAAACTTATTTTTTATGCATAATTTTATACTATAGAAACCTGAAATTTAAACATTTGATTGGTAACATAATTATTGGTATTTGATATTCTTGAAAACTTGCAAGTATGGAGGATATTATAAAAATATGCAATCCGACAGTTATATTTTCAAAATTTATAGTAAAAGGCTTAAATAAGTTGAGAACAAGTAAAAAATGAATCTGTATATAAAATTTGAGGTCAATCCGGTATGATCCAAGAAAAGCATTAACCATATCTACACTATAACGTTCATAAAAAAAAATTAATCAAGTTGCAATTGGGATTTTTTGTAATAACTTATATAACCCAATTTGATGTAATAAACAATTGACGTGGGATTCAACACAAGCCCACCACACTTGTTTAGTTCAGTCCACATAATATGGGGTAATCCACATTCGACAACATAGCAAGGCCGTTCCCAGTTCCAACTGCAAAGTTTTGGCAACGTTGAGAAAATGGGCATTTGTAGTGAAGAGGAGAAAATAAGTTGACGAATCCAAGTAAGGTCGATGGACGGGCTTAAATACTGGACGAACTACTGATCCGCAACTAGACGGACTCAATATGGACGGGTGCAAGGCCCAAGAGAGATCTGATCTTGTTATCTCCTTATCTCCAAGAAACCCTAGATGGGAATACTTGCGACGCACGCTACATAATGAAATCCTAATGCGAATAGGACTCTGTTTGCCGCGTGCATTAATGGAGGATCTTCTCTAGAAGGAAGGAGACTTGTCCATCACGTTTGGGGCTCCTTAAGAGAATCTCTACAAGGAAAGACTTCGACTCCAAGTAGAAGAGGTCAACTTTCGACTACTATAAAAGCACCAATACTCTCACAAATCAAGGTACGCATAATTTACCCTCTCTAGCACTCTAGAGTTGTGAGAATATTTCTGACTTAACCTTCGGAGGGTATTTGGCCAGCACCACACCGGCGCTCTCTGTTAGGTTTCCTTCTTTGTGTTGTGCAGGTTTACATTCGAGCGCATAGGTATCGTGTGGCTCACTGGTGAATTTTTCTAACATCATCAGTTGGTGCCGTCTGTGGGAAACTCTCGATTAGTTGAGATTCATAAGCCATACTATTGTTTCCCGGACTAAAGGGTTGCATGGTACTCACTCGCTCGATGGCAACCATCAACGACGTTCAAGGAGAGGAACCACCCACGACTGCCCTCGAGAGACAAGTTCAAACTCTCAGTGCCACCATGGAACGTCTCACCAAACAAAACCACGACTTAGAAGAACAGCTGCGCAAGAAGAATGCGGCACCAAACGACCAACAAGAAGACCAAGAAGGGACTAGCGCCGCAAGAAAAAACCAGGAGAAACCCGAAGGCAGCCACGCCCCAAGCAGACCAGAAAGACAGAACTTGAGCATGCCATCTCTCACAGATGCAACTCCACCACATATTGTCGCAGAGATGCAGGCGATGAGGGAACAAATGGAGGTTATGATGAACGCGCTCAAGGGGCGAGTTTCCAGTGATCTTGACGATTTAGTCAACCGCACCGACTCACCCTTCACTGCAGCCGAGAACTCCTTCCCCCTACCACATAAATTTCGCATGCCGCATATAGACAGCTATGACGGCGTGAAGGATCCTCTGGACCATCTGGAAACTTTCAAGACCCTAATGCACCTTCAGGGTGTAGCAGACGAGATCATGTGTAGGGTCTTCCCTACAACACTCAAAGGCCTCGCAAGGGTATGGTTTAGCCGACTGACGCCAAACACCATCAGCACCTTCAAGGAGCTGAGCGCTCAGTTCACTACGCACTTCACCGGAGGGCACAGGTATAAGAAGTCCACAGCCTGCCTGATGAGTATTAAGCAACGGGAGGACGAAACGCTGAGGACCTACATAACGCGCTTTAACAAGGAAGCGCTATCAATAGACGAAGCCGACGACAAAATACTGGTAGCGGCTTTCACGAACGGGTTGCGGAAGGACAAGTTTCTATTCTCTTTATACAAGAATGACCCTAAGACCATGTCAGAAGTACTCTATAGGGCTACCAAATACATGAACGCTGAAGACGCATTGCAGGCCCGAGAGGAAAAACCCAGGAAAAGGGAGCGGCAGGAGGAAGAACGACGAGACTAAGGGTCGAAGAGGCTAAGAACGGGGGACCGAAGTGATGAGCGGCGCCCTAAGCCACCAAGGGAGAGGTTCACGAGCTTCACCCCGTTGACTGCCCCAATAGAACAAGTCCTAATGCAAATCAAGGACGAGGGGGCTCTGACCTTCCCTGGCAAACTAAAAGGAGATCCCACCAAAAGATCAAGAGACAAATATTGCCGTTTCCACCGCGATCACGGTCACGACACAGCAGATTGCTATGACTTAAAGCAACAAATAGAGGCTCTTATTAGGCAAGGGAAATTACAAAAGTTTGTCAGAAAAAGAGGACGGATCAGCCACCTCAAGAGCATCAGCCCCGAAGGGATAATGAACATCCTAGACCCCCAATCGGAGACATAAGGATGATTGTAGGGGGAACATCGACAACAGGGTCGTCCAAAAAGGCCCGAAAAACTTACCTCCGAATGGTTCAGAATGTCCAGCTGACGGGCTCGGTAGCAAAGATAGCGCGGAGAGATGGCCCCATCGTCGGGTTCTCAGAGGAAGATGCACGACGTCTTCACTATCCGCATGACGACGCATTGGTTGTAACCGTACAATTGGAGGAGTATAACTTGCACCGAGTGTTGGTCGACAATGGTAGCTCGGCGGACATCCTGTATTACCCTGCGTTCCAGCAAATGATGATTGATAGGGAACGGCTGATACCAACGAATGCCCCGCTGGTGGGATTTGGAGGAACGAAAGTATTCCCATTGGGTGCGGTCACACTTTCGGTGACAGTAGGCGATTATCCTCAGCAGATCACTCGGGATGTGACATTCCTCGTAGTCGACTGCTCATCAGCGTACAACGCTATCCTTAGACGGCCTACCCTTAACACCTGGAAGGCAGCAACCTCAACGTACCACCTGATGATTAAGTTCCCCACGGAGTATGGGATCGGGGAGTTGCGAGGAAATCAGGTGGCCGCCCGCAAGTGCTACATAGCCATGCTGGAGATGGATGACCACCAGCACACCATGTGCATTGAAAAGCAGCGGGTCGCAGCAGAACCGGTAGAAGAACTAGAAGAAGTAACTCTAGACTAGTCAAGACCCGGACGGACGACTAGAATGGGGACATTGGCCAGTCAACCCACACGACAGGCCCTAACAACATTCCTAAGAAATAATCAGGATGTTTTCACCTGGAGCCACGAGGACATGTCGGGTATTGATCGCTTATTCATAGTTCACAGGTTGAATGTGAACCCCACGTTTTCGCCCTGAGACAAAAAAAGCGAGTATTCGCTCAAGAGCGGGAAAAAGCAATAGCGGAAGAGGTCAGGAAGCTACTCGAGGCGGACTTCATTCGGGAAGTATATTACCCCGACTGGTTAGCAAACGTAGTGATGGTCAAGAAAGCTACTGGGAAGTGGCGAATGTGTGTCGACTTCACGGACCTCAACAGGGCATGCCCGAAGGACAGTTACCCATTACCTCGAATTGATACATTGGTAGACTGAACGGCAAGACACCAACTCTTGAGCTTCATGGATGCCTTCTCCGGCTACAATCCAATCAAGATGGACGAGGCTGATCAGGAAAAGACCTCCTTTGTCACAAGTTAGGGTCTCTTTTGCTACAAGGTGATGCCGTTTGGGCTCAAGAATGCGGGAGCAACATACCAGAGGCTAATGAACAAAATGTTCGCGCACCAGATTGGGAGGAACGTACAAGTGTATGTCGACGACATGCTTGTAAAAAGCCTTCTGGAACATGACCACCTGAAAGACCTACATGAGACGTTCGACTCTCTTCGGTCGTATAATATGAAGTTAAATCCGAACAAGTGCGTATTCGGGGTAACGGCAGGAAAGTTCTTGGGGTTCATGGTTTCCCATAAAGGTATAGAAGTTAATCCGGAGAAGGTTCGGGCCATCATGGAGTTAGAACCGCCAAAAGCAATCAAGGATGTGCAAAGATTGAACGGTAAAATTGCGGCCCTGAATAGGTTCGTCTCAAAGGCGACGGAAAAATGTCTTCCATTCTTCCGTACATTAAGAAAGTTGTTCGTGTGGACGGACGAATGCCAGAAAGCATTTGAGGACTTGAAGAAGTATTTGTCATCCCCACCGTTGCTCAGCCCATCTAAGCCTGGGGAAGTACTCTACCTCTACTTGGCGATTTCGCAAGCGGCAGTCAGCGCGACCCTAATTAGGGAGGAGGATGGATCACAGAAGCCCATCTACTTCATAAGTAGGGCGTTCCGTGGAGCGGAAGAGAGGTATCCTCAAATGGAGAAGTTGGCCTTCGCGCTAGTAACTACGGCAAGAAAGCTCAAACCATACTTCCAGGCGCACACAATAGTGGTCCTAACGGACCAACCCCTACGGAGAGCCATAAGTAGCCCAGAGACGGCGGGACGCATGGCGTTATGGACAGTGGAACTAAGTGAATTTGATATACAGTACCATCCGCGAAATGCAATTAAGGGGCAAGCCGTCGCTGACTTCATTGCAGAATTTTCTAGGTCAGAAGGCGTGGGGGCAGAAATAAGCGCACAATGGAGCATCCACATGGACGGATCCTCCAACAGGCACGCAGGAGGTGTCGGTGTTGTGATCCATACCCCTGACGGAGATAAAATTGAATGCATGATTCGGCTGGACTTCCCCACGACCAACAACGAGGCCGAGTATGAAGCATTGGTGGCAGGACTAGACCTCGCGAAGGCCGCAGGTGCTGAATCCATGATCGTACATTGCGATTCCCAGGTAATAACACGTCAAATCAATGGCATCTACGAATGCAAAAGTGAGAGGATGAAGAAGTACCTGGAAGAAGTGAAGAATCGGATCGGCAACCTCGAAGTAAGATTCGTCCAAATCCCAAGGGAAGAGAACGAATGTGCCGACTGTCTTGCAAAGGCAGCCTCGGCAGAATTTATGCTCGTTCCCGAATAGGTATTGTCATTTGTACAACTCTCCTCGCTTATTGATGATGGAACAAAAGTGCAGGAGGTGAATTCTGAGAACAGTTGGACTACGCCATTAATAGCATACCTGAAGATGGGTACACTACCTGACAAAAAAAACGAGGCCAGGAAGCTGAAAGTCCAAGCCTCATGATTTGTGATGATCAATAATGTCTTATACAAAAGGGGATTCTCACGATCGTACCTGAGATGTTTAGGTCGCAAGGAAGCAGACTACGTGATGAGAGAAGTGCATGAGGGTATCTGTGGAAACCATTCAGGGGCACGATCCTTAGTGAACAAATTGATCCGAGCAGGGTACTATTGGCCTACAATGCAAAAGGTCGCGCAAGCTTACATCAAGACTTGCGACAAATGTCAGAGGTTCAGTAATCTGATCAGGCAACCAACCGAGGAACTGACACCCATAACGGCCCCTTGGCCCTTCGCCCAATGGGGAATAGACATCATGGGCCCCTTCCCGACAGCGGTAAGGCAACTAAAATTTCTGGTAGTTGGTATCGACTACTTTACCAAGTGGGTCGAAGCAGAGGCCTTAGCCACTATCACGGAGAAAAACATTCGAAGCTTTGTTTGGAAGAATATTATCTGCAGGTACGGGATACCAAAAGTGCTTGTCTCAGACAATGGAAAACAGTTCGACAACAGCGCATTTAGGGACTTCTGTTCGGAGCTGGGTATCAAGAATCATTACTCCTTGCCCGCACACCCACAGGCCAACGGACAAGTCGAGGTCACGAACCGATCCTTGCTCAAAATAATCAAGACCCAGCTCGAGGAGGCAAAGGGCATCTGGCTTGACGAACTACCAAGCGTTTTGTGGGCATATCGTACTACAGTAAGGGCACCTACTGGAGAAACGCCGTTTCGGCTTGCATATAGAAGTGATGCTGTCATCCCAGCGGAGGTTGGGCTTACGAGCTATCGGGTGGAGAACTACAATGAGGATAGGAACGAAGAGACCTTGCGGCTTCAGCTAGACTTGGTGGACGAGGTCCGGGCTACAGCAGAGCAGAGGTTGGTGCGATACCAAAACCTCATGGCAAAATACTACAACTCCAATGTCAGACATAGAGACTTCCAGAACGGAGATCTTGTGCTTCGGAAGGTAATGGGAGCTGCTAGGGACCTTTGCAAGGAAAACTCGGCCCCAACTGGGAAGGACCGTACAGGATCACATCCTGGCAAAGGAAAGGGACCTACCACCTCGAAACTCTGGACGGACATAAGCTTCAACACCCATGGAACACGGAGCACCTACGGAGGTACTACCAGTAGAGACGACATGAAAAGCATCGACGCTTCCCCAGTTTCCAGTTTATTACTAAGTTTTTATTAGTTCTTACTTCGAACAATTTTTTTATTATTTAGTTTTGCTATCGCAAGTTCTTTACTTCGAACAATTCCTTCTACAAGTGCCTTTTTAAGCCCAAGGGGGCAGGTACCTTTTCTTCTACATGATTTTCTTTCAATAAGAGAAATATTCAGACTCTACTGTGTTTTTTCTACATAAATTAACCAAGTCCACAAGCTGGACGGATCATCCTAAGGGATGAAACATCCTAAATCCATAAAGTGGACGGATAAAGACTAAGTCCACAAGGTGGACGGATTATCCCAAAGGGATGAAAATCCAAAGTCCACAAGGTGGACGGATATAAACCAAGTCCACAAGGTGGACGGATCATCCCAAAGGGATGAAAATCCAAAATCCACAAGCTGGACGGATATAAACTAAGTCCACAAGGTGGACGAATCATCCCAAAGGGATGAAAATCCAAAGTCCACAAGCTGGACGGATATAAACTAAGTCCACAAGATGGACGGATCATCCCAAAGGGATGAAAATACAAAGTCCCCAAGCTGGACGGATATAAACTAAAGTCCACAAGGTGGACGGATCATCCCAAAATGATGAAAATATAAAGTCCACAAGGTGGACGGATCATCCCAAATGATGAAAATCCAAAGTCCACAAGCTGGACGGATATAAACTAAAGTCCACGAGATGGACGGATCATCCCAAAAGGATGAAAATATAAAATCCACAAGGTGGACGGATATAACCTAAATCCACAGGGTGGACGGATATAAACTAAGTCCACAATGTGGACGGATCATCCCCAAGGATGAAAATCCTAAGACCACAAGGTGAATGGAAATAAACAAAGTTCACAAGTTGGACGGAGATATAAGACAGGATAAACAAAAGCGTCGTCAGGATTAAATGAAACAGACGGATATATTCCATAAACATCAAAAAGGTCGACGGACCTAGTATTGCTTAAAATAAATTAGAGCCCTTAAAGGAAATGTTTACATCATGACGGGGAGTCATGAAACTGTTCTCCACATTCTTTCATAAAAAATAAAAAAATAAAAAAAATAAAAAATTACAAATTATAAGTCTGCAGCAGGAATATCTTTCTCCTCGGTACGACGAGCTTGATCATCCTTGGGATCACCCTCAACTGACGTCTGGACAACCACCGTCTGATCAACAACCGTCGGGTCCACTGCCGACTGATCATCCTTAGGATCCCTAGAAGCTTCACGGTTAGCAGGGTTCTCACTAAACAAATCGTCTGTATCATCTGATTGGGCGGGCTGGACGGATGTTTGCTCTGGGGCATTAATGTTGACGGTTGACAAATCCAGCTCTGGATTCAAGGCTTTCACCTGACGGATGGCATCGTCAAAACCATCGTTATATGAAAGGCTAAGCTCTGTTATAAGGGCCTCGGAATCACGATAATCCTGTATCGCGACCTCCTTAGCTAGACGGATCTCCTTGTCTTTTTCCTCCAAAGCTTTCTTCAGGTCCTCCGTCAGCTTGATATATTCGTCCCTTGCTGTTTCAGCCATTTTGAGTTTTTTATCTTGGACGACCTTCCAGGTCTTCAACTGAAGTAGCTCGTCCTCCGTCGCCTTGGCCTTCTCACGAACACGTCCTATGGTCGTTTCATGGTTGAGACACCGTCCTAGCATCCCCTTCATCATAATCATGGTCTGAAAGAAAACATAAGTAAAATAAAAATAAAAAAATAAAAAAAGGGGTAGTAGACGGACTACGGGACGACGGATGAGTTACCTGAGCAATGCTAAAAAGGGCTGTCTCGCCCATCGCCTCGTCGAATGGTTGCACAAATCCTCATAGTCCTCCGTTGTTATGATGGACGAAAGTTTCTCAAGGGCGTATTTGGAATCCTCGCGGAGTAAAACGGGTGGCTTCTTTTGGCTTCCGGACGGACCGATCATTAGGCCCTTACCGGCCCCATGCTTCACGAGAGTGACCGTCTTAGCCCCCCCGGCCAATAAGCCAATGACAGGCTCCAAAGAAACCTTGGGTTTTTTGGGTGCACGGTCTTCCTTTGACGGTTGTTTCCTCTTAATCGCCTGCTTGCTGGGGCCCGTCCCCGTAGGGTTCGCACTAGTTTCTTTGTTTTTGGCAACTTGCAATCTGATCGCCGCCCTCCTTTTAGCATCGTCCATCTTTGAAGAAGTAGACGGGTGTCAAAAGTAAAAACAAAATAAATTTGGACAAGGAAGAAAGACGGACTTATGCTGACGGGTGCGCTCTTCGTACTTAAGTGCCACTGGAGTTGGCTCGGGTCCGTCACAATACCAATTGATTGTGTTGAGGTTGACGAGTTTTGCCCAGGTTCGTTCTTCTGGTTTGGACTTGGCAAAAATTTTCTCAAGGAAACTGAACTCCTCGAGTGTAACTTGAGGGCGCAGTCGAACTGCACAAAAGTAGACGGACGTTAAAGACATAAATTATTGAACAAGCTTTTAATAATTGTTATATGACGGGCTCATACCAGACTGATTTAATACGCCCCAAACCTTGTCGACGGGCATATAATCCGTCTCCCCTAGATGACACATCCAACCGTCGCCCTCAATGAAAAAATAGTGGCTCTTCCAGTCTATATTCGAGTCCGAGGTTTCATAAATTACTTTCAGGACGTGGCTCCTAGGAACAAAACTATACATCTCCCTCGATTTATCTATCTCGTCTGGACGGTAGCAGTGGAGGAATTCCCTTATTGACAACCTTCTTCCACCGTCGGACATAGCCCCGTACAAGACTTCCATTGCTATGAAGACCCTCCAGGCATTTGGGGATAACTGGCTGACGGATAAGCCTAGGTATTTTAGGAGTTCGCGGTGCAAGGAGCTTAGAGGAAATCTGAGACCTGCCTTAAGCATCTGCTCGTACACACCTACATCGTCTACCCCTTCATAATAACATTTCTCTGACGTGTAGGGCAGACGGATGGGGATGTAGTCTGAGATTTGATAATTGGCCCTAAGGGTTTTAAAATGAGTTTCCTTGATGGTGGATGTGAAGGCATTCACCGTCCATTCTGGAAGCATGATGAACTCCCCATGTCCATCAGCCCCCACGACGGATCTAACTATTTGATGATCTTCATCATTGGCGGAACCCTCCTCTATCTCAACCATCTCCATATCCTCATTTATTGAGGACGGGGAAGATGACGACGAACTCCTCTCGCTTAGATCGACTTGGTCTTTATGACCTGACGAGTATACCTCTTCGTAGTCCGCCCCGTCACGGACGACCTACTGGTTACTTGACGCACTAGACATGGCCTACATATAATGACAAAACCTAAGACTCTGGCGGTTTTGGAAAGAATGACGGGGGCATAAAGTCGAAAAGAAAAAATATATAATAAAATAATATGAGGCCCGAAGGTAAATATAAGCGAAAAAGAAGACGGATAAAAGATTACTTACCAAGTTAAGGAATGAACAAATGAAGTTGCAGACGACGGATGTAGTAACTGGACGGTCTAGTTTCTGACAAATATGACGGTCTCTCTCTGACAACGAGCTTCTTCGTAAAATAGGAAAATGAGAGGGGAAGGAGGTGATATTTATAAAAGGAAGTGCGCGGAAGACGAAGCGACGCTTCGATCAAATACAACAGCCTACAGCAGCGCGACATGTGTTATGGGTAATAAATGTGTTTCTGACAGTCTGTCCGGATACACGTAGCTCATGAACTTAAAACCGTCACCCCAATTTTTGAACCGTCATCCCAATGATTAAGTCGTCACCCCACGGGTCCGTTTGATAGGCGATGACGGACCCATGGGCTGAGGGGGCAACTGAAGAGGTGAAAATAAGTTGACGGTTCCAAGTAAGGTTGATGGACGGACTTAAATACTGGACAGACTATTGATCCGCAACTGGACGGAATCAATATGGACGGGTGCAAGGCCCAAGAGAGATCTGATCTTGTTATCTCCTTATCTCCAGGAAACCCTAGATGGGAATACTTGCGGCGCATGCCACATAATGAAATCCTAGTGCAAATAGGACTCTGTTTGCCGCATACATTAATGGAGGATCTTCTCCATAAGGAAGGAGACTTGTCCATCACGTTTGGGGCTCCTTAAAAGAATCTCTATAAGGAAAGACTTCGACTCCAAGTAGAAGAGGTCAACTTTCGACTACTATAAAAGCGTCAATACTCTCACAAATCAAGGTACGCATAATTAACCCCTCTCTAGCACTCTAGAGTTGTGAGAATATTTCTGACTTAACCTTCGGAGGGTATTTGGCCGGCACCACACCGGCGCTCTCTGTTAGGTTTCCTTCTTTGTGTTGTGCAGGTTCACATTCGAGCGCGTAGGTATCGTGTGGCTCACTGGTGAATTTCTCGACATCATCATGTAGGAACAGAGGGACGAAGTCGAGTTTGACACAACTAATTATTTGGGTAAAAAATACATGACTTTATATTTACTAGATAGACAGAGAAACTGAGTTGCAAACGCAGCTTTTTTCTGGAAACAAGAAAACTTTTTTGATATATATATATATATATTATCTGTTTGAAAACAGCTTATAACTGAAACTAAAAACTTTTTACTAAAAGTATTATAAATAAAGCTAAAAGCTATTTGAAATAGTACAGTGAGACCTATAAATAGTACTAAAAATAAGCTAAATAGTAACAAAAATAAGCTATACAGTAAAAAAAAGCTGACTTTTTCAGCCAATGCCAAACGCAACGAAAGTTGAAAATTAGCCACCTTTTAAAATCAAATTGAATTTGCAATTCCATCATTTTATCCAAAAAATGAAAATTGTGATTGTTGGATAAAGAGTTTAAGAGGTTGTTTGGATGCTTTTTTTTGGTTACTCAATTTCCATAACTCATCACTCATCACTCTAAAATATAATACCCGTTTGGCACCATCACTCCCTTACCATCACTCAATATTTTTCACACTATTTATGGGACTCATGCCTGACACACTCACAGCCCCTAATAACTCTCTCCGCCTCTCCTCTTTCTTTTCATTTTTTTCCCTTCGTCTTTCTTGGCCTCCCCTGAACTTTTCTCTGCCTCTTTTTTTTTTTTTTTTTTTTTTTTTTGTTCACTCTCATGCATAGATCGGTGGACTGGGTTCGAGACGACTTGTTCATTGACGATGGTGGATGGCTTTCCACGGTGGCCATTGATTGGTGGGTCTGGTGGTGCGATGGGTTTGTGGTGTTGCTGCTGAAGTGTGGCTGTAACCGACGAAGACCCGGCTGATGGATTTGAGTTTGCTTTTTTTTTTTTTTTTATGATTGAGAAATCTGGGTTTTTATTTTTTGAAGATTGTTTGAGAAGTGTGGGTTTTTTTTTTTTTTTGGAGAAATCTAGGTTTGTTGAAGCTTTTTTTTTTTTTTTAATGATTGAGAATTGTGGCTGATTGTTTGCAATCAAACCTAGAAACCCGACGTGAAAAAAAAAAAAAAAAAAAACCCAAAAACCAACGTCAAAAAAAAAAAAAAAGAACCCAAGCCCAGAAACCCAGTGAAAAAAAAAAAAAAAAAAAAAAAAAAAAAAAAAAAACCTTTGCAACCAAACCCAGAAACCAACGTGAAAAGGAAAGGAAAGGAAAGAAAAGAAGAAGAAGAAGAGAATAGCAAAGAGGTGTGTCTCAGGCCTAGCGTGAAAGACAAAAAAAAGAAAAAGAAAAGAAGATAACGGGTGTGGGAGAGAGAAAAAGGTCTGATTGTGGGACCCACCATGTGTGTATAATTACGAAAATGCCATTGAGTTATGAGTTATGGAAACTGAAAACAACCTAAAGTTGTTTTCAATTTCCACAACTCATAACTCAAAAAGTAGAGAATTGAGAGATGAAAACAGAGTTATTGTGCAACCAAACGAACTTCTTGCTATGGGTCCCACCATTTTTGAATTATGAGTTATGGAAACAGAAAATTGAGTCATGAAAACTAGCGAACCAAACAGCCTCTAAATCCCTTGTCAACTTCCATGTAAATAAAATTCTTTCATCTAAGCACACAATTAATCTAGCTCAATCGACAACTCTACCTTCTCTACATATTTGGAGACTGAAGAAAGTGGTACTAGAGAGGTTGAATAGTTGAAGGACTTTCCTTCCCACTTGCCCTGAAGTTCATTTCATTTAAAACCTATCCCAATCACAGAATTGAGGAAATGAATAGTAGTTATTTTCTTTATTACCTTGCACTTGAATTGAATGAAACAGGTAGACATTCCATATCGTATAATTACATATTGCGTCTCATATACCGTGACACATTATTGTGACATGGAAATATAAGAACAGGCAGCAGGGCAGGAAATAAATTAGAACGGCCACATGAAGAATTATATATAAAATAGCAACAAAAATTGGCTGACATAGCTTCATTTAGTGTGACCTAATCTCATATGAACCTGTTATTCAAAAACCTTTACTTTTATTCTTTTGTAAGTTCACAACTGGGTGAAGCCTATAAACCCAGGATCCCCAACAGCATATCTATTTGACATGTTTTCAGACATTATACCATATCAATTCAACAAGCATTACCTTGCAATGATCCTTTCTTATTTATTTTAATAAGTAGCTTACCTTAATAGCATGAACTTGCTTTGTAAAGCTAATCTATAATTAGTTTACAATTTACTCGACTAATACATCATCCAATAAATGCTACAGAAGTTTTCATTTAACCAGTTGGTTAGCCGCGCAGTCTTGATTTAACAGCATTCCTAAAATCACTAGAAACCAGCACTATCATTGAGTTAAATAAAAAAGTATTTGTTTGTGGTAGGGAAGAGGGGGGTTTCTATAACTTTTCAATCACTTAGACCATACAAAGAGGCACTGCACTGTAAGAAACCTGCAGATATGTTCAGGACATTTTGTTCAAGATAATAACTAAAGCTAGAATACAAAAACAAGAAACAAGCATGTTAAACGGAAACATTATGACTGATAGAAGCACAGAAAACATGGAAATTGAGCATCATCCACAGGCATATATGACTTGCACACAAGACATGAATATTTATTATGCTCCTGTGATGGAGTACCATACAACTGCCCCAGAAAAACATGCTGATTTACCCAAGAAATGAACCAGATGAAAAAATGTTACAATTTTTTTTTTCTGATTGGCACACATTTTGTCAACAACATCGGCCATGAACGGCAAAGGGTGCATGATCAATTGTCCCAGGATTTCCCAACACCATATCAGCAACCATTTCAGCAGTCCCCAGAGCCTGCAAATTGGACCAAATAATGAATGGTTCTTATCTTACTTTCTCACATAATGGAAACGGCAATAATATAACTTTTAACACATGATTAAAAGTTAACTACCCAGAGAGAGAGAGAGAGTGAATATTACCAATGAAAGTCCTTCTCCTTCATGCCCAGTTGCAAGGAACACATTTGGCAAGCCAGGCACTGAGCCAATTATTGGCTTCCCATCAAACACTGGACAGTAATATGTTATGTCATTTCAAACCCTCAAAACTCAAATATTTTTAAATATATTTTCTGTTTGACTAGGATTTGAGGAATATTTGGGACTCACTATAAGGTCGGAACCCTATTCTCACTTTTCTGCCCTTACTGAAACATGAAAGGGGCAAATCTCGTAATTTTGGAAAAAACTCCCCAGCCCGTGTCCATATATGATTAACGGTGGACTCATCAACTTCAGAGCTGAACCCTACAAATTGGTGGCTGCTTCCTGAAAATACAGAAAATGGATTGATGGTTAGTGATGATATATATGGATTTTCCCAAAGGATAATAAAGGAAGTAAATTGGGGTGAGGGTGGACATTGGAGGTTAGACAAGCATTATTCCAAGAGCCAACAATATAAATTGCAGACCCAGATATTTCTGAAGAGAGATTTGAAGAGATAAAGAAGGACAGCTATATTTACATTTGATACATACTTCTAGTTTAGGTCCACTAAATGAATGTGGTAGCAACTTGTCATAAAATCACCATCAGGTTTCATCAGGCTCAATTACCCTTCTTATATGTAGGGTGTAAAAGCATCAATTTTAAAGCTCACAACTGTGAAAACCTTTGTCCATTACTAAAATAAAGAACATCAGAAAATGATAGTAAAGAAATTGAGCAGAAACGTACAGGTAAATGTTATTTCACTAAATTATACTAATGAACCATTGTGATTTTAAACTCAAAGAAACTTTTACTAAAGCTTTGGTAATGTAGATTCAGAATCAACATGGACAACTATAGATATGTATATCCAGAATAGTAAGGTAATGAACTAAAATAAAATCACACAAAACAACGCTCAGGGCACAGAAAATTACCAAAAAAAGGGTTCCTTTGTAAATGTTAAATGCACTCTAGCTCAAAGGGACCTTCTACCCTTGTAAAAGTAAGGTGGAGGGTCAGTCATGGATTCAAAATCCACTGAGTACATGTGTCACTTACCAATCAATAATATATGTATTGAAAGAGCAAAAGCAACATAATTTAGCATTAATAGCACTGGACATGCAGAATAATTGCAACTGATTAGAGAAGGAACTGTCTAAGAAAGATTTAAAATCATATATATAAAGTAAAAAGTTCCCTGTCTAGCATGTAATTGGTGAAAGATAAAAGAGATAGTATGGGCACACAGAGAAAAGGTAACAGATTTTACCAAGAACAAGGTTTCCCATAGCATCCAAGGTGGCTGTCATTGATACAGACAAGTCTTGCCCACAATCATGTGGTTCTGAAGCCGAAATGGTGGCAAGCTGAGTAACAGTTTGATGATCAACATAACCCATCTCCATTAGACCATGATTCAGTTTAAGGGGCATCACATTCTCAAGTACAAGGAGGTGACCCTATCATGTTGATCAAAGGAAAGGTGGCTCTCAAATAAAATATAGGAAATTAACACAACTCGTGCATAAGGCCAAAACACATGAAGAGAATATCAAGGAAATAGAATCAATCACTCCAACAATGAAATAGAATCATTACTAAAGATCACTTCACGTTTAAATGGTACTTTCTTCCCATGTGTTTATGTTCCTGGAAACATAACTTCTCTCCCTTGTTTCAAGGACTTGGATACACATGTCAGGCTTACATGTATTCCTATATGCATATTTGCTAAGGGTTTATATTCATCTAATTTCAAATCCTTCCGCGAGAAGGAGGGGGGGGGGGGGGGGGTGGTGTGTGGTGGGGGAAAGAGAGAACTAAGAAAAAAAACTCATTTATATACCTTCACTTTTTGCTTCTACCATAAAGCTCAGATGAAGATATACATGTAAGTTTCTTCACATAGATATTTTAAAGTAACAAAATGTGTAATAGAAGTAACTTAGAGATATTTTTCTTAACTATGAATGTGTTAACATACCCATGTCATGTCAAACTACTCCATATGTTTTGAAGAATCCAAGCAAGTTGGCCTCTATCTTATCACAATATTATAGCAGTGAACATACAAAAAGCATGACTGGTAGGCAGCCATATCCCCCCCCCCCCCTCCCAGTCCCTTTTTTTTGTTGAGAGAGACTGATTTCCAGAGTCAAACCCACAACTTGTCATTTTTGGTGGTAGGGACTTGCCATTACACCAAGGCCCGACCCTTGTCCCAAAAATTTACAAGAAAAGGGGGGGGGGGGTTTGGGTGGGAACAAAGGCTTCAGCAGAGTCCTTACTAAAAGCATTTTTCTTGACTCCTCTCAAAAGTTTACCCCAACAATAGGAGTAATTCTAAGTGGAATTTTTTATGGGTTGGGGATGAAAGCTTCCTCCTTCTTTCTGTTCTCCATCCTTCTTACCACAAAAGAAATGAGTAAAGCAAATGAAGAATTCTGTTAATATGCATGCTTTCCTTCCCTTTTTTCTAATCAAGTGCCGGAACAATACATATTTGGCAGAAAAATATAAAATAATTTAAGATATGCAAGAATAAGTCAGTTCACATTGTAGACTTACCTTTCGAGGCTTTACAGGGACATCCAACAAAATATCTGAGTCTCTAAGCAGGTCATGCATCAAAGATCCACTCCAACTACCAGCTGCAACTACAATTGCCTTACTGTACAAGGTATTTTTGGAGGTCTGGACACCTTCAACCACCCAACTGCTTCCAGATCTGAGTATGCAAAAATTATTATAGTTAACCTGTCAACCAATATCATCTTCAAAATGCAATTTCCACTCCTGTGCAGTGGTTTCATGTAACTAACGTATAGTTTAGCAGAAAAAAGATGACAACAAACCTTAATAGACATTTCACTGGGTCATTATAGAACTCTGCATATCTGCCTTTCATTGCAAAATGTCTGTTAGCCTACATATTATCCATATTTACCTATCTCAATTACACTCCATAAAAAGGGCAGACAATTTAGTGCGGAGAAAAAACGGAAAAATGCTAATTGGTTAAAAATTACAGAAAAGTAACTTACCTGTTCAATGAATGAGGCAGTACGTTGAGCATCGAACTGGCAGTCATCAGGTACAAAGGCAGCTCCACCATCTTCCCCAACCGCGAGTTCAGGCTCCTCTAAAAGCAAATCACTGCTGTACAAGCACTCCGCTTGTAACCCAGCTTCAGATAGCTGCTTCACCCTCTTTTTTAACATGTCCAGCTCTTCAGTGGTCCTGCCAACCAACAAGCTTCCTGTAGATTTGAATACCATACCTTTTTTTTATTTTTTATTTTTTTGAAAAAAAAAAAAAAAATAGGCACCACTTATACTTTTAGCCCTGAGTAACATTGAGTCAATACTTAACATAAGCTCCTTATGGACGTTATTAAATTTCAACGTGTTTACAAGCTAAATTAAAAAGAAAATGGGTCTGCCTTGGGAATGAGTAACTTTGAATCAGAGTGCTGAACCTGATTGCCATCTCTTGAAATGACTTAAGGAGAAACGTAAGGCAGCCAGTTTCAAGAAATTTGTACCTATATTTATGCTGAAATAAATAAAGCTTTTAGTATATTTATTATGCATTAAGAAGTAAATTTTAATTTAAATATTTTATTTCTTGATTGTGATACTAAAAAAACACCTTGCCATGAAGCAATTAAGGTTTATGACAAAGCCAGAGTGACCGTGGCTAAAGATAGCCAAGATATTTACAATTTCTTATGAGTTTTCAATACCTACAGCAGCAAAGTGATGTCTGCATAAGGAATTCCCAATGTTCTTACTTCTTAGTAAGCACAAAAATAAGCAAGTAATTAAGGACATTTTTTGGTGTAGAAATCTAAACTATGTGCATTCTACCTAACTTTTTTTGTTATTCTGAGGCTGTTTGTTAACTGCAGTGTTCTGTTCACTCTATTCCCTCATCACTCAACTCCTAATCCTAATCCAAGCTCTCAAGTCCCCCTTCATAAATCCTGCGAATATAGCATAGTTTATCAGCATAAGAGGCTGTCCCGCCTTTCTTAGAGTCTATGCTGCATCAAATTTGGGCATTGGTCCCATCTTCAACATGGAGGATGTTACTGCATGTAATGGTGCCTGTAAGCTGTAACAATAATTCATTCCACTCATTAGCTCCACATCTGCCACAAATTTTAAAGAACTCTCAACCCATTGAAGATGTGTTGCGCAATCAAATTGGTTCTACTAAAGATTGAGACAGTCAGAAATTTATTGTGAAGTGGGAAGGTCAACCTAGAATCAGATAGCATCATAGCACTTGGATAGTAAAAGAAGAATTTCAAAGAGTCAACCCAGGGAAACATGTATGAGAAGTACCTTGCCCTTCAGTTGCCAGGTTATCAACCCTGAGAGACATTATAGGGTAGCAATGAGACCTATACAAGTATTGTTACAAGATTATAAAACAAGAATATCTGTTTTGATATGACATAGAACAGAAGAGGGATTGAATCGGAAACTTGAATAGGACTGGATTTAGATGCATTTTGTAGTTTTATGGAACAGGGGGCATTTTTTTAAAATGAAAATTTAAAAAAGACTGACTGCTTAGTCGCAGCTTGTTTATGTAGCAGGGAATTAGCCGTAAGGTACTTCACCATGAAGCAATCTGGTATGACTTAAACAAGAAGTACTTCAAAATAAGTGACCTCGTTAAGATGCTGGGCTGCAATTTTAGAAGAAATTGTAGCCATAGCTGGATTGTGTGTGTGAGATGACATGCTTCCTCTTGTGGTGAGACTGCACAAAAATGTAGAATGAGAAGTGAGACTTCTTGTTCTAGTGAAAT
Organism: Quercus aquifolioides; assembly: GCA_019022515.1. Taxonomy (NCBI): domain Eukaryota; kingdom Viridiplantae; phylum Streptophyta; class Magnoliopsida; order Fagales; family Fagaceae; genus Quercus; species Quercus aquifolioides. Next base: position 51,351,277 of record CM032335.1, read on the forward strand.
GTTACGTCTTGAACAGTCTCTTGCATTGCATCTAACTTTTGTTCTGTTATTCTGCTACCATTTGTAGACTTGAACCCTCTCCTATTCAATCTAATCCCTTGTTACTTAAGTCCTAACCCAATCTCACCGCTAGCTCATCACTGCTAGAGCATGGTTTATTACTATAAGAGGTTATCTAACATCCTTCAGGGTGTCCACCCTGCATCAGTTCCATGTATGTACTTTGTTTTGATGAACATATAAGTAATTTTTACACCAAGCATTAGAACTACTAGACTGACATGACAAGATGAAAGGAAAATTTAAATACTACTAAACATTATAGTATGTATGATCAGTGGTTTTTAAGCACAATGACCACTAGACAGAGTTAGAATTAATTATTCCAAAATGACTGCATAGAAAGGCTTGACTGAATTTTATGAAAATCAAAGAAAAATACTCATTTAAACTCATTATTTTATTTATTTATTTATTTATTTTGATAGGTAAGAAAAATACTCTATTAAAGAAATGAAGTAGGCAAAGAAAATATGTACAAGCAGCAAAAAGAAAACAGAAAATTATGTACATGAAGAAAAGGAATCTAAAAACAGCGAACTCATTACATTGAGAAAACAAAAGTTAAGAAAAGCAAATCCATATATTTTTATCTGATCAAGGAAGGGCATAGTTTGATTACCTGTCTTCTTCCAACCCATCACTTCTAGAGGATTCAAACCTTGATCACGTATGCTTTCTGCCAACATCTGCCACAGTTTGTAGCTTCTCATTTCAAGCTCCCATTTATCACTTCCAGGCGTTTTGTGTACCATCCATATATAACCCTGTCCTAGAACAAGCTCAAATGCCATACCAAAGGTGAAGATATCCTACAATCAATCAGAGTTCAGGAAAAGGGGGGGTAGAAGGAAAAATGCACATGCAAACACTCAATAGAATAATTTCTTCAAATTTTCAAACCACCACAGAATTAATTCATATAATCCAGATGAACCAAAGTAATGAAAAACTGAGAATAAGTTTATCATCCAATCCATATTTACTTTGCCAACCACTACTAATGCTCACTAACTTATAAGTTTAATTGAATAAAAGAAGTTTACCACAATGGTGGCCAAACTAGAAGGCAGGGCCTTTCCAATATTGTAATTATTCAATGGAACCATAGAGAGTTTGGCAATGTCAATCGTCAAAAGAAAGAATTACTGGGGGCTTTAGATTTATTAGATGCTAAGGAGGGGGATCTTGGACTCTTTGAGGCAAAGATCATTGAGAGAAATATAGTGAGGTCTCAATTAAAGCATCTTCTTTCTCTAGAGGAGATCTCATGGAAACAAAAATCGAGGATGCTATGTATCAAGGAGGGTGATAATAATACTAAGTTCTTCCATAAGGTGGCTAATTCCCATAGAAGGTATAATCATCTGCGTTTTTTAGAAGTGGATGAGGTGATTTATGAGGAGGGAGTAGAAGTGGCTGCTCAGGTTGTTCAATTTTATAAAACCTTGTATCAGGAGTCAAAATAGTGGAGGCCTTTTGTGGAAGGTCTGGAGTTTGCTCAAATCAGGGGGATGGAGAGGGGCTTGCTAGAAGAGGTTTGAGAAGGAGGAGATTCTATCAGTTGTCACAAAATTGGAAGGGGATAAATGGCTTCTCTATGGCATTTTTCGAGTTGTGAAAAGAAATGTTTTAGCTATTTTGAAGAGTTTTATCAGCACTATAAGTTTGAAAAATCTCTTAATAATACCTTTATAGCCTTAATTCCTGAGAAGAATGATGCCTCTAATATTCAAGATTTCAGACCTATTAACTTGGTGGGGAGCATTTATAAAATCTTGGCCAAGGTTTTGGTAAATCGTTTGAAAGTGGTGCTAGATCAGTTGATATCTAAATCTCAGAATAGTTTTGTGGGAAGCAGACTAATCTTTGACTCAATTTTTATTGCCAATGAGTCTGTTGACAATCGGGTGAAGAGTAAGATTTCAAAGGTGATTTGTAAGCTAGATATTGAGAAAGCTTATGACCATGTGAATTGAGAGGCTGCACTAAATTTGTTGAAGAAAATGGGCTTTGGGGAGAAATGGTGTAGATGAATTCATACATGTATATCCACAGTCCAGTTTTATGTGTTGGTCAATGGGTATCAAGCTAATTTCTTTGGTAGTTCAAGGGGTTTGAGATAAGAAGATCCGCTGTCTCCCATGTTAATTTTGGTTATGATGGAGGTGTTTAGCAAGATAGTAAAGGGAATGGAGGGGGCAGGATTATTGAGTGGCTTTAGGGTTGATGGTAAGAGGGGTGGAGAAGAATGCGTCTCGCACTTGTTGTTTGTAGATGATACTAATTTATTTTGTGATGCAGATGTGGAGCAAATCCTACATGTTCGGTTGTTACTGATTTGTTTTTAGGCTATGACCAGCTAGAAAGTTAACGTTTCTAAGAGTGAAATGATTCCTATAAGGGAGGTGAATAATATGCATGCTTTGGCAGAGATTTTGGGTTGTGGGGTTGGGTCTTTGCCAATGACTTACCTTGTTATGTTGTTGGGAGTGTCTCATAAATCCCCTCTATTTGGAATCCTAAATAAGAAAAAATTGAATGGAAGTTAACTAGGTGGAAGAAGCTGTATTTGTCGAAAGGAAGTAGACTGACATTGCTTAACAGTATGTTATCTAGTCTCCCTACTTATTTTTTATCTCTTTTCAACATTCCTACTCATGTGGCTAATAAAATTGAGAAGTTGCAAAAGAATTTTTTATGGGGTGATTCCAAGACACATTTGTTGGCATGGGATAAGATGTGTATGCCTATGACCAATGGCAGTTTAGGGATTAGGAAACTAACCACCTTAAATAAAGCCCTACTAGGAAAATGGCTTTGGCATTTCGGGGTCGAGGAGACTCGGCTTTAGAGGAGGGTGGTAGCAAATTTGGGGAGGAATGGGGCGGGGTGGACCTCCAAGCTGGGAAGGGGTGTTCATGGTGTGGTTTGTGGAGAAGTATCCAGATGGGTTGGAAAGCTTTTAGCAAAAACATCCAATTTAAAGTTAGGGATGGGAATATAGTGAAATTTTGGATAGACCAGTGGTGTGGGGATCTTCCTCTCCATTTGACTTTTCTGGTCTTGTAAAATTTTTCTACTAACATAGCGGCCTCTGTAGACTCTTCTTTGATATGGCAAGGAGCAAGGGACAGAAGAAGTTGGGATGTTCGTTTCATTCGAGGTCTTAATGATTGAGAGGTGGATGATTTCTTTCATTTCTTGGCATCCAATTTACCTTCAGTGAATGATGGTGATCGTATGAGATGGAAGTTGAAAAAGAATGGAGATTTCACTATCCGTTCGTTTTATCATAAGTTACGTGGTTCTTCTTCCATTGTTTTTTCCTGTAAAGGTATTTGGAAGGTTAAGACACCCTGGCGTGTCTCTTTCTTTGTTTGGATAGTTGCATAGGATAGGATTCTCACGGGCGAGAACTTGCAGAGTAGGGGCATTGATTTCATTGACTGGTGCATCATGTGTCGTTGTTGTGGGGGAGAGAGTGGATCATCTATTGTTACACTGTGGAAAAACTCATCAGTTATGGAGTTTTATCTTTAGAACTTTTGGGATTTCGTGAGTTCTCTCAAGATTGGTGGATGATTTCCTCTTTGATTGGTGGAATTGGTTGGGGAAGCACTCATCTAAAATTTGGAATTTAATTTCGTTGTGTTTGATGTGGTGTATTTGGGGGGAACACAATCGGTGGACTTTTAAGGACTTAGATAGATTCAATGACCAGTTGCTTGCTCTTTTTACTAGTTCCCTTTATGATTGGTCTACGGCTTGCGGACTCACATCTAGTGATTCTCTCCCTCTATTCCTTAGCTCTCTCTTTCGTTGTAATTAACTTCTATTTTCTACTTTTGCTTTTCTCTCTCTTTTTGTAACCTTTGATATGCTCTGTGCTCCTTTGCATATAGCAGTTTTTTGAATATACATCTTTCTTACTTAAAATATATATATATATATATATATTGTAATTAGCTTTATAGTTCACAAAACCCAATAAAATATAATTATATCATACACTTAGAATCATTTTTCTACGTTTGCTTCCAAACAAATTATCCATTATTTTACCTATCAAAAAAAAAATTCTATATTGATCTCATACATATTTGATATGCTAAACAAGACCTACTTATTAATAATTTTTTATATTTGATTGAGTCATTGACATGATTATTTTTTTCTAAGGAATTAATGGCCCGTTTGGATTGAGGGAGAGGAAGAGGGAGTAAAGTAGATTTAGCACAAAATTAGCATATTTTTAGCTAACTGTACTCTACTCTCCTCCACTCTCCCTCCTTCCCCCCTCCATTCAAACAGGCCATAAAGGTCTGTCCGGCTCTATTGAGCTGAAAAGCTCTTTAAGCAAAAAATGAGGATACTAAAAATTAGCTTTAAGGGGTCCTTGAAATTGAAAACAACTTTTTGACTAAAGCTGAAATTTGGAGCTTTAGGGAAAAACTCTACAATTCATTGTTCGTACTTCACAAATCCAAACCCTTAAAGCACTGTTCATTATCATTCGCCAAACTCAAAAAACCTAAAGAGCTTTTCGGTTAAAGCTCTACTTCCTATAGCAACTGCCAAACAGGCACTAAATCTAGGACCTTTTTTTTTTTTTTTCCTTAACCTCATTAATGCGTCTCTCTCTTTCTAACCCTTTCCCCCCCTGTTTTTAACATATTAGTAGAAGAAATAGAAATGCACTCAACACAAGAAGACCAAAAATAGTAATCCATCCATCCACATTTAAGTCTAGGGTCATAAAGTTTTCATAAATCTTTTTTCACAATTATTGAGGTGACATAATGTAATTAGAACTAATAAAGTTACTGTTAGTAGTGAAGATATGTGAAAATGAGGTTATTTTAATCACAATTTGCCATGTCAATAGTTGTGAAAAAGGTTGTATTGTTGGTCCCTATGTTTTATTTTCAGCATAGAAATCCATCCTATATAGTATTGTTGGTCCTCTATTTTATTTTGTGATGTCCCAAAATGTGATCTTTTTAAAATGGAGTAGACACATTTATTTTAGGAGAATCCTAAAGGTATTACCAATTTGATTTCCTCTACAGCACAATAAAAACTCACAATATTTTCATAACAACAAGTAGGAGTGTTCAAAATAAAATGATATAAACTAAAAAAAATTATGTAAGAACCCACTACAACTTAAAACAAGATTATTATGAAAATGTTGTGAGATTTTGTCGTGCCTATTCTTCCTCTACCAATTTTGCCGCAAAAGGTTTACAAATTAACATAACATTTAGAATCAGTTTGAAAACAGCTTATTTAATTGAAACTGAAAGCTTTTTGCTGAAAGTACTATAAATAAAGCTAAAAGCTAGCTGAAATAACTCATGAATAGTATCAAAAAGTGTAATGAAACCCATAAATAGTAACAAAAATAAGCTAAATAGTAAAAAAAAACTGCATTTTCTCAGCATATCCCAAATGGAACCTTAATGTGATTAGCACCACATCAACAACTTAATCAGCAATCTTCCATAAAAATAAAAATTAAAAAAATCCTTAATCAACAATCTTCTTAATTACTTTTTTGTATTGTAATTAAATTTTGACACATCAATTTATAAAATTTATATGGTAAAAGAGTAATGATAATCACACACTTCGTATTACACTCGGCCACATTGACTAAAAATGGTGTTTTTAAGGTGTGTATGCATGTTTAGTTGTGTTTTTTAAACAACAGTTTTCGTTCCAACACATATTTTCATATCATTTAAGCAACGATACTAAATCAACGTTGCCCTAAAATTGTGAAATTGTAAAAATCTTTAAAATTTATAGCATCCCTATCTTCACTTTTTACTTACTTAAATTTAAAAAGTCAATATCTATTTTCATTAGTTTTGCTTGAATTCAAATTAAAGTCGGCTAACTTTAGAAACTTCTACCACCTTTTCTAAACAAAGACTGACAGAGGAGCAGTTTGTACTTTCCATTGCACTTTCATTTTTTCTCGGGAAACAAACAGAGAGCACAAGGAGAGAAGGATCCAACTGACAAAGTATGTTACCTGCTCCAGTAGCACCTGAACAAGGTACGGCCTTGTCGACCACTGCGACGGAAAGATCCGACCCAATTAAAAGCTGTCGGGCTATGGTCAACCCGATTATTCCAGCTCCGATTATCACCACATCGAAAGAACGAGACTCCGCGGATATCGAGTACGACCCGGAGAATGAAACGGGTTCGGGTCGGGTTGTGATTCGTGTGGCCTTGGATACCAATTTGGAACCCAGAAAGAAGCTATTTTTGGTACCAAATAGTCTGTTTGAATATGAGACGACGCCGTTTGAAAGAGAGATTGGATTTGAGTTTGGGCAGAAGAAGATGGATTTGAGTTTCAAATAAGCCATTTTTTTTTTCTGGGTGTTTTTTGGTCGGAAGTGAGAGTGAAGGAAGGAAAGAAGGAAGTAAACAAACGTTGAATTTTGTAGGAGGGCCTCTTTTGTAGCAAATTCTTTTTCAATTTTTTTTGGACACATTGGATTTGATGGGGGATTATTTTTAACAAATAAAACTTTTTTTTTTAATTTGTTTTATATTCCTTTGAATTATTATAATGGGAAATTTTGAATTATTATAATGGGAAAATTTTCAACTGCATTGTAGACACATAAAAAAAAAAAAAAAAAAAGTGCCGAAATGTTGTACACATTTGAAAAAAAAAATGTATAATTTCTATATAAAAAATTGTATAATCTATATTATATATAAGGGAATTCAAAAAATTAGATATGATTTCAAAAAATATCAAAAATACCCCTAATTTAATCTCTATATATTAAGAAGATTTAGAAAATTAGTTATGGTTTTAAAAAATGTAAAAAATACCCCTAATCTAATTAGATAATTTTTATTCTTACAAAATAAAAAATATGGTTAAAATTGTAATTCAACAAAATTATTAAAAAAAACTACTAGAGAAATTTTTTTTCTTAAAAATTAGCACATTAAACCCAGTAGTTTAGTCAATTTCAAATTCTAAATTTTAATTTCTTAAAAATTTCTTCTTGTGTAACCTCAATAACAGTAGATAAATTCAAATTGAAAAATTACATTAAATTCCAAAAAAAAAAAGTTTCATCACATGTGCGAAGCATGTATGATAAGGCCATATTTATAATTAAAGAAAAATGTGTACAATATGTGTCACTTTTTGTGTATTTTACAATATATTTTATAGTGTATTTTACAATGCAAATTTACATTACAAGTAGAGAGTACATATTAAAGTTTTATTATAATTTATACCTTAAGATTAGTCTGTTTTCATTTTCGTCCTTATAATTTTATCTTCTTTTCAATTGAATCTTTCAATTTCTAACTCTTAACTCTATTCCAATGTAATTTTTCTATCCACTTTCAACTTCTAACTCTTTACCAAGTTTGGTCGAGTTCATATATGTTTGACCAAATCTTAACCGAGTCTAATTGAAAAATAAAATTGTCTAATATATTTTCAATTCCTTTCAAAACGGGTGGTTGATTGTGAAAATCAAATGAGATATTGCAAAGCCTGTTTGGTTAGCTGAAAAAAGTACCATTTTTTGTTTTCATTTTTTGTTTTTAGTGGGTCCTACCATTAAAAAATGCTTTGGTTTTAGAATTTGTATTCAGTTTTCAATTTTAGCATATAATTGGATTTGAATACAAAAAATAAATACAACTTTTCAGCGTTTTTGTTTTCTATGAATATGAATATAATGACATATTCGTAAATATTGTGAAAACAGAAAGTTTTTTTTAGTGATATGATGTGTGAGTGAGAAAAGTTACATTTTTTTTTAATAGAAAACAACGACCAAACCTGAGTATGATGTATTCTATAATCAAATTATGGGGTGAAAAGAGCCAAATACTGGGTTTTGGCAAAATTTGCGGCAATCTAGCACTGTTTCAAAAATATTTAGTAATTTACCACTTTTTTGGTACTCGAGTTCGAGTTCCGTGTGAGTCCGCCACCATGGCACTAGCTGAGCTGGATTTTGGGCATTAAAAAATGCCACCTAGTACTCGAGTTTAAGAAGCTCGAGTACTGTGTTAGTGTAGTACCCGAGCTCCCTAAACTCGAGTATGGCTTGGGTATAACAAGTGAAAGCATCCAGACTCATACTCGAGTTTATTGGACTCGAGTACTGTGTTAGCAGTACCCAAGCTCCCTAAACTCGAGTATGGCTCGGGTTGCACGGTAATAAGATAGCCAAACACAACATAGACTCAACTTTTATTTCAAACTCAAAACACACACTCTCACTCTTACTTCTCATTCTCACTCTCATTTGTTTGGTTAATAATTTGACTTTTTATATTGACCAATACTTCAACGAATTTGGAAAATGACAAAAACTACAAATACTAAAGTTTTAAAAAAAATCTCAATATTTGGAATTTCGTTATTATAAGGAAATTGGCCATTGGAAACTATTACCGATTAAAGCAAAAGAAAAGATATCCAGAAATGAAAATGAACTACACGTTGGTCCCAACACACATGTTGGACATTTGAACTAAAACAGATATGCACATGACCCCAACCAATTGTGGTCCATAGCAAGAACTTGAAGTTTTGTTTTCCTTAATGACAGGAAAACCACCCCTAAAAGAGCTACTCTAGTATCTATTCAGAATAATGGCTACATAACAATTTTGAAGCCCGGTAGAACAAAGCATTAATGCCAAAGGGTCCCAAAAGAACAGCATGTTAGATACATTGTTGTGTATACACGGGCAGGACTCCCATAGACTCTGTCGAAAAGAAAATTCATATAATAAACAAGTAAATATAAAATGTTGTAACATATGCCTAAGGATCCATGACATCCACAATGTGATGATGGTTACAAAAGTAACCTTGAGTTTGATCAAACACCCCAAGAGGTGCATCTCAAAGGGCAAGCAAAATGAAGGACAAATTCTAAAACATGCATAAATTCATTTTGATAAAGGATATCAGTTACTTGGTAAGTCGCCAACGAATGTCTTAAACCCTAACACAATTTTGGGTGAGTCACAGACCAAATTGTGTTATGTCACCCAAGTAAAATTTTCAGGTCTTAGTGCTTTTATATTAAGCCATATGCGTAAGTCAAAATTAAAATCTCTTTCATGTAATAAGTACATCATTCTGATCAGCACTTTGGAGCCAAAATTTTATATCACCCATCTATCTGACCAAGACAGAGCAGGTCTTGGAAAGTAGAAGACATTACCACAAGCCTTTATTAATTATCATGATATCACCTTGCACGGCCATGCATAGAAATTCCACATGCATAATAAATGAAATATTACCACTTATTACTTCCCCATCTGCTGGCAAGCCACAAGAAAAGTGAACATGCAATCTTTTCATACGTTTTAGACCAATCTTCAAAATTGATTCCAAATTTCTGCTATAGGTTCTATGTATGCACAGACCAAATTCTCTTTCCTATGAAAATCCACTTAGACATTCTCTTCACCTTATAAGAATTGTTCCATATTCATATTCTAGAATGAAAAAAGGAAGAGAGAAAAAGGGGGGATAACCGTCTACTCTAAGCTAACAACAAAACCTATATTGAGCCAGTGTGTCCACTAAACCTAAATTGTTATTAGTGGTCGAAATGGATAGCAGAAAAGTGTCACACTCAGATATTTTATACCTTTTACAGTTAAAAAAATCTATAAGAAAAAAAAAAGAAAAAGGAAACAATTAAACTAGTAAAGATTCAAATAAATTTAGTAAGGCTTCTTGGAAGTGTTTAATAAATGTGCTTGTCAAAAGCTATTGCTGAGGCTTTACTAACAAATTACCTAAATGAAGTTAATGAAATGTTCAATATGGCCATCGATCTCTCCACCTTACTATATGAAGCATTTCCAACAATAACCAAGTTTGATGATCTATCATTTACATTTACATATAGGGAGGAATTATAAATGGTAAAGACAGTGACAAAAGCAATATTTTCTCCGCTTTTGGATGTGTGGGAGGACGTTGAAAAATGGGTTTGGTTGAGAGCTTTGATGCCTGCAACATATATAAAACAAGAAACACAAATAAGACATAGCAAATAACCTATATATGGGGATTGAATGCAAAATTTTCTAATGGTAAGAAATAATACAAAATCATTTGACCACAGAGAGAGGAATGTTACAATTTTTACAAGAAAGTAGATGCATACATTACATTACTTTTAGAAGTGTCCATAAGTCATAATTTCCTGTAAAGAGGAATATTAAGTATTAACATTGAAATGACCCCATAGCGTTGTATGCATGTCCAAAACAAATTAAAAGGTAAGACTGAACAGCTAATGATTAAATTCAGTTAAATCTGCAACAAACCAAATCAAAGTCCCAACAGTTTTTTGTTTCCTAATATCTGGAGGGAGTCCTGGGGTATGAAGACCATGTATTACTGAATAGAAAAGTGAAATCATGGCCAATCCACAAATGACCTAACGCCTTTCAGAGAAAGAAAAAAATGAAAAATATTACATTACACATAGGTAGTTACACATTACATTACATTAAACAATTAGTATGCAATTTTTGCGACAAACCAAATGGCAATGCTAATGACTTTTTGTATGCATCTGATAGGGAAAGTAGCTTATAGTATAAATGCCATATTTGGTCCTTAAAATTTTATCCAATTTTTCTCAAGTTTCAAAAATACATAATTGAATGGCATATAGCATTCATTTGAGCTAATGGCATATATCATGCATTTTGTTTCAAGTTGCATTTAAAAGGATGCCATGGTTCAAACTTAGTGCACCTAGTCCGTGAGACCACCATTCGTCAGTACCTCGTTCTGCTTAGGGCATGTTCTTCGGTTATGCCCCTCTTTGTTACACAACCCACATTGCACCTTCCTCCCCCCCTCCTTCCATTGTGTGGTTCTCGGCCGTTTCCCACCCTCGGCCATCTTATTCCTAATTCGTGTTGAGACAGGGCAACCTTTCTCTCAGATGAATTGGGGGTTAGGGACAACCCTTCGAGTTCTTCAGGATCCGACCATGGACAATCTATCTTTCAATGCAAGGAAAACGGGAGCATAGCTCTGGAACAGTGTGTTCACGCCATAGTTTTAAAAACCGGACCAAACCGACTAGTCGACCGGTTTAACCGAGAATCGGACAGTAATCCGGTCCGGTTATGCTTAAAAACCGAAAATGTAAGAAAAATTGGATTTAATCGGTAACCGTCAGTTCAACCGGGAAAACCAGAAACCAGATTGGTTGAACCGGGTTTTGCAAAATTGATGAAAAATATTTGAAATGGAGTTTATTTTGTAGAAAAATCTTTTTTTTTTTCTCAGATCAGCCGGTCTAAGTGTGTAAGGACAGATTTTTTGCTAAAAAAATCTTCTTTTTTCTCAGATCTTCTAGGCTTGAGAGAGTGAGAAAATTACTGAATGCTCATGCTTGGTGTTGAAACCAGCCTCTTAGACTGGTGTGAGGTATCCACAGCTCTTCGGTGAGAGGATCTAATGGAGATCTAACTTCCATACAGAGAGAGAGAGAGAGAGAGAGAGAGAGAGAGAGAGAGAGGGGGAGGGATGGATGGATGGAGGTACTAGACGCCAAAACACTAAGAACTGAAAAAGTAAAAATTATTGATATTAAACCGTGTGGGGGTGCTAGATTTATGAGGGGAAATTACAAAAAAAAAAAAAAAAAAAAAATCATTAAAGAAGGGTGTACATGTGTGGCTGGGAGTGAGATGGTGGAAAAGTGGATTGGTGATAATAAATGGTAAGTCAGTGAGTTGTCAAGTCACTTGACTTGTGGGTGGGGGGGGGGGGGGGGGGGGGTTTAAAATTTTTGAATAGATAAATAGTTAAAGTTAGACTATATTTATAAAAATGAATATATGAAACCTTAATAGTAGATTATTCTTTTTTTTCAATAATTACTGACTAGAAAAAAAAAAAAAAAAGTAGTATGCAAAAAAAGAAAAAAAAATTCTATATTTTATATTTTCTTAAAATAAGTTATTAAAATTCAAAATTCATATAAATATTATTTAAATATTTAAATTATATTAATTATGACATCATCAGTTCGACCATCTGTCGAATCATAAAACTGATAATCAGTCTCTTTTTTGGTTCTTTGTCCGTTCTGGTTTTTAAAACCATGGTTCACTCTATAGCATGGGTCAATGTACTGCTTTGCATCATGTAGATACCTGATACAAACTGCAATGACATATGAACATGCTATCTTGTACAGTTTCCATTTCTAACATGTGCAAAGTTCTTTGCAGCAAATTAACTCCATGTGTGTGATCCCCATGTCCAGCAGACCCTAGATTATGCAATGTATTTACTTGATATGATTGTTGTTGTGTGCTCAAATCTCGTCACCCCTGTGATGATCCAACAAATGCAAACAACCGTATACACAATATAATTAGAAAAAATGTGTAACAAATGTGAACAATTCATGCCAAAAATGTTTAACTCGAAAATCAAAAATGTTTATTCATTCCAAAGCGATTGTAAGTAGACCAACTACATGACCAAAGCGGTCCCCAACAAAGGCAAGATACCTGATTTGGTCGTAACGAAGCAAGCAACATACGATAGGCACGTAGGACGTGCATTGGATGTTCAATTGTGCACTTAGCCCATTTCCTTCTAGCAAACAACACAGATATAACCTTCATATTAGTTACTTACATAATTCTCATGCGAAAAAGCTAACGTGGAAATGTAAAAACGGTAACTATCTAAGATCCTACATACCTAACAGCAAGTGGACCTGGGGGCAGTGCCTAGTGTGGATGCCTCATCACAGGACATATGTGTGGAAACCTCACCCACGCCCACAACTGCACCAATAGCAGTGCACCGCCAATCTACTTGGATGTCTTATCTGATGCGTTACAGAGATGTCTATATAGCCAACTTAGTGTTGCACTACCCTAGCTAAAATTCTTCCCATTGCTAATTGGATTGAAAAAGTACAGATACATGATTGAGAGTTGTTCGCCAAACTTGTCCATAAATAGCATACTACCCAACATCTCTAGTATGTAATACTGAGCATACCGCTGCACAAGCAAGTCAACGGCGTCAACCGGGAGAAGGTCACTAAATTGTGACTCGAGCCAACACTCTTTTACCCTCGGCCCACACAGCACTGCAGTGTTCTCACTAGCACCGACAGCTTTGTCCGGCAGCTTATGGCCTAGCAATTTGGCTCAGAGGTCGCCCCCACTCGTGCATACTGGTAAATCCCACCACTGGCAAGCCATCTATAGGTACCCCCATTATAACCTTCATGTCTTGTAGCGTGATGGTCATCTCACCGTGGGGCAAGTGGAATGAGTGTGTCTCCGGCTGCCATCTCTCCACCAACACCGTGATCAATGCGTGGTCAAGGTCTATATTGGGACCCGAAGTAGCCCATCTAACCCCACATCTGTGATATAAGCACACAATCGTGGATCTAACCCACCTTTGGGCACAACCACTAGATCGATGACTACAAGTCAGCACACCTGGCACTCCTGCAAATAGAACAGGTGTTGTATTAATAATAGCACATAATAATTACAGTTCAAACTTAAATGCCAATGCTTAGGGACAAGTGCATAGTAAGAAAAATCTTCTTACTACATATATTGACTACGATATTGGACAAATGCATCACCTCGCCTGTCGGAGGAGCATACCAAAGCAAACTGAACAATGAATAGCCTGCCTCGTCAAGACAGTATCCACAGAGGTCCCGCTCGATGTGGGTCCATGTCTGCATAAATTAAAGGTGATTATGGCCTATTTAAGTGACTATTAGCCCATTAGGTCGAATGCAAAGCATAAACATTCTAATCCCTTTTAAAGGAGCATGACACATTCTAATTCTAATTCTCTTTGTAGCAGTGACCTTAAAAATGATGCATTATGTAGGGCACACATATGATCAATCTTGCTTCTGAAATATCCAGTTTGTAATTGAATAGATTTACCATTCAGTCCATAAAGTGCAGGAGTAGTTCATGTTGATTCAAATGCAGAGATAGAGACAATTGGCTTCCTAATCAGATTTGAAAGCATATTCATCAAATACCCATAACTTGGAGATGTAAAATATGTTCTCTTGTAGTTAAATAATTGCAATTATATATATAGTATATATATATATATATATATATATATATATGTATATATGTATGTATACAAAGAAAGGAGACACTTTTTATGGCCTCAAAAAGAAAATAAAATATTACTCAAGCTCAGCCACACATCCATGTGGGACTGAGCAACAACCAGGCGGCCTAAACCACTTGCATTAGATATAAAATGAATGAATAAAAATATTTTTTTTTCTCAAGTAATTAATCCCTCAAAACCAGCAAAGCCAATGTAGACAGAGTTGACCCTCCCCTGATCAATCCTAATTCGCAATATATATAAGAGATATTCAAAAGCAATCAAGTTCAACAAGTCTACCACACAACTACCAATTTAACAAATAAAGAAACATAATTGAACACCCCCTTCACAACCCCACCACCACCATTAAAACCACCCCAACCAGTTTAGTTCAACAAGGGTCACTCCCATCAACCACACTGATCCCAAAACTCTAAAAGGAAACTGTTCAAAGTCTTCTGTTTTCCCAAGTCTCTAAAGCAACCAAACCAAACAAAAGCATTACAAAGCCAAACTAGCAAAGCCATACAAAACCATAAATAGGAAAAACTAGTAGAGAGAATCTGAAGTAACAGAGTTTCAGCAATCAAGGTCAAAGGGCCTTAGAGCAACCTCTTACAAAATTCAAGAGCGAATTGTCTATGGAATGAAATTACAATTTTTTTTCAACCACACAATAATCACCTATGACCTATCAAGTAATCTAGCCACATCTTCATGTCAAACTTAAGAAAAACGTAAAAATCTAAGACATACTCAAAAACCTACCTAATAAAAACGCAATTTTTAATAGACAACACCATTGTATCATATCATATCATACAAGTTACCAACAAAATGTTATGGTAAATCACAATTTATTATTACCCAATCAGGGGAAAATCATAGTGAAAAATTACCCTTTATTCTTTGCTAATAATCCAAACACAAGCACTGCAATACCATTTACTACTAAAAAATAAAATGCATTGTAATAACCTAAAACTTGGGCTAGATTATTTTTTTTCTCTCTCACTGACAAGTAATCCTAAAACTCAAAAATTGCATCAAGAGTTAAATATAGAAGGAAGGGGTTGTGTTTTACTACTGACCTCAGTGCTAGACAGTGAGAGAGCTGAGTTGAGGTTTGAGTGAGAGGTCGTCGATGAGAGGAGACAAGAGTTTTATGCCGCCGATGGGTTTTCTGCCATCGATGAGATGTGCTTGTCTCCGGTGGAGTGAGGGTTTGGGGTTTGTATATTTGGGTGTGAAGGAGAGTGAGAGTGTTTTGGAAGCTTAAGTGAGAGTGAGAGTGTGAATTAAAAGTTAAGTCTTTTGTGTTTGGCTATATTATTACCGTGCAACCTGACCCATACTTGAGTTTAGGGAACTCGAATACTACTAACACAGTACTCGAGTCCGATAAACTCAAGTATGAGTCTGGATGCTTTCACCTATTATACCCGAGCCATACTCGAGTTTAGGGAGCTTGGATACTACATTAACACAATACTCAAGTCCAAGAAACTCAAGTACCAAGTGACATATTTTAATGCCCACAGTCCAGCTCAGTCTGTGCCACAGTGGCAGAATCTTTAGGAACTCGAGTTTAGTGAGTTTCGCAAACTCGAATACCAAAAAAGTGGTAGATTGCTAAATATTTTCGAAACTGTGCTAGATTATTATAAATTTTGCCAAAACGTGGTATTTGGCTATTTTCACCCTCAAATTATGTATTCAAAACTACTTACCAAACATTACCAAATATACAAATAAGTGTTTTTTTCTATATTCAAATTCAAGATTTGAATATAGAATAAAGAAAATGAAAAGTGGATACACCACTTCTTGAAACCAAACATCCCCTTAAACTTTCACAAACTCATAGTCAATTTTGTCTAAGAGTCCGTTTGGAAATAGTTTATTTAGTTAAAACTAAAAATTTTTTGTTGAAAGTATTGTAGATAAAACTAAAAGGTGGCTGAAATAGTACAGTGGAGTCCATAAATAGTATCAAAAAGTGCATGAAGCCCATAAATAGTAACAAAAATAAGCTAAATAAAAAAATAAAAAAAAACTGTTTTTTTAAGCTAATGGCAAACACAACCTAAATATATGAAAGTTTAATTTAGATTTGACTATGGTCAGACTTTGGTCAAGCAATCATGAACTTGTGCAAGCAAGCTATATGTTTTTGAAAAGCTCACGCTGTTGTCTCAATATTTCCAAAAATGTCTTATCTAGTAAATTATGAGCTCATAACATAATCTCTGAGGCCATAACTTATGATCCAAACCTCCAATTAATGCAACTTTGGTACTGTTGAGAAGATAACTTTACAGAATTTAAAGAGCTAGAAGATCTCCAAAAAGGTTGGCAAAGTCAATGAAAATATTGACAAAGGCTAGAATTATAGTGTGGGGCTCACAAGAGCTCATGTGAGACTAGCACGATCTCACCTAACACAATTGGGGCTTCTTTTAATCACATTTATAGCCCAGTTTGATTTAGTCAACAATTGATATGAGACTCCTAGCCCACTGGGCATCACATGAGCAACATTAAATTTTCACAACAAAAACAAGGGCAATCCTAGTTCTTGGTTTTTTACTGCAAAGTTGTGTCGACACAAAGATAGGTGACTTTACTGATGTTGAGAAATGGGCATTTGCTGCAACACATGGATGAGATCAAGTTTGACACAATTATTGATTTGGGTAAAAAAAGAAGAAGCACATGATTATATATTTTCTTGGAAGAAAGAACTTGAGTAGCAAGTCACAAGAGAGACATGACTTTATTTTTACTTGAGAGACAAAGAAATTGAGTTTGCACACAGCTTTTTCCCTTAAAAAAATGACATGGCATGGATTTATATTTGGACAAAGTTTGCCCACAAACTCTCACCAAAAAAATTAACATAATTAGATATTTTGAAAATATAATCATTAGATTGCATGTTCTTATATTCTAAATATGCATGTCTTATATTTTAAACATGCATGTCAAATTTCATTCAAAGTAAATATTGTTTATTATTCTATCTATAAACTTATTTTTTATACATAATCTAAAACTATGTTTCTCCTTATTTTGAGGTAATACGTGTAACATAAGGAATTACTTACTCTTATTTTTTATTTCAAAAGAAACCCTTCAAATTCCTTCTATATAACATTTGAAAATCTCTCTGAAAATCTCTCTCTCTCTCTCTCTCCAAGATAGAAGAAGAAAACTCTCCATAGATACTAACAAAAAGGCAGTTTTGCCACGCCAACAGATGGATATGGTAGCGAAACTTGTACCATGAGATTTTCTAGAAACAAGAAAACTAAAAATAGAAAAAAGAAATAAAATGAAAACTTAAAAATGTTTTTATATCAAACGTTCACAATGAAATTTGTGATTAACTGGAAAAGAGTTTTAAATCCTTTCATTTGACAATTTCTGTAAATAACAATTCCTTCGCCCAAACACATGGTTTAATCTAGCTAGACCAACAACTTTTAACTTCTCTACATATCTAGAGAATAAGAAAGTAAATGGCAGAACATTGGACTTTTCTTCTCACTTCCCTTCAAACTCTCTCTTTTCCTTCCAAATTCTCCCAATCACAGCATTGAGAAAATAAATATTAGTTCTCTTCTTTAAAACCTTGCTCTTGAATTGAATGTAACAGGTAGACATTCCATATTGGGTATGCTACCTCCCATAAACATTATCAGATTATCAAGACATGGAAGTATAACAGGCAGCAATGCAGAAAATACATTAAAAATGCCTCAGTACATAATGGAGAAATATATAAAATAGCAACAAAATTTGGCTGATATAGCTTCATTTGGTGCGACCTGATCTCATATGAACCTGCTATTCAACAACCTTCACTTTCATTTACTTTTGTAAGTTCAAAACTGTGTGAAACCAGTAAACCCAGGACATCACTTCCACATAGTGACTAAAGTTGATTTCAGAATTGACAAGAACAATTATTTGTTCTTTGCCAGCAAGTTAAAGCAGCATCAATCTTTTGTCAATGTCAACTTCTAGTTCAAGAAATGGAATGCCACATCTCAAAGGTCATCAAAGTTAATAATAGAGTCACTATACCAGTAAACTTCCAACGGATTTGTTTCAGTATCACCTTGCCAAAGGCAATCAGGTTCTTCCAAAGCTTTATCCAAGGACCTTGCCAAATCTGCCTCCAATATACCTAACCTACAAACTTTCTTGTAAGTTCCATAACGTGCTGCTCTTAGGCCTTCCGAGACCATCTTGCCTAAAGATCCACAGATCTCTTTGCTATTTATTAAATGCATAAAAGTTTCTGACAAACCAGGTTTCCAGAAAACAACAATGGCACAGCTCTTATCTACTAACCGAACATCAAATTCTTTAGAGAAAACATCATGTGACCCTTGGAGCAAGCTTTTCAGCATTCCAGCAGTCATTCCATGCTTAAATCCCCACAAGAAAACCAAATGCTCACAACTCACTTTTCTTGTATTGTTTGTCCAAACCCTGACGTCCTCATCAGTTGAATCTTGAGGGCTCAAGGAGCATGGAGTTAAAATGTTTGCATATTTTTCAAGAGCCGGAACCAAATTTTTGTTATCTGATTGGATGGGAGCAATTTTCAATATGGAACAAAGCTTCGCAAACAAATGAGAAATGCTTAGAACATTATGTCCATGAATCTTCCCTTCATTCACAGTATCTGATAAACATAAAAATGGTAAACAAAAGTTAGGTCTGCTCTGATGACCATGGCGGGTTACTGCCAATCTCATGAGCATGAGATTAAGGTCAAGTGACTTATGACTAGTAATTTTCCAAAAGATAATTTCAATTGGGCATGTAAATTTATGCTTATTTTTTAGGGGAATTACACTTTACCTTAGGGAGATTAGGTCAAGTGACTCAAGTGGGTTATATTTCTTCCTTCACTATGCCAACCTTTTTTTATTCTTGGTAAGTATGTCAAGTGTTTTATAACCAGTAATGTAATGTGATAAGTGTGTTAGTGTGGAACTTCTCTTAAATATTTACAAGGCATAAATTTGGGTCATTGACACTCAGTCTCTAGTAAAATTATCTATGAGAGCACTCACAATGTAAGCATACTTGTAGTTTTGTCCATGTGTATGGGTGTGTGCATGTGTATGCATTTTATGTCTATTAATAAAAAAGAGTGTCTGACCTTCATGCAGAATTTCCATATCGATGGGTGCAAAGAAATGATCTTTTAAGTAGGAAATAGCTGTAGGTATATTGGTAACTTTTCTCAAAGGGCCAATTTCCTTCATCAGTTGCTGGATATCAAGTACATGTGGGAAAACCAAGCGCAAGGTACACATAAACTCATCAAAATTAGGAGGTAAAGGGGTGAGGAACTTTGAATGAATAAATGTAAAATCTGCATAGAGCAACAAAATAGCATTAGATGAAAAATTAAAGAGAGCTAGTTGCGGGTACTAGAATATAAAGTTATCAGAAAATATTTATACAGAGATATACCATTAAGGGAATTGTGGGAGACAACAGGTTTCTGCGAAGCAGAAATCAAGTCGATCACCTCTCGAAATCCGCGAACTTTTTTGTTTTGTTCCTCTTCAATATTTTGAAGCTCCTTCTGTAAATTTAAGCCACCATTACATCTTATAAGGACCTTGATCATGCATGTAATAACAAAAAATTGATGGTTACTTGCTACCTGAAATAACACCTTGTCCTCTTTTGAACTTGTCAAAATGACACGAACTTCTTGGGTTGCTCCACCCTTTCCAGGGATTATTAAAGGAACAAGGTCATCAGAGAACTCTTCCAACGTCTGTGGCCAACCCAGAGAAATTGAATAAATTTTATACACAGCACAAAATGGAAATCAAAATCCACTCTAATTATATCAGCACCAAGGGAGAGGAACCTCTGCATCACCTCAACAAAAGGATATAAACTTTATTAGATCAATCTACCTCTAGCACAAGCTGCACTTGACGTTCGCTGCAAACATCTATGTTAATGCATGGTCTTGATCCATGCTCTTCACTTCCTAAGACAAGTTTTCTTAGGGATCTCACTAGAGCCTCTGCAAATTAAACACTCCAAAGAACAAATTTGATCAAGAGTTACTACATACAGATATAATAATAGCAGCAACATCATCCTTACCATCTGTCTTTGAGCTTGTGTCTTTGCATGCATTTCTCCAATACTTAACACGAGACTTAATCCTCTCAATGAATACTGCATCAGCAACACTAGGCTTAGAAGAAGATTTCACAACATGAGGGATGGGTGTTGGATTCCCTATCCGAACTCTAGCTGCGGACTCTTGTGCCCTAGATAAGTATGATATGCCTGTCACAATAAAAAGAACTCTCATTAATCTTAAAACATAAATAGCATACAATTTGTCTAGGATTACAATATCCACAGTAAAGGGGGGCCCAAGAAAGTTGATTCCTACAATTAGAAGGTCTAGTGAAATGGAAAAAAGGAAAAAGAAAAAGAAAAGATGAAGTAATCAACAATTGGTTGGAATTGTAAATTGCAGCCATGTTAAACAATGTTTTGGTGGAATTTCATTATCCGACCACAACCAGACAGGAAGAGGATGAATCTTGAGACAGGCCATCGTGATGGTTCCTCAATGGTTTAAGAGTAATAAGGTGGTAGGTAG